>OY757256.1:11141240-11741240 GCA_963584085.1 Pyrausta aurata | reverse complement strand
CTTTGGCTTAAATAGGACTCATCAGGTAATCCAAATTTTTATAATAGTGTGTGTGTGCGACCCAAACGCAAGGTTATAGCTTTGGCTAAAATAGGACTCAGGTAATATAAGGATATTGAGCCCAACAGAAACCACCACGTCAGAAACGAAAAAAAAAAGGATATTGTACATATTATCCTTTTTTTCGTTTTTATTTGAAAAAAAAAAATACGATGACGAATTTAATGAATATGATGATCAATCACAGATTTTTAAATGTATAATAATTTTAAAAAGCATAAAAAGATTTTTTCGCGGTTTTTATTTAAGTTTGTTTGAACACTCGTAATTTCTGGAACTACATGGTCCAATTTGATAAGACCTTTTTGTGTTGGGTTGAGTTAATTTATAGGGAAGGGCCATAACACCTTACCACAGACGATATAATAGTACGACATTGTTACACTACGATCCACGAGAAGTCCCGGGGGACCGCTACATTAAAATTTCTTTTTAATATTAAGATTAGGCTCACGGATGTGTTTATCAACACTATTTATATTTTACTAGAGATCCCGGCGGTCTTCGTTTCGTCGCCCTCAGCGGCCCCGTCCCCGTTTCCTATATTTTGAACCTTCCTTGGACTTTCACGAATATTTAAAGACCAAAATCATCCTAATCGGTTCAGCCGTTCTCGAGTTTTAGCGAGACTAAAACAAATAGCAATTCATTTTTTTTATTATATAGATAGATGTTATAACATTCTCTTGTTATTCTTTTGTTTACGCGACCGCCGGCGGCCTATCGATCCGATTACTACTTACGCCTAAAAAAATCAGTATCAACAATAGAAAATCTTAAGCCGAATATATCAATACTGATAATGATTATTGTATGTATAAGTTCTGCTTGGTGTTGTGGTTGTAATGAGATAATACACACAATATGTAAGTTGTGAGATAAAAACGTAAATAATTTATACGCGGTTTTAGATACGACGGATGTGTGTGGCCGACCACAATTATACTGAGATAATGTTAACGTCATGGTATTACACAAATTGTGATTTTTTGTAAAGATGTAGCTTTACCATTTCGTACTTTTGCTTTGCTAGATAATTACAGATAATTTGCTTATCCTTATGCTAGTATTCATCATTTTTATCTAACACAATCTGAGAAAAACAATAATCGCTTTCCGTCGAACCCGAAATTCAAAGCTGTCACGGCTAGTTGAAAATCAAAATAGTTATTTTATTATAGATCTACACACTCATAGAAAATATAATGGGTACCTATGGGAAATACGTGCGTTTATTTCAATGCACATAGCAAAATCTATTTTCTGTAGAGTATACAGGATGTCCCTTAAGTAGTTGTTCAACCGAAAACCGTAGATGGATGAGGTCATGATCTATCAGAATAGGCCAACAAGTCTCATGGTTTATGAGTTATTCAATAATTTATATTTTTTTTCAAAAAATCCGACTTACGTCACTTTCGCTGTCACCATTATTTTAATATAGCGAAAATTAAAGTATTTCTGAATTTTTAAAATTTTTGCATAATTGAACTATGTAGCCAAAATATTTTTTCATCAATAACTTCAATAGTACAGTCAGAAAACGACAATATTTTGAATTTTTTTGGCCCGATAAAATTTTACTCAATAGTTTAAAGACCTGTGTTGAAAAAAAAATACTGGACAGTTTGTGCCCAACAGCTTAAAAACTTCTACATTTAATGCAAATTACTATTAATGTTTTAACTCTCTCAGGATCATAATAAAAGCTGACAGTTCAAAATTAAAATGATCAAATGTCATGAAAATGTTACCAGATAAAACTCAAACAACGGATTAACACAATCAGCAAATAATTTCAGACATCATTAATTAATGAAAATGAAAATTTGCACTATTTTTTTAAATTTAATAGTAAATTAATTGTATTTGCTGATATTATTTTAAAAGTTACAAAAAGATTGTTTACATTGTTGGACTAGCAAAGATGAATGGGGTTTAGTCACGGTAAAATGCTTTAAATCAGAGATATGTTAGAGAAGAGGAGGAGAGAATCCAAAGTTATAATCCCTAATCATGTACCTATATCAAATCGCTAATTCCTTGCAGTAAATGACAATGTCAAGTTTTATTAGTGGACATATTTGTTTGAAATACGTTGCTGGTTCGACACGTTGGCTTTACACGTTACATAAAGGGCCTATATTTAAAATTTTTGCTCTTATTACAGGCCACACCTGTATACGTCACACACACACACACACGTAACCTACGTGCGGTAACGCAGTTTGTCACAAGCAAGATCTACATTGATACTACCTAATCACCGGTAGTAGTGTGTGTAGTATTCAACTTGGATCTGAGTAAACACGATTTAAATTAAAGCGTTAAATGCAGCATGCATGTACGCGCGTATCCTGAAACGACGCGCGACCGTATGCGCCTAACAAGTAACAACCACACGTTTTTGAGTTTCAGTTTAAAAAAAAAGTATGCTATAATCGGTGTGCCATCAACTGAGTCCTGTCAGTATCATGTCCATCTCGCTTGCACTCACTGATAAATCGGCGCGCTGCATATTTCTATCTCTATTGACATAATGGCCTCACGACTCAGTTGTTTACGCGCCGACTTAAGTCTGTAATCATCACCCTAAATTTTCGTTTGTCATTTGTTAAGTTTAATGGAGTATTAGGTTAAAAACTGACCTGTAGAGTGTATTGAATGCTTTTCTGCAGTTGCCAGTGTTACATGCAAACGGTTTCGCTTTTGTGTGCGCCCTTACATGGATTTTCAGACTGTATGAAGTGAGAAATGCTTTGTCGCATGATTGCATTGGACATTTGAACCTATATTCACCTGAAATAAATATTAGAGACCAGTAAGAAAAATGCTTTTGAAAAAGTTAGTGGGTGTTGGTGGTAGAAAAGGATTTGTTAGATTTAGATGGAAAATCAAATCTTTTGAATAATTTTTCAGATGTTCTTAAGTAAAGTCTATTTTTCTTTGCTTGGCGAATATTATAAACAATATTTTTATAACTTTTAATTAAAATATTAACAGTAAATAAAATTAATACACTATATGGTTTAAAAAGATATAAATATTCAACAATTAATTATCAATCTAGGTTCTGGGTTTTTGTTTTGTCTCATTTTAAAACATAATCATTTCATTAAAAAGGTATGTCAATATTGTTAACAATATTTGCCAAGCAAAGAAAAACAGACTTTAAACAGTAATTCTATCAGTAGTAGCAATATTTTATTTGAAAGCAATACAATAAAAGTTTTACACTTTGAAATATAACAGGTGTACACTGAAAATGATGCATGCAGGCAAAAGGGTGCTGATATCTTGCCAAATTGAAGTGTATGTGACCTACCTCATAAAAATATTTTAGTCACGGAACCAGCTATTATTCATTTTCATACTATTACAGAATCAGAAAATAAATGTACCCACTTATGTATTGTTGAATCAAATAATAGGGATTTCATAACAAGTCTTAAAAATAAGACTAGGTAGAGAAAAAGAAAGATTAAAGTACCTTTGTGTGTTTTCATGTGTGTTCGCAGATTGCCAACGGTACTGTATGTGCGTTCACAGCCTTCATATTCACATTTATATCTTGCATTGTTATCCTCGGGTTTCCTTTTATTGGGGTCCATGTTATTTGCACAGTCATTGCTTTTTCCCATGTCTGGAGCTGGGTCATTCTGACTAGAAAATTTACCACTAATAATTAGCAAAAATCATATCTCAATGGAATCCAAAGAAGATACACCTTAAGCTTCATGAAAATCACTGAAACTTCAGTTGCTTTATAAACTTTAGAAGGCAATTTTGTACTCAAATTACAAGTGGAATAAATACTAATTACCTCTTGGTAGTAACCTGAGGATAGGATCTGAGAACACAAAATTAGGATATTCGCATCACACATGATGGTATCGTACCAAAATAGAATGCCCAAAAATGAAATAGAAGAAGAAGACCACATACGCAAAATTTAGTAAGTGTGAGCGAGAAAGACTGATATTGACAAACAGCTGATTGAATAAATTCTTTTTGCGGCATAAATATTGCGCTCTTTACTTCACATTGATGTAAACAAATGAATGCAATGAACTAGTGTTATTAGAATAATTAACTTACAATGAAACCGCATCTTCATTAATTATGTTTTTGGTTAGTTTCCTTTTTGAAATCACTGTTGGATCACCATCTTCCTCATGAAAATCTATATGAAACTGTTCAAATTCTTTGTTAAAATCATAATTACTGCCAGCATTAACAGCCACGTTTATCTCCTCACTTCGAAAACTGTTTGAAATGTTTTGTTTTTGATTCTGAGGAGAGCCGTCACAGAGCCATGCGGCCATATTTTTTGGGAATTTTATTTATGAATTAAAAATAGTGATGTAAGTATCATATGGTATATGTCATTTCGTCAAAAACCGGTTCGGCATAGCATGCAAGATAAAGCTTCTAGTCGCAGGCAACAGATGGCGCTAAATACTTACTTTTGTGGTTATGTATTGTTTGCGGAAATATGTAGAGCCTGCGCTGGCAGAGAACTCCTGGCTGAACTCCCGTTATAATGAACACCACTTGTTGTCTGCGCGGGCAGTGCGTCGACCGTCGACCGCACGCCCTTCCACTCACGCGAATGTATCATCTTCATACTCAAACATATTTGCGCGTATAAAAGTGTGCTGCACTATTTTTTTATTATTATTCCTAGGTCAATAATTACAGTTTAATTTATAAAATGTGTGTAAGAAATTTGACAACTTGTATTTATCTGGTAAGTTACATTTTAATAGTTTAAATTCAATAGCATTTGTGTTTATGTCGCAAGAAAAAAAAAGCAATAGTTAAACTACGGTTAAATGTAGTATTATTATATATTCTGTGCTACGGTACAACAGTAAATATAATTTAACAGTAAATAAAGTTTAACAGTAAATAATTTTTAACTAGTCTTTCCCGTTGCTAATTTGGATTTTTTGAATCATTCAATTATTTGAAATATTATTTGTTTTAAATTAAGTGTTATGGTCTTTATAGAATATTTTCACTGTACCTAGGTATACAGCTGCTCATATTTGTTGCTTTCACAAAATAAGAATATGTTTTTGGGCTAGCTTTTGCTATAAACAATTAATTTAGTTACTGATTGATAAGCATTTAATTATTATTATCAATGATCTAAATTACTTAAAACGATTATAAAAAGCATTAATTATGGATGGAAGTTTTAGTACTCGTTTGCAGTATGCTCGACTGACTCATCGCATATGCATTTAGAGCGAGCAGACCGTGATGAAGATAGGTAAAAAAGGCTTGAAACAGTGGGTGAAGTTTATCTTCAAGTTTACTGTTAACCACGCACCCATTCGCCGTCTAAAGCGCATTAACGTGTCATTAGTTTAAGGTTGCTGACCGACGTTCTTAACTCATAATAATGTATGCCATAAACCGTGAAAAGTTAGAAGCAAGCATATAATAGAATCTGTAAACATCAAAAGTAACATTAATTTGTATATTATGCGTGCGTGCCTAGTAATATTGCTAAATATTGAACAAGTCCAATCAATTTGTAACACGATTTTTAACCTTTTTAACTGTCCTTTGCATTCCTTAGTAAAAAAGGTGGCTTTGACGCCTGTCATTTAACTAATTTTAAATAGGCTACACAAAGGATAGAAACCCAAAAATTTGTTTATCATTGAAAATTTTCAACACAGCAATCTAAAGTTATCATCATGTATGAGTATGGTACCCGCAGATTTACTTAGAAAGCTGAATTTGTGCCAATTCGCATGAACATGAGTTTACATAGCCTTTGAGAAACATAAATGATACTTTGCCAAAGAAGTGAAAACATATTTGAAATAAATAAAGCTTTCGCTGGCAAAGGCTTAGAATATTGATACTGTAGTTACTCGGAAATGAAGCATTAATATGTCGTTCAAGAACGTGCGATCCATACAACTGAATCAGGAGACCACTAAATACTTTCGCTACTTTTTCTTTTGTGTAAATTTCACTCTTCCATTCATTTCCTGGGTACAATCCTATCACCCAGAGCGGAGTCTCTGAGGGATGCGTAACAATAGTTAGTAATCCACTTCCCTGGGAATTGAATAGCGTTTAGTAAACATAATAATTATCACATATTATTCAACAGGACATTTCCTTAGTTCATAAAGAAGGCACAACAAGAAGATTAGAGAAACTGTGCTAAAACAGGAACTGAAACTTAAGATTGTATTAAAAGAGAAATGTTGGATTTCACCAAGCTAATCAAGTGCCGACATTCAAAGTATCATATGAAAAGGCAGTAAAATAAGCTGGCGCTTACACTTGACACCAGTTTGTCTACAAGCGGTTCAATGACATGTTACTTACACGTAAATGACCTAGAAATCTTTCACTGACACTTTCTTCGTGAGGGTCTTTTCGATTCGCAGCACATCACACAAGCTGTTACATTGTTTTAAGTCCGACAAACACCGGACGTATGAGTTCAGTTATTTATTGCATATCAGTCAGCGTTAATTGGTATGATGCCCCAAAAACATTTTGAAGATTAAGGTCACAGTAAAAAAAGGGTTAAAGCGACGAGTCAGTGCCACTTTAATCTTGAGTCCATAAAATAAACTATGAACAGGAGTATTATTAAATATGTAAATGAATTTAGAATGAAAGACAAATAGATAGAGAAAGCACTGAAATAGTAATGCGTTTAAAAAATAAACAATATGATCACTTTCACCACTATTCTCAAAGGGAGCTGTCCGTTTCGTAAGCGCTAGTCCCTCTGCCCCAATTTTGGGGCTCACGTTTTTTATTGATAATACAGCGGTATCTGCAAAGAACAAGAAAAAGGACGGGTTTGGCTGTCATAGTTGGTTGCGGGAACTGTGTCATGCGGCCACGGCATACATACCGTCCCACGGCGACTCACGCGCCGCCTGATATCGTGAAGTAGCCAATGGACTATAAATATAACGTGATTAAATAATGTGATTTCTAACAAAAAAAAAAAAATTAGTAAAAAGCGATATTGTTGCGGCTGCTAGTTTGTTGGAATTTCAGATGACTCTGTAAAATGTGCAACATGAAAAAGATAAAATAATATGTAATATGGAAATGCAGCAACATTTTTAGTTTCAAGCCTTACAATTAAGTATCTCTTGCATGATTAGAACTTCTGATATGCGAATTAGGTGTCAAGTTTCTTTTAAATTTCATCATTGTTTTAGGTATCCCTATCTTGGTTAAATGTCCCACTGTTGAATTTTCCACTTAGGCAATAATTTGCGTTTTTTGTATAATTATTTTAAATTTGTGGGCGGTGCTAAAATTTGTTGATTATTAATTATTTCAGGCTCTGCTGGCATGCTGTTTAGCTACAGACTGTGGCCCCAGACTAAAGTACGCGTGGGGGGACGCGTTACAAGGATCAGATTGTCCCGGCCCAGATGGCACCCCCTACCCTAGGTAAATATCGATAGCGTAATAAATTGCACAATGCACATCACTAAAACAAAAAAAGACATTTGGGGGGCAGTTTTAGAAAAAATAATTGCACTTTTGTTGTTTTTTTTCTGTTTTGGCATGAACTTTTGTTGTTGTTCCTTGCTGTTGTTTTTGTGTGGTCAGGTATGCAAAGGGATAATAATTTTTCACGCTTTAGCGGAGGGATCCTTCTGTACGTAGTAAGTACCTATCTACTGTTTATAATATCTTGTGTGTCCTGAGTCCTGACATAGAAACACTAGACGTCGGTAAGAAAGAAGCAGTTATAAATACTCAAATACTGAAATGTATTTAAGAGCATGCTTACTTCCGTGGATAAGAAAATAGCTTGTAATATCGGGCAATGACCTTCGCCTAAACGGCAGCTAACCAGTTTGGTCGGGTAAAGTGCGTATCCACCGGTCGAGCGAGAGAGAGACGACATTGTTCGGCTTTGTCCGGCCCTCCTTCGGGAAACTTCGGCATGGATTCCACTTACCGACCCGGTTGCCGACGGACCTTTACCAGTCAGTCTGCGCTCTGCGCATACATTCTTATACTGCATTATTGCGTTAACGTTATTCAAACAAGTCATTGTTCCTGTGTGTTTATAACAAATTTACAATGGCCGAAACTGAAACCGAGCATATTAGTTTGAACGTGGAAGACGGGATTCTAAAATGTATCAACCAAATTGAAACTAGTAGCTGTTGTGACGTAGATAGACACGAATTCCTTCGGCGAATACAAGAGGTCTTTGATAGCAAAAAGTCATCCAATTCATTCCTGCTAACACCAGAAAAATATGCAGAGATTATTGAACAGGTGAAAGTTGCGAGGACACGTGTCAAAAAAACCACTGCGGACTATCGCCGTATAAAACGGTACGTTGTGGTCGACACCCCGGCTGGAGAAAGACTATTTGTGGCGCCGAGCAACAACCAACAGCCGCAACAAATGTTTGTCAACACCACAGAGATCTACGACATTATCCGAGAGTATCATTTAAAATTTAACCACGGCGGCAGAGATCGCATGTTGAACGCGCTGAAGCCAATTTACAAGAACATCACCTCAGAGAGCATATGTGTTTATCTGCAGATGTGCTTGCCCTGTAAAAATAAGCTAGTCAAGCGGGGAAAAGGCGTACCTAAAGCGATAGATGAAAGTTTTAAGTCGGATGGTAAAAATGAAGCCACTTATAACGACGACGATGACGACGATCCCCTTGAAACAGAATCGGATATTCAATTGGACTTAGAGCCGGAAACGCAAGCAGATAAGGAACAAATTAAGCATCCTGAGCTTTACTCGCGAGGTCAGGTTGATATCCTGGACGTTACGAGCGATCCGAACGAGGAGTACAAATACATGATGGTGTACAGAGATTTCGTAAACAGGTTTGTGCACTTGAAGCCGTTAAAGGCGATCAGCGTGGACGAAACGGCTGATGTGCTCTTAGATATCTTCCTAGTCTTTGGAGCACCCAACATCTTGCAATCTAAGAACGGGCCGTCGGTGGTCACTCCAATTTGTAGACGGATAAGTTCAGCATGCCCCGATATGTGGGCTGTGCCAGGCAATGTGGTGTTTTCTAAGCACGAGTTTCAGGGAAAGTCGAACGAGGATATATTGAAACGACTTAACAAATGGTTGGAAGTTAGCCAGAGCACAAAATGGCATCAAGGATTGAAGTTCGTCCAGCATTCGTTAAATACTACATTTGAAGCAACCATTCGTAGGACGCCGAGTGAAATGGTTTTCGGTCAAAATCCTCGCATGGGGTTACTGTCAGTGATGGCCAAAAATTGTTGCGAACTAATAATGTGCGAAAGTGATTTGCAGACGAAATTAGAAAAGAGAAACAGTGATGGGAGCCCCTGTAAGACGTTGAAAACAGAAGAATCTTTGGTGTTGCCATGTAATTTCATTAAAGATGAGGTTATGGATGATGAAGATAATGAATGAATCCCTTGATTAAATTGTATTGTACCTATAACATTTATGTTTCTTTTGCTAATTTTTTGACCTATGTACATAGGTACAGAGTTTCTTCACGTTTTCCATCAGAAAGTAGTCCATCCAATGATGCAATTAAAACCTACTATGGTGCCTACCACGGTTCCTTAGTTTACGACCCACATTAACTGCTTGCTGTGTCTTTTTTTTGGATTTGATACCCGTTAAATAAATGTAAAAATATTTTTTTATTGAAGTACATTTAGCGCCATCTTTTAATGTATTGAGAAACTAGATCAACAATGCTTGCTTTGAGTCTGTACTAAAAAGCATTTTATGGAAGGCTTAATTTCATTTCCTAAATAAACGTTAGATGGCGCCAACTTGCATTTACAAAACTATTAAGTAAGATAGTCTTGATAGCACTATTATAATATATTCTGTGGTCTTGATTTAAGAAACTTAATAAAACCACAAGACGATGTCACGCGATCGCAAAAAATATAGAACTTGAAAAAAACTTCTTTTTATTTGCTGTTTTCGCCATTGGGTCAATGGATAGTTATAAAAATGTAATTATATTATTAATTCCCGACGCAAGAAGAGAGGGGTGTTATATTAGTTTACCGTGTCTGTCTCTTCATTTGTCTGTGATTGTGATTTTCTTTAGGATTGGTCAATAAGAATGAAAATTAAATTGTCCTGTAAACATGCTTATGTTTTGTTGCAGACACCTAATAAACAGAGCAGTTAAAACCGGTCCTTGGGGGCAGACCAGGCAGGGCAGGGCGGCTCGTACCTTAGACCCTGCACTGATGAGGCGCGCGTTGCTGGACGCGCACCAAGGGTACGCGGAGAGCTCGGTGAAGATCGGAGACGGCAATCGGACAGGTAAGAACAATAAGAAAATTAACATTTTGTAACTTTTCTTTTACCTCTGTAAACCTGTAATTTTTAAATGACTTTCTCATGATTCTGGGTCCGAAAGTTCGAGAAAATAAATTACCTTTCTTGCTACAATTCATCTCTTGATCACGTACTTTTTTTACTCGTCCGTGCTCTTGATATACAATACTGTACAGTACCATCAACTGTCAAGTATTCTCATCTGGAAGTAATTGTTGTTTGTTAAGTGGATTTATTTAATTGTCAATGTAAATCTGATAAGCCTTCTTGACCTTACAATTACTTCCAGAAGAGAAGACTTGACAGTTGATGGTACTGCACAGTTTGTTGAAGTTATTCAGAAATTTTGCGCCGTCGCCAGATTTTGGTGCACAAAAGTCTTTGACAGCACATAATATACGGTCGAGGACTTTGCCGCATTGCCACTTTCGAACGGAAAACGATTGCACCCACGGCGCAAAAACGGGCGTCTTCGAAAAAAAGACGACGCGTGGCAGGCTTCATCCCTATTTTATAATTCCAGGCCGTGCAAACCATATGCCGAGCCTAACTCCAGCTCAAACCAGTTCCTGCGGCGGTGCCAGGCTATGCAGGTCTAGATACAACACCACAGCGCCCATGTACGGCGTATCACTCACCTCGGGCCAGCCCGTCACCATCGTGCAGAAGTTCCCTGATCTGTTACAGCAGGTCGTGTTTGAGGTTTGCGAGTGAGTATTGGTATACTTTATTGAAGATTTTTTTGTGGCAGACGCAGTGGTATCATTGGCGTCTTAACTGGGTCTTAATTGATGTTTTAACTGGGCTTTAATTCTCGTTCAATTCCTATTCGAAAATGTAGGGTCACGATTTCTCATTGAGTTATTATTACTACGTATAGAGAAGCTAGATGCCAAGCAAAAAAGACGACAAGATTGTGACGTTTTCTTTGAAATTTGATTTTTGAATCATGAATCTGTACTATGAGTTGATGACTGAGTCGTCAATTCATGGAACACAAAATTTGTTCGTGGTGTCAGTTCCATACGCCAGTAATAGTTGTTCAATGCGATTACTATGCATTTAGATTTCTTTCGTGTGGTAGTTTATTTTACGTGTGGGTATCATCATCATCATTAGCCACTGCATCTGTATCAGATGATTGTTGCAGCACTAGTGGGTTCCTCCCTGGTTACCGCAGCGCCGTTGATGGCTAAAGAGCCCTATGGCTGCACGGCACTTCTTGCCACACCGATCGCACACATAACTCGAGTCCGCAGGAGGTGGCAAAGCACGGCTAAGACTTTTCTGCCTCAGGTTCTCCAGCCAGTCATCACCGACTTTGGTATCGTGGCGCCATTCAGGTCTCATGTCGGTGCGTTTTTCCCAACCATCAGGCTGAATACCAAAGCTCTTCATATCCCTTTTGCAAGTGACCTTGAATCTTAAAATTGGGCGTCCAACATGACATGTCTCTTAACGTTTGCCATTTGACCCAACATTAGGTACTTGTCTTTGTCAACATTACTTGCATTAAATGATGGAGCTGTACTTGATGTTGTGGATAATTTTTGTTATCTTGGCTCTACCCCCACATCTACACTATCGAATGACAAGGAGATAGATATCCGGATCGGCAGAGCATCAACATGTGGGTATATTATTTGATTTACGGAATAAGTACACGAAAAAAGTTCGATTGATGTCAGAATCACAGCCCTTTATAGTTTCACTGTTTTACCGAATAAAACAATTAATACATCCACACGTAAAAAACCTACCGCATGATAGATATCAAAATTTGTAGAGATCATGAACCTGATAAGCACAGATTTTTTTTCCATTATACCCAACAAAAACATTATTTTCTTCGAAAAATGAAAATTGAATTAGTGAAGTTATTTCGAATAATAACTGCACGAGAATTGGCTCGCTGAACCATTTTACTTTTCTAATGGCGTATCAACCAATCAGACAGCAAAATACTTCTTCTCCATTTCTCACGGACTGACGATCAACCAAATGTTTTTTACGAATTTAAGGTATCTTTACCTTAAGTATTTTGAGAGGAAATTCCGTCGATTACCCGTGCCTACATCTAATGGCAAGATAAGGCATTTGGAGATATAATCGCAGTATTTCTTTCCGGTCAGTTGTTACAATCAAGAAGATAATGCGATCGTGCACGACTATTATCTTGTTGGCCACTCCTCCTATTGTTTCCAGATTAGAGTACTACTATATACCATTAGGGTCAAGCCTAGGTATAAGCTTCGGAGATTAGGTGATTGACATCATGTCAATGATGTACTACTTATAATCTTTCTGCATGACATTTGTTGTGATAGTAAATGATTGAAGAGAATTTTGATCACTTAGTACAAAAAACTCGAAAAGCTTCTTTAATATATTTTTAGCTATGCAGCAGCCTCATTACCTCATGGTACGCTTAGGCTGCTGCTGCTCTATGTTACACTGGAATAGAGAAGCTATGCCATACAAAAAATGAGTCGCAATTCGACGAAAAGATTACTTGAATTGCGACGCATTCCTTGAAATACGAATGTCAAATTTGAAACCGTTTGTATGCGTTGATGCTAAGTAATCATGGCACAAGAAATTTGTTCGAGCTGTCAGTTTCATACGCTAGTAATAGTAGTTCAATGGCTGCGAAAATGTTGACTTTGCTCTTTCTTTCTTCAAACTTAAACCTACCTCTTTTGTTCCAGATCAAGCGAGTGCTCCCTCGTCCGCGGGTCCTGCACTCAAACGTACATCCCCTACTTATTCCTAGTTCTCCCCCTGGGTCCAGTTACTCTCACTGGTCAGGATTACGTGCTGGTGGAGTCAGGATGCGTGTGCAGGCCGGATCCCATGCCATAGAGACGTTAAACGGTTAGACACCATGCTGGGCTTTCGCCCGGTACGCTATAGTCACAAAACATATGATAGGAATCAAGACATCAAGATATATTTCGGTAGATACTTTTGGCAGTAGCAGTACAATGTCTGTGGCAAACCGGGCATAAGTGTATGCTGAACTCTTCTGACGACGATTTCACTTGGGTAATCTTTGCTTGTAACAAGGTTTTATGCAACAGTATTTAGAGCTTTAGTTAGCTTGTTTTTTTTTTAGTGTTTTTGTCATTCATTAACGATATCATTAGTTGCATTTTTTGTATTTTTTTTAACTTTACTGAAGACAGTATCTACATTAATTTCATCGTCATCAAAACTAGCATTAAACATATTTTGTTGGTTCATTTACTGTTACTGAACACTGTTGTAAGCTTCTAATGAGTTGGTGACTTTTAAGAATTTATCGTGCAACGAATACGAATTATTTTGCATTTATAGTTATATTTAAAAAATCTAACATTCCAGTGTGCTCTTTGTGAGTGTAGAACTGATAGAGTTTATCAGTATTTTATTAATAATTTTAACAAATTTAGAAAATTGGATGATTTTGCATTGGTGATGTTTGC
This sequence comes from Pyrausta aurata, assembly GCA_963584085.1. Classification (NCBI taxonomy): domain Eukaryota; kingdom Metazoa; phylum Arthropoda; class Insecta; order Lepidoptera; family Crambidae; genus Pyrausta; species Pyrausta aurata. The sequence goes on along the minus strand of OY757256.1, from coordinate 11,727,381 downwards.
TAAGATGTCTGCGTGCTTGAATATTAGGAAAATATGTTACGGGGTCTGTCGTTTTATTTTTTATTTTTACTGCAAAATTGCCGAAAAATTATTTCAATTGGTTTGATAAAATTCAATTTGACGGCCATTTTGCGGTTCATGAAATTATTATTTTTATTTTTTTTATAGACTGATTTTATTATTGTTAATTTTATTTAAAATATTTATGCTTATTAACAAATGTTACAATTGGTGTGTGTATTTTATCAAGCAAGAATGAAAGTTTTTAATTTTTTTTTACATTATTTATGTTAAAGATATTAATATTTTTATTTAAAGTGAAGTGCGAACAACGAATGTAAAATAGTAAGAATAAAATTAAATATCAGATTGTTGTTTTTCTACAAGATTCTAAAGAAAAAAACGATTACAGTCGGTAGAAATTTTATTTCTATCTATTTACAAACACATACTTAACCTAAGTTACCAACTTACCATATGACACCTTCTATCCGATTACTATCACATGCTATTTTTGCTGAAAATTTCAAGGTATAAAATTAAAAAAACGTTTCAAAACCTGTCTTAATGAATTATAAAACTCATAGTTGGTAAATTGAAGACTAAACTTAACGACATAAGTATCCTAATTAATAAATTTGTGGAACATTCACAACTAGCGTGTAATTTAAATACGAGTGAGGAACAGGAGTATCATATTGCTAACACAAACCGTAACAATTGTAATCTGCAAATATTAAAATGGCATACAGAAAAGATAAACGAAAAGAAAAAGAGACAGAAGGAAGAAAGTTGGAAGTAAAAGGAAGAAAATAATTTTAAAATTAGAGTAGGGGAGTATTTTGCCCAGATTACAATCATTATTACTATTACCTCTGACTTCTGCGGGAGATCCAAAGAAAGATGAAGACCACTTACATAATCACCAATCAAGAAATAATTTAGATCTACGTCCAGAACTATGAATTAATTTTATTGCTTTTAATTTTGAGTTTGAAAATTTAATAATTTAGGTGGGAATGCGGAATGCGATATAACTGCTGTTTTTCGTCGCCAATCATCGTCTTATGTAAAACATTTGCGATTTTCCTAGTATTATAGACATTTAATTCAGCAGCAAATTGCGGTTTTAGAAATTATGTAACAACGGACCCAGTAGTGTTGATTTCACTCATGAATAACCCACTCCCTAAGCTGCTCCTAAGCTCCTCGGATCCCCTGGGCATATTGATAACTCTACTGCTGTTCATATCGGTAATACTGAGGCGCCTGCTGCTGCTGCCTGTAAGCCTGTTGCTGCGGCTGCTGGTGGACCTGGGGCTGATGGACCTGGGGCTGATGGACCTGTTGCTGCAGCTGGGGCTTGGGCGTTGGGATCTTCACCACAATGTCGGTTGGTTGCCGTGAAACCTGGGGGTGAGGTGGTTTGTTAGTTGTTGATCGAATCGTTAGGAACAATATTTTTTTTTTTTTAAATACCATCAATTTTTTTACCATCTGCCTTGAACGCCTAAGTCATTGATATAAATTTTTAACACCCAACATTCGGTGTATGTATTCGTGTCGTGAACATTTCCTGAATCGGAACTCAAAGCTAGTGCTAATAACTTTACTAGTATTGTTCACAAGACAATAGTCACCAGTTACAATGGTCATGATTATATTAACAAGCTATTTATCGCAATTCTCGCGTTCCACTGTAACGCCTTTTGTGTTTTTCAGCTTGCCCTATCCAGTACCTTTTGTATCAGAGAGAGATGATGTAGACTAGATGACCAAGATTTTGTGCAACAGTATTTGGAACTTTAGTTGGCTTGATAGTAGTTATGTTTAGTGTTTAGTTGCATTTTTGTAAATTTTATTAACTTTACTGAAAACATTATCTTCATTAATTTCGTCGTCATCAAAACTAGCATTAAAAATATTTTGTTGGTTCATTTACTGTTACTGAATACTTACTGTTGTTAGCTTTTAATGAATTGGTGACTTTTAAGAATTTATCATGCAACGAATACGAATTATTTTGCATTTATTAGTTATAATTTAAAAAAAAATCTCTAACGTTCTAGCGTGCCCGTTGTATGTGGAACTGATAGAGTTTTAAATCAGTATTTCATTTTTATTAATTTTAACAAATTTAGAAAATTTGATGATTTTGCATTGGTGTTGTGTCTGCGTGCTTGAATATTAGGAAAATATGTTACGGGGTCTGTCGTTTAAATTTTTATTTTTACTGCAAAATTGCCGAAAAATTATTTTAATTAGTTTGATAAAATTCAATTTGACGGCCATTTTGCGGTTCATGAAATTATTATTTATAAATTCTTTTATAGACTGATTTTATTATTGTTAATTTTGTTTAAAATATTTATGCTTTTTAACAAATGTTACAATTGGTGTGTGTATTTTATCAATCAAGAATGCAAGTTTTTACAATATTTTTTTACATTATTAATGTTAAAGATAATAATATTTTTATTTAAAGTGAAGTGCGAACAACGAATGTAAAATAGTAAGAATAAAATTAAATATCAGATTGTTGTTTTTCTACAAGATTATAAAGAAAATAACGATTACAGTCGGCAGAAATTTTATTTCTATCTATTTACAAACACATACTTAACCTAAGTTACCATATGACACCTTCTATCCGATTACTATCACATGCTATTTTTGCTGAAAATTTCAAGGTATAAAATTAAAAAAACGTTTCAAAACCAGTCTTGATGAATTATAAAACTCATAGTTGGTAAATTGAAGACTAAACTTAACGACAAAAGTATCCTAATTAATAAATTTGTGGAACATTCACAACTAGAGTGTAATTTAAATAAGAGTGAGGAACAGGAGTATTAAATTGCTAACAAAAACCGTAACAATTGTAATCTGCAAATATTAAAATGGCATACAGAAAAGATAAACGAAAAGAAAAAGAGACACAAGGAAGAAAGTTGGAAGTAAAAGGAATAAAATAATTTTAAAATTAGAGTAGGGGAGTATTTTTTTTCCAGATTACAATCATTATTGCTATTATATTGACTTCTGCGGGAGATCCAAAGAAAGATGAAGACCACTAACATAATTACCAATCAAGAAATAAATGAAAAGAAAAAGATAGAGAAAGGAAGAAAGTTGGAAGTGAAAGGAAGAAAATAATTTTAAAATTAGAGTAGGGGAGTATTTTGCCCAGATTACAATCATTATTGCTATTATATTGACTTCTGCGGGAGATTTACCAATCAAGAAATAATTTTTACCTACTTCCAGAACCATGAATTAATTTTATTGCTTTTAATTTTGAGTTTGAAAACTTAATAATTTAGGTGGGAATGCGTAGATTATCTAATAATAGATTTATGATGAAATAACTGCTGTTTTTCGTCGCCAATCATCGTCTTATGTAAAACATTTACGATTTTCCTAATATTATAGACATTCCATTCAGCAGCAAAGTGTCATTTTAGAAATTATGTAACAACGCACCCAGCAATGTTGAATTCACTCACGAATCACCTACTCCCTAAACTGCTCTTAAGCTCCTCGGATCCCCTATGTTTATTGAAGACTCTACTGCTGTTCATATCGGTAATACTGAGGCGCCTGCTGCTGCTGCCTGTAAGCCTGTTGCTGCGGCTGCTGGTGGACCTGGGGCTGGTGGACCTGGGGCTGATGGACCTGTTGCTGCAGCTGGGGCTTGGGCGTTGGGATCTTCACCACAATGTCGGTTGGTTGCCGTGAAACCTGGGGGTGAGGTGGTTTGTTAGTTGTTGATCGAATCGTTAGGAACAATATGAGTTTAAAGTTCGAAGACCTAATCATTGAAAGGGTTTTGAAAAGTAGGCCTTGATGGAATGGCAAAATACTTGGTGTTTTAATACTTGTGACATTGCAAAGGTATGATATTTTCTTACCATCTGCCTTGAACGCCTAAGTCACTGATGTAAATTTTTTAACACCCAACATTCGGTGCATGTATTCGTGTCGTGAAAATTTTCGGAATCGGAACTTACGGTCTCAAAGCTAGTGCTAATAACTTCACTAGCATTGTTAACAAGACAATAGTCACCAGTCACAATGGTCATGATTATATTAATTAGCTATTTATTGCGATTTTAGCGTTCCACTGTAACGCCTTTTGTGTTTTTCAGCTTGCCCTATCCAGTACCTCTTGTATCAGAGAGAGATGATGTAGATGATCATAATAAGTATATGCAAACAACAAGGCAGTTAAAATAGTCCTCACCTCAGCCCTGAAACCCTCCTTAGGGTCAGCGGTGTAGGTGACGGTCCTGATGAAGCCGTCACTGTCGACGACGGAGTACGAGCCCTTGATGACGTCACCGTCTCTCTGCTCCTTGCGGTTCTGGTAGTTGGTGTACTGGTCGTCGTTCACGTCGAAACCGAATTGGTAGGAAGGATTAGGCTGGGGAAGAAACAAATGAGAGTCAGGCAAGCAACAATGTTGGAGTGAGTTTAATTTGGGTTATTCCAATTTTCCACACCAAATAATGGACACATGGTGAATAAATGGAAAAAAAGTCAAATTTTCCACACTACTAAGGATGTTTAGTGTGGAAAATCGGAATAATCACTCTATTTTCTGACAACTGATGGCTGCAAAATTGCAAGGTTATACGATGTGTCACCATATAACCAAAACTTAGTAGGTAATAATTGTAATAGTGCTCAAGTGTTGGTTGATACTTCTGTGAAAATAATTTATGCAGGTAAAGAGATGAGAGTTCATAAGAGCTGGATGAAGATAGACCTAACCGAGATATTATTAAGTGCAAATTTCATTCTATAAAACTTGCGTAGAACCCCATATAATAGTCCCCCTAGCCGATTTCGACTACGGTGGCCAGTCACAACGACCAACCGACTGCGCGGGACATATTATAGTGCACAAGTGTGTGCGCAAACACAGGTGCACTCTCTATTCCTTTCACTCTCATAGCCCGATGGGACAGCAATCTGACACGACTGGAGAGAGATCAGGCGCAGGACCAACGGCTTAACGTGCTTTCCGAGGCACGGGGGTGAAACACCGCCAACTTCCAAACTCCGGGCTACCCTGAGAATTTCTGAACAGAAAAACTCCGGTACATATTTTTGGCCCGACCCGGGAATTGAACCTGGGACCTCCGGCGCAGCCGTCGCTTTAAAATGGGACCCTCTCACCGCTGCGCCAACATAACTAACTGCTCTTTGAATTTCAATGTCGAGAGAAGTATAGATATTGCTTTCTCGTCCCATATTTTTAATCAACAATCCTCACGTACTTCCACCACTTCCCAACAAAAGGAACTAATGGACCTTCCTCTCTTTTTGTCAACGGTTTCAGCTGACCGCTCGCGCATAATCATCCACGTAATTCCGTTCGCGCGAGTGAAAGTAGCGGCGCTGGCGCAGGCGACCGTCCGCTAATCTTATCCATCCGCATTACTTGTTTTGCTATCCACAATGTTGTTCCGGGCATGGTAAGTAATAGTTTGTGTCTGTACCTACTTTGAATACGACGACTTGGAAATGTTTTGAAGTACAGTCATCATGAGCAACTTTAAGCAAGATCACAAATCTAAATAGAAAGACCGCTAACCGACTAGTCTAGTCAGAAAAGTAACCGTATATAGGCAGTCAGTCGTCTTCAAAAGAAATGGTGTAAACGTCATTTTATGATGATAGTGCATCTTTACACAACTTTTTATTAGGTTGATCGGAAGAGTGCATTACGTGTGTCTTCAATTTCTGGAAGTTGTTTTAAGAGGAACCGATCTTCAGTTCGGAAGAGTCTGAATTGGTTTGCGATTATGTATCTACCTACAGTAGTACTTCTTGTGCATAGCAATGGCTTAGTAATGAGTATAAACAAGGCAGGAAAAATAACGTCTATTTATGCGTATCCAGAAACTATCTTCATACAAAAGACAAGGAGAATCTATTTACTGGTAATATTTACGTTAGCTTTAAACTCATGTGATGTTGCTCAAGCTGTCTGTTGTGTCTGGGCTTTATTCTGCAAATGTGACTTCGTCAGTTATTGCAGCGGGCAATGGACCTTGCGCCATGCTGATAATGATGATATTTACAGCTTATGGATGTCTTCAGGATCATGTGCTGTTTCTGATGTCTTCGAGGCACGAGGGTTAAACACTGCCAACTTCCAAACTCCGGACTACTTTTCTGAAACAACTATTCACTTTTACTTACGTCATAGTCCTCAGGCTCTCGCTGCTCCTGCTGCCTCTGCGCCTGTGGCTGGTACTGCGGCTGTGGCCTGTACTGTGGCTGCGGCTGTGGCTGCGCTTGGTACTGTTGCTGTGGCTGCGGCTGGTGGTACTGTGGCTGGTATTGACCCTCGCTTTGTGCAGAGTACGGCTGGAAAAGACAATTTATATTATATCTGATTTTTTCTCCATACTTTTAAAGAGGAAAGCTCTTCTCATCCAAATTGCCTAATTGCCCTTTTCTTTATGCTCTGTTCACTCACAAGCCTGGCGGGGGCGGCGGCGACGGGGCGGGGGATGACCTGCGTCTGCGCCTGTGCTTGCTGCTGTCCGATGTACTGCCGCAGGAGGTGAGGGGGGATGGCTTCTACCTGGAGGACAAGTTATATGGAAACTTAGTCAACGTATCTTACTTGTTTTAGACACTTGAATTCCTTCTGAAGTTCAAAGAGACTGCCTTGTGTGTATGAAAACTACCGCAGAAGATGAGATGAGCGGGGGATGTTTTCTACTTGGTGGTTATACCTGGTTCACTTGTGGGATGTCGGGCCTGAATTTTAATCAGACGTTTTAGTAGCAGAACATTTTGTATGAAGCTATTCACACTTTTCAGAAATGAATTTTCATTCAAAATCTCCATCCGAATAAAATCCGGGCCCGACAACCGACAAGTGGGAACCAGAGGTTACGTAGAAACACATTCATTGTATCTTTTTTAAGAAGTATCTGGGTACACTATGAAGAACTGAACTTTAAGGACTGCCTTATGTGCATTAGAACTTCTGCAGACCTTTACCTGGTCTCATTTAATGCATCTTCGCTTATGCACCAATAGATGGGAGAAGAAGTTCCTATAAGTGTTGGACGTACATAAAACACAAGCCCCTGTCATACTCGTAATTACGTAGCACCCTTTCGATATTCAATCTATACAATCATGTTCAAGAACACATTTAAATATTTATATTTAATTAACAAAAAGACTCGACAGCGATAATGGTGAAATAAGAGAAAGATTGGATAAAGTATGTAGTTAAAGCAGTAATTATTTTGCAAACGAAATAAATAATTTGATGACGCATGAAAGTGCACTAATTACTACTGTAGTCGATGTTGCTCGAAGTACGGGCGGAAGGGCACGACGTGACGTCACCGTCAGTAAAAGTCCGAAGTGCGGAGATAGGAGTTTATTCCACAGTCTTGAGGTACAAAAATAGGGTGCGGACCGAGCAGCGAACAGATTCGAGCTCAGTGCCTTACAGATTCAAAAAATATGGGATTACTAGACGCCCAAGATGGTAAAAAAACCAATAAGGTGCTCTTCTAGGAACCCAAAGTATCCACTAAAGTATTGGAGAGACTAGATGCCCAAGATGGTAAAAACCAATAAGGTGCTTTCTAGAAACCCAAGGAATGGATTGGATTACATGGTTGGAGTACTTCTCAATTACGCATAAAGTCAGTAGAGTACTTATGCTACGATACAAAAACATATTCAGCGCGATCTAATTATGGCCAGCGCCATCTGTTGACAACGGGCGAAACTAATGCTTGATCACTTATTATGCTATTGTACAAAAACTTAGTCACCGCGAGCTAATAATGAAAAGCGCCATCTATTGTCTGGTAGCAAAACTAATGTATTAGTTTTTGTAGGTGTGTTACACTACTTCATATATTCATATCTTCCAAGCTTAATCAGTCAGGTATCAAACGAATGCCGGGAGTCGCATAATAATGGAATTTCTATTGTGTCTCGTTCACACATACTTGACGAGTTAAGAGTCTGTGAACTACCAGATCATAATCTTAACATACCGACAACATAATTTAGAGGTAAGGCATTATGACTGAACACTTAGCTTAACAACTGGTTAAACACTTATCAGAGCATAAAGTCTGACATAATCTAATGACTCCCAAAGGCTAATTAAAAGTTAAGCCAGGTCACCGATCGGTTACCGGATAAACGCTCTGCTCAATTATTGGTTACGTAACGTTACCAGTTTGGATTAACTGGTACAGTGCAACTGGTCCGAATAAACGGCACATTTCGTCACTGTAACTGTAACATAGCTAGGGTTGCCAAATGAATTAGGACGTACTCGAAGAAAATTATGTGTGCTTAGTGAGAATAAACTGCCAATGTTAGGATCACGAATATTTGTTTGTTATCATTTTACTGAAACACAACTTTTACTTTGGAAGACGTAAGAATCAGAATATATTATTTTATTTTTGCTTGTATTACGAAGTATGTCTTATATTCGGGGGGTTTTTAGAATATGTTTGATTTTTAGTTTATTTTTGTTTTTATAGTGTTTTGTCACCATACAAACTTAATAATATAAATTGCACTTGTAAGAAGCAACTGCGAACCTGTGACAGACGAAGAATTAGACCCCGTGTCTTACGCTATCCTATATAGGCATACGCCCGGATAGCGTAAGACACGGGGTTCAATTCCTCGTCTGTCACAGGTTGACAGTTGCTTTTTACAAGTGCAATTTATATGTTTGATTTTGTTTAAATATTGTTATGATATTATTTAGGTTAAGTTTCTCAAAATGGTGAAATGGGAACCAAAAAGTAACAAAAGCTCTAATAAACTTGACTTCTTTCTAAGCATTCATCGCAGTTAGATTAATGTTCTACATGGATCTAGTTTCTTGCCTTAATTCTTAAAGTTCGGGATCTGCTTAGCACTAGTTACGTGATTTTATTGAGATGTGTCACACAGAAGGTCAACAATGCATTATTTTACTATTGTTATGGGTTATACTGCCAACCCTAAGCTAGCCGGTCGCGGTTCAAAAGAAATTGCACATGTGATTTGGGAAACATTGTGTGAAACACAGCAATATCTGCAGTTCTCTTTGTAGGTCTAAGAAAGTATTTGGTTCTGAAGTTTACTCGAATATTTACTACTTATTGATTTTAAACACTTAACGGATTCATTTCGCGCACATTTTTTTTAAATTAAACGCCCGAAGTTTCGAATGCTTTACAGCATTCGTGGTCACAGACAGACTAAGGTGTTATTTGTCACATAGCCTAGTCACAAGGCTTATATAAATACTTAGTCAGACTGAGCAAACCCATTGATTAATGGGTCTCATTTTTGCATTTAGATGCTCAGTGTAGTAAAGAATGTGAGCCAGAAAATGTATTTATTTATCTGCCAAATAAGTGTCTGTGAAAATCCTTGCAAATGATGTTCATTTATGAATTATTCAATTTAAATTAATTTAATTTCAATGCTCGTAAAACAGAGAGATAGAATAAAAATAAATAAGATACAGGGTTGTTCAAATTTTTCATTCCTAGTTGCAAAATATAACTTTACAAACATGACGGCCAAAATTGTGCAAACTTTTGTATTTTGACCGTCACACTAATTGGGGCTCTTGTATGATTGGCTGTCATTGTCACACGAGTATATGTATGAATAGACTAGACGCATTACTTAGTTACACATGGTTATGGAATAGTAACGAAATACACTTTTGTTATTTTAATTTACGTCTTGCACATTTGGAATGCGCACATGCGACGATGTTTTGGAGAATTAGGGCATATTCATTTGACTTTATTGAAGTTTAACCTAGGTACCTTCTTATTATGCACATTATAGAGTTTTGTGAGTCCGAAAGTGTTTTATTTTTAAAAGGGTAGGTACTATCATTAGATAAGTTACCTATTCATTGTTATTTGGCGATGTTTTAGTGTGTTGTTTAATTTTATATACAACATTACAATACTTGTTTCTGAAGTTTATGCGAATACTACACATATAATAAGTTCATTAACATTACAAGCCACAAATAATAAGTTGCAAATGAAAAACTCGTTACAGTATTTTTTAATTTCATCTGAAATTGTTTACGTCGAAATACCTATTTCAAATATTATTCAAATCATATACAAATAGCGGCACATAATGGGAGTGGTTCAGTTACTGCAAGAGGTGCGTTATACCTCCGGACATCCGTATGACACTATGTGTTGGGACACCCTGTATAAATTCTATTTTTGAAAAAATATTTGCGTAAAAAAGTAATTATGACTATATGGTTAATGTAAGTTTCAAGATAACTTAGTTAGAGTTGAGTAAAAATATATTGATATTAATTTTCTAAAGTGTTTTCCTCAGAGCAGAATGATCGACTATAAATAAATACGTAACTTTTAATGACACTCTTATAAACGAACTATTATGGAGTCGCTTTAAATAACTAGATTTACTAGTTAAATGCTAGCTTGTAAACAAGTTCAAGGAACTGAGAAAGTTAGTTTGAATAATTCTAATGCAAGAGGAAAAGAACCATTTAGGTACTTCATAACTATTTTTCATATAAGTATTTGTTAGAGCACACATGACGGAGATAATTCTGATTAAGAATTATTTTACACAATTAAGATATTCACGGCGAAAGTTTTCAATTTAATTTTCTTCTGGAAACATTAATTAGATCACTTTTTACCACCACACTTTACTTAAGATATCCGCCGGAACAATCACAATTCAAATTCTTATTAAAATCATCCCCTAATTTTGATCACTTGAGAACAACATAAAATTACTAACTTGCTGGTACTGATGCTGTGGTCTCGCCAGCGCACACCCCAAAACAGCCAACGACACACAAAGCCGAATCATATTTCACACACTAATAAAATCAATTAAAAATTAGGCCCGCAACACACTCGCAACAATATTACGTATGCGGTGCGTGTAAGTTACTCTCACTTTATATACAAGCACCCCTTCTTATGTGGGTGGTGGGAGTGGGACTCTGATATGTGTGGCCCCAAATTCATGAATGTGTGCTGTGTGCTCTCGGGGTTATGTTGACACTGGCTGAAAAAGCTTGACCACTATAAAAAGAATCGAAAAAAATGTAGACGTTGACACTGGCTGAAAAAAACCAAAGCTTAGGCTGAAAAGGGTCTATCTAGAGCTAAAGGATCATGTGTGGCCAATTTTCTTATGCTAAAGTTATACAGGTAAGTAGTAATGACCTAAACCCTTGACCTTTTACCAAAAGTTTTTCAAGTTTTCAGTATTTTTCCTGACTCGATTTAATATTGCCAGGTCTTTTGGATAATGAGTGATAGTCATCATAGAAATCACTTTAATTTTTACAAAATTGTAACCAATATCTTTACAATAGATTTTAACGCTGTAAAGGTAAAATGCCATAGCTAGATCTTGATTGCTTAGATTGATCATATCCATTTTAAAAGGCTTAAGTAATGCAAATGTAGAAAAAGAAATAAAATGCCATTCAGAATGCTAATTGCTATATTGTTACGGCTTGCGATTTGATCTCGTCTGAAGATATTGCGTGATATTTTAATATCATTGCAACTATCTTATACGCGTGACTAAAAAAGTAAGTTTAAAAGTTAGATAAGCACTCCTACTGCCACATTATAATTGAAAAACAACCCTTTCAAATGTTATAATTAAACCTACTACTTATGTACCCTCCACAGTAATTTTTTGGCACTATAATAATATTTCATTGTATTAAGCAATTTGGTTATTTTTATTTCACAGTTTGTTTGTTTTGTTCAATTTTAACAAAACTCTAAGTGCATGTAATTACGTGAGCTCTAGCATTTGTTTCACCAATGCACTCACTATCATAGGTTAGAATCTGCGAACATGACTTTGTTCACATCAAGAATGTTCACACAAGTGCGTTTTTGTGACTTATAATAATTGTCGTAACGGTAGAATTTTGTAAAGTGAACACGATCGTCTGGGTTTTTACTATGTATCCTTCCGTTTGTTGTTCGTTTGATAATTCCCTCCTGTAATAACCATGTTTATGAATTAATAAACGATTGATTGATAGATTGAATTTTCTGTTTCCTAACCATGTTTGAGATATTCGTCTTTATTATGTTTGTAGCTATGGTAACATATTTTTTTCTGTTCGGTCAATTGGACGTAACTAATAAAACGTAAATAAGTTTAATTAAAGGACGATATAGCTTATGTGGTTAAATATGCATATATCTGATATATCCATATTCATATTCATTTATTCACTTCTGTATAACATTACAGCAGACAATATAATAATATAAATATAGGAAACAAAATGCACCATTTTTAACGTTCTTGGCTGATAATGAAAGCTTTTCCACAATGTTCCACAACGATAGAAATATGAAACTTTTAACCCTCGCTGGATTGGGTAACAGTATGTTTGGGCTCATTTACAATATCAGCGATCTAGCAACCGACATTTGTTATACTATCGCTTCCTAAATTGCAATCCTCAACCAGTCCTATACACATGACATTCTCTGTGCACGTGTGACAGACTTTAGGCCATATTTGACCTGATTTTAACGACTAAAAAGGTAAAATGTAATATTATGAGGCTGTTAACTAAAACTTGACTAAATTAAATTACGTGAAAGTGGCGATAAAGACTCAGTTTGGTTTTCTAGCGTAACCTAATATGGCCAATAAGGTCATAATTACTTAATAATTGTTTATTGACTAACTTAAATTTAGATGTAGATAAAACCATCACTTATACCTATCTCAGTGTACCCTTAGCATTTATTTCATCATCATCATTTATTTCATTGGCCTCCTCCACGGTTTTCCGGTCGCTGTGGAAATGAATGTGAGCGGTCTGCATTCAGTGTGATCTTGCGAACTTTACAAGTTCATCTGTCCATCTTGTCGGTGGATGTCCTATGCTGCGTCTTTGGTAAAAGGGTCTCCAATTTAGAACTTTTGCTTTTTGAACTTGCCCCAGTGGCGCGAAGAACTGATGGCCGTTGGGGCAGAAAAGTTCTAGATCGGAGACCCTTTCACCAAAGACGCAGGATTTATTCACTCAGATTAAAATGATTAGCGTATAGTCATAAATTCTTGTAAGACATTATAATAACAGCTCCACATGATACCTAAGGGTTTTAGCTTCAAGTTAAATCATACCTAAGTGAAAGTTGGACATCAAAATTACAAGTCGTTTTCTCTGATACGCAACCTTATGTAAACTACTTCCTCCTTACTTATGTTCTGGATACTATATTTAGGTATAGTGTTTACTATGTCGTCTTATTTGCCGTCAATGTTAATTTTTATAGCAACGATTGCTTGAGGTATTATTAGTACTATTCCGTAACAATCTCAGAGTTTGTTTGTTTTGTTCAATTCTACTCGCGAGAAACAAATGTGTAAGTACATAGTATCGTTTTTAAAACCTTTTATTTATCCCAGCTGTATCATTTATATTTCAGTAATAATAGCACCTAGAACTTCCCTATAATCCTACTGACTAAGGAAAAAGACGAACTGAAGAAATACGAGGGAGTAGAAGAAAAATGGTCAGACAGAGCTTTTACTGTTCATTGTATTGTCCATAATTTTATGACTCAAGCCGGCATAATGAATGGGTACGACGAGGGCTACAAAGTTACTCCCTACAACTTCAATTTTAATTAAACTATCTTAAAGAGGTGCCACCACACGCACCACAAGACTAGACAGTCGAAAGACATAAAAATAATGCATGCTATAAGAGTTTTGCAAATAGAGCGTTACGATTGTAATAAAAAAACAAAACCCAATCTTTCGATTGTTTCCTCAGATTACGTCAGTACGTTTGTGTTTTATGACTTCAATTGTTGACGGAAATCATTACGGATATTTAATACATTTTGCCGGTGATTGGCAACGCAAAAGAATTTGTAGTGAAAGTACAAAATAAGTTGCTCTTTTGCTAATAGCATTATTGAGTGTTCTTGTCTTTTTTGTCAATGGATTCAAACTTCTTTGTGCTATGCCTAAAAGCTATTAAATTAGTCCAACATTTCCGTTCTTATTAAAATTTTTAACTTATTTATAAATGCGTGTTCCATTTTAAAGAAAAAAATAATGTAATATTAAAGGACCCAAAAGCCTCGATCAATCAATAAAATCGACCATTAAAAGTGGGTCAAAATGGGGATGAAATTTAATACTTAAAATCCGATATTCATGCACAAAGAGCCGCTGTATAAAACCTGGGTGCGTATTGCGATGCAACTTTGACAGTTAAGCAGCTCTGCCTTACTGTCAAATTAGCAAAAATTAGCATTGTTGCAATTTCGCATAATATTGATAATATGTATTATAATAATTTAACAACATAAATATTAATATTCATACCATTGCAGTATATATATTATATTGATAATATTCGTTTACACTGAGTGGGAACTGAACGGATTAAGTTGGATCACAATACGCCCCCCGAATCCATGCAGCATCTTAGGCAAGCCAGCGGAAGCCCAAAAGCTCCAAGCTACAACTCTTTATTATTATCGGATGCTTGCAACAGTGTGATTAATTATGTCATTGCGTTCTACACGCGTTCAAAAATGCTCTATATGTCGCAAGCGTGCGCGGGCGCAGTCGTGTAGAGATAGACGACCGCACCCAGCGAGAGGTGAGATTCCATTCAGGATTGTGACCTTGAACTACTGTTTCAGAGATAAATTATTGGGGCATGATAAGATTACGCCCATTATTCTGGGACTGGTAAATGGTCGACCGGTAATACCATAGATGGTGACGCTAGAAAGTTGCAGTAAGAATTATGTGATAACTTTGAACCAGCGCTTAATTATCAGCGATTTTTGTTGGAGTTTTGTTAGTAACATTTTGCTATAGCAAAATTTCTTAGTCCCAGTTGCATGATCGATAGATAACTCAACTAATGGTTAAATGTCATTACCAGCGGTTGAAAATTTACGATAGTGCGTGTTTCGAAGACAAAATTGTTATTTTCGTATATTTATTGATCAAGAAGAATGTTTGAATCAAGCTTAAAAAATTACAAATATTTTTTAAGACGTATTAAAGATTTAGCTACGTAAGTTAGAAGGATATTTGAAGGAGCAGAAAATCAGAATATTGAATTTGTCTACGCGAAATGTCAAAAATCTTGCTTCAGACTTCCAGCACAGTTTCAGGCGTTTCAGGTAAAGAAAACAAACGAATAAGAAATTATTTACTTTTAATATGCTAACAACACCCCTATCACATTATAAATAACCACTAAATAAATAACAAACGCCGTATCCCCTAGTTAGGTCGCATATTTGTTCCCGACGTGATGCCGAACGCCCCACTTGTAGTTAGCGTTCTTGTCAGTCTTCACAAAAGTGTGTACAGGGCCGGTGACGCCGCGGGTGTCCTTGTTACCATGATCATGATCATGATCGTGATCGTGATCATAGTTGTGGTCGTCAAAGTCGTGGTGGTTACGCTTGGGTCGCTCGAACTGCTCGTCTGATGGTTCGGGGTGCGGACGAACTGTTAGAGATGAATTTTATTAGTTTTTTAAGGAAATACTAATGAAAAGAAATGGTTCTCTGGACAGTCAAAGATCAAATTTCAAATAACGATATGATAGAACGCTTTACCTAGAACTTATTAGGACTTGCAAAACAGGTCAAATAAGAAGACTTCTAAGGAAAGACGGAGGAGAGTTTGGATTCATGTAAGTTTTAAAAAATGTTGCAAATTTCATTTCATTTTTTGGGTTCCGTAGCCGAATGGCAAAAAACGGAACCCTTATAGTTTCATCAAGTCAGTATGTCTGTCTGTCCGTCCGTATATCACAGCCAAAGTGATCATCAACCGCAAATATAACTTTGCCTTTTATACAAACACTATGAAAACAAGTTATTTTTGCTGTCAAAAAATATTGTGATATTTTCGCTAGGTGGAAATAATTAAATATATATAAATATAAATAAATAAATATGCGCCAGACAGCACACCAATTGTCTGGTTTCGTGGTAAGGAATTTTCTTCCTTGTGTTACGAAGTACCAGACAACGATTATGACGGGGGCGTCTCCCATAAATACTTAAATACATATAACATCCATGACTTAGATACAAATGTTCGTGCTCATCACACAAACATTTGCCCCTTGCGGCAATTAGAGTCTGAATTCAGTTTAAGGGTGGCACGGAACCCTCAGTGCGCAGGTCCAACTCGCACTTGGCCGGTTTTTTAAAATGGTGCCACGAAAGTTACACAAAATAACTTTTTAAGACATTTTATGAACTAAGAATCTGGTCAACTTATGCGAAATATCCGTATGTCTTAAAATATATCCGCTCCTATTTTTGCGTCACTATTACCAACTGAACCCAGCCCAGCTGAACACATGTTGGTCTAGATTTCTTGCATGATACGTTGAATGTGGTAATAAAAATCAAAACTAAATATTAGGACCGAATGCCGAATGTATGTAGCCCAGGAGTACGTGGTTCACATAAGCAAGAGTATTGAATTCAATGAATTTTCAAGATTCGTATTTTATCAACACACTACTACATGAAACCTTTTACTTAGCTGCTGATATTATGAAACTAACAATAAATGTAGGGCATTTTTCACTTAAAACCTTGACTGGATTACTTAGCTGATTATTGGTGACATTATTAGATAGGTGTAACTTATTTATTTATCAAATCAACCCACATAGAAACCTTGAAGAAACCTCGTTGGTGTTGCGGTAAGTTTGTTGGTCACTACCCAAGAGATCCTGGGTTCGAATCCCGGGTCGGGCCGAAAGTTTCTGGGTTTTTCTGTCTTCAAAAGCAAGTCGGAAACAGCTCGGAGTCTGGATGCTGGTGTTCCGTCCTACCTCGGAAAGCAGGCTAAACCGTTGGTCCTGCACATGATCTCTCATCGGTCATGTCGGACTACGGTCTCACCAAATTAATGAAAGTGAAGGCACTTGTGTATTGCGCACTTATCTGGGCACTATAATATCTCCTGCGAACCTGGCCTATATCTGCTTAGAGGGGCCGCCATTGCCGAAAATCAGTAGGAGAATATTATTTATTATTATGATACACCAAAACTGAAGGTCAACTAAAATGAATAATTAACGCAAATTATATTGCGTCCTACATTTTCTCACATATGCCTCTTAAGCTTTTGCTCTACATACATGCGTATTATCTTTAGGGACACTCTGTATCGAGTGTCGGCGAAAGTGTGTAATGTAATATGTTATGCAAGGGCTGGTCAGGTGGCAAATTGGTGCAGTACTGGAACTATTGGTGCCTGTCGTTGCTATGTGACGACTGGCGCTAATTATGATTGGCGTGTGCAAATTCTGGGTTGGTGAGGCTAATATTTAGATGCAAAGTTGTAGCTCTATTATGGAAATCTCCCAAGTATGTAGAAACCACCGCAATACAGATACAGATGATAATATTTTATTTCCTTAGGCACTAGTACATATTTTCTATGCTTAAGACTAAGGAGATTCAACTACTACGCAATGATAGTGCGAGTCTATCTAGGGTGCGATGAAGCCTTGACAGTTTATGCAGCTCTGCTTAAATCCGATATCCGAATTATTTGTGTCTTGCAATTTTTTTTAGAGTTTCCTAATTGACTATATTTACCATTTGGTCCATGTGGTCTGAATTGCAGGGGTGGGGGCTTCGTATTTAACTATCCTGAGGGTGGCGCGCTGGACAGGATACCTATTAGTTTTCGTGTATAAGCCAAAGCGTAAAACACGACTTTGTCACCGCCTAACTAAGGTATGTGAGAGGTGCGAGGGGGGTATAAGAGAAACGTAGACAAACGTTAGTCTCATCATCATTAAATAAAAGAGCAAGTCTCTTGTCCGTGGAGCTTTTTCCATAAAAACACCAAATTAGGGGACATAGTGAGGTGGTCCCTCTTGTATTTTACATCGCAGTTTAAAAACCGGGGGTTTTCCCCTTAATGACCAGTCAAAAGCCTTTCCTGATATACTATATCTTCATCCTTCTGCCGGTACTGATGTTGCTGCTATCTAACACCAGAGGAACCACCACGCTTTTTTGATAGCGGCGTTTACTCGCCATGGCACAGGATCGTCACTGAATATTGTAGATTTTAATAGAGAAGCCCATTCCACTAGACTCGCCACGTCATTCTGTTAATCCTACCGCTGTTTGAACGGGGGCCTATTCAATATATTCGCAGCTAACCACCAAATCTGGAGGCACTATCTGCCTCCTGTGCCGCTAATAGCCAACAGCTCAGTCCTAGTCTATCTTTACAAATATCTACGGTGACTTAGTGCGTTTGGTGTTCATCTTACCTTGTGGACCATGTGGTATTGGTCTGAAGTGTGGGGGTGGAGGGGCATATCTGACCACCCTGAGAGGGCCGCGATGGACGGGGTAGAACGGACGTGACCATGCTGAGGTTGCAGCCAACGCATTTGCTAGGAGGAACTGAAAATAATATGACACGTATTATGAGTGATATATTAATAGTAAAAAAAGCTTCAAAATCATTACATTATGGGCCATAAAGTTTAAGTATCAGTGTTTGTTAACACTGCATTAGTGTTACTACTTAACATATTAATATCATCACAGAATTCAACATACAGGGTGTCGATTTCAATCCGAGCAGTACAAAGGTGATCCTATTCCTTAACTACTTACGTTTGCGTGGAATAAAATTATCAACTTTCAGTATTTCGTGAGTTAATTGGTACTTCCTTAGTAACTATATATGAGCCATCACAGAGTTAGTTAGTAAAAATGTGTATTATTACAGGATGTTGCGGACATTATTTATTTATAACAAAAGCAAGTAATTTTTTAACGATTCATGATCAGTACTTTTAATTACTAAAGTCACACTGTGAGTAATCGTTTATTCAATTATGTAAACAGAGAAGACTCGTGCGTGACTGTATAAACCAGTCACCTAGTGGAAATAATAAGTCCTAATTATAGTTTTAATTTTTTTTAGGGTGCTTAGTGACAGAAATGGCTTTACTAAGTATTAGTATTACGATTTATGTATGTTAGTAAAGCCTCGCCTTGTGTGAAAAATCATTAGCCGAAGATGTAGCATTCAAATACAGGGTGACTTTGAAAACATTGGCAATATTTTAAACTACGAACCCACTCATGATTCATAGTCCCTTAACATATTAAAATGAAAATCAATTGATACGAAATATCATTTCAAAATCGTACAGTATCACTCCGAATTCCGTTTAGGCGGAGTTATGTTTTGATACGTTTACATAATATTATTATTAGTAAATTTTTAAAATCCTAAACAAAGTCTTTTAAACTGTAATTTATAAGCTTAATTTGAAGCAATGATCATTTCTAAAGTGTTTGATATGATTTTCTCTGTTTTATTACTTTATATCAATTGATTTTCATTTCAATATGTATGATTATGAATCATGAGTAGGTTCTTAGTTTAAAATATTGCCAATGTTTACAAAGTCATTCTGTATATCTTGTTTTTAACATGATTCTTGGTATATTTCAATACTGTAAATATAGTCACTATACAATATATGGACATCTATGTACTTATACTTACCAATACTCGTAAGTCCATTATGTTAATCAATCAGCAAAAAGCAGCTTCTTTGGCAGAGGGCAATTGACATAAATGGTGGCACACCGTCATCGTTCTTCTTATAAAGTGGAAAGAAAACGAATCTATACACTTTCTAGCGTTCGATTTTCCGCTCGAACGCCTTCCGATTCGGTCCAGAGTCGACGGACATTGATGCTTCCTCTTTAGATTATTATTAAGAACGGAAACTTTCAAACCAACACAAAATTTAAACATACACTGGCTAATGTGTGATTTACTAGCAATAAACGATGAACCACGTATGGATCATTGTGTCAAGAAGTGGACTGAAATGTATGAGTGACCTCTCGTCGTATTCATTTGCAACTCTCGCAATAATACGATGCAGTAAGACACCCCGTATATTGTCATTGGCCTTTAATTGAAATATTGGTGTATACTGTTTGCAACTCTACTCAGTAAGTCGTAAAAGTCATAAAAGTCGTTGATTTCTTCATATACTGAGACCCACCTATACGTCCCAATATAGACCCGTAAAGTGAGAGAGTACACCAACAACATTCTTAAGTCTACAGTCAAAACCACTGGGAAAAAGCTTGTAAAATTCAGGTAAAAAATAACTTTGATTTACGTATTCGGAAATCTTGAAATTCAGAGTAACAGTGATATAAATTAAGATTACGAAATCGCATACTCTATTGTTTTAAATCTTTAAGCATGAAACACTTACATTTAAATTATACAAATACCTATTATTTATTACGTGTTGCTTTTGTTTCTGACGTAATTTCCTCTGCTGACAGCATAAAAAATCTTCATCGCAACAAACAATTTTAGCATGCACTTAACGCTTTCACTGTTTTGCTGTTATAAATGGATAAATAAAACAAAACAATGTTAATTATTATTTATTAGGATGTATATGCATATGTCTAAAATGGAAATATTGAAATTGTAAAAGCTAAAAATGACGTTCCAATTAGTTAACACTTTCCGAGGCAGTGAGAAAAGCTACAAGTTTTACTTAGTCAAGTTTTAAGTCGACTTAAAAAAAGGAGGTTATCAATTCGACATGAACGTGTTTAGTCACTGAGCTACGAGTATTACAGCAACTGTTAAAACCGAAATTCAAGATCAAATCATTGACATCGAAAATGTTATTGTGAACCTTGATCAAGATCACGAATTCATTCTTTTGTTATCAACCCACGGTACGCCCTATGTCAAACTTTTTGTGATCCATCCATTTTCTTATACCATTCATGAATGATTCTTGAACAGCTCCAAAGTAAAAGTGACTTTCATAAAGCGAAGGCCTATCGATTAAATGGACGTGAGATTCTTATTTGTATTATGCGTTTCAGTTCTACATAACAAGCTTTGTATTAAGGAAACGTAAGCCTAGAGGTATGGTACAAGGTATAATAGAATTACTATTTTTATTGTTACGTTTGCAAAGATTATACAAAGCTGGAATCAGTGTACAATTACTAATAAGAAATTTTTCTAATAAGATCTTTCTGTCTGTTCTACTCTAATTAGGTACATCCCTTTTGATAAGGTGAGGTTTCAAAGTGTAGTTAGAATTATAGTTCAAAGTGTAGTTCTTTGTTCGTTTGGTCTAATCCCACCTTAAGAAAAATTTAATGAAGTGCTGAAAGAATGAGCATTCGCTCGTCTTAAGTAAATGGACCTTTAGAACACGTCATGATTTACAATGCAATACAGATACAGAAGATACGTGTGATAAACACGAGTGCGCGCGCAAACTAGCAAAGGAGCTACTTTTTTCTAAACGTTTACTCTCATGCCTTGTACCAGCCGCCATTTTGTTTATTGTTGCCGTCGTGATCGCGATCGGACGGACCGCGCTGACATACTTTCTCATCCACTTACGAGCACATTTCACAAGCGTGCACTTGGCTAGGTTCAACTGGAGCACTCGCATTTTATGCGTATCCTGTTTGCAATAAACTATATTAGATATGTTATTGGAGTCATAGTAGACGTTTAGTGATCGAGATAGCTAGAAGCTTGCTTAGATTTGTAATTTTACCTAGTGCAAAAAAGAGTAGATTGAGCCCTTACTTGCCGCTGCCAGTAAGTTTGGAATAACATGCATTTAGTAAATCAATGAATACAGTAAAATTAAATGGTTTGTTCATACATAGGGGTTTTGAGGCAGACATTAACAAACGTATTTTTTTTATCTAACGCTGGTGATTAATTTGTGAGCCCACAATTTTTTAAAGTTCAATTTCAAATATTTTGGTGTCATTTTCACCTATAACCCATTGGGGTATCGATCATTAACTTTTCCACGTAGTTGAGAAACAAGAAGCGCCTAATTTTATTTTGCTACAGTACGTTCTGAAATCGACCCCCTTACGAAATCCAAAAAACATTGTCCATCAACTGGCTTGTTACCAAAATTGAAATGATTCTCAGATTGCTGCTTTATAATTTGATTTTATATAATTCCGAATGTCATTGCGCAAGCGGCGAGTTCGGAAGCATTATCGTTAAGGCGCCTAATTGTCTTCAGATGCTTTTTACAGTGTCTCAGTGTCTGGCCAATTCCTGGAATAGGTGCTGACAATATCAGTTAAGGTCTGTGACACACTGAAAACATTAATTAGTGTTTGATACAGCAGATTATGTCAGCCAGATATATTAACTTGAGGTATTGAATTAGCTTCTACTGTACATAATCTAACCTAAAATCTTAAATAATTAATTCTCAGTGCCTGCATTCAAGTGCCAATACAGCCCAACTATTTTTTTCATAATGGTACACATTGTTAACATTACACAAAGACATATTATAAACATTACAAATTTTCATCGTAATTTAATAAAAAAAAACATATAATAAAAAATATAAATTGCGTATGTCTACTATACTATTCATTCATAACGTAGCAGCTTGACTTGGTACAATAATTTATTTCAGTTCTATTGTTGCACACTTTAAGGTTAAATAATATACCTAAGTTTTATACTTTATTAAAAAAAAACAACAAGCACATTCTACTAGAACCATCCGCCGTAAAATTTAAAAAAAATATTAAGTTTTAAAAATATACGTAACCAGTTTTTTTTAAAAGTATAATCCGCCTTTGCTCTCAGTGTGCCACAGTCAAAGAGATGCAATAATTACGCGATATTACGCAAAGTCTCTTATTACACGGCCACTGCCCGTGATTAGTCCGGCCCACTTTGTTTCCACTTCCCCGGTAATCGTAATCAGAAGACATTTCACTCGTTTCGTTCCGAATAACACTCAATCGGCTTTGATTGGGGCCAAGTAATCCAATTGGGACTCGAAACTTTGCGTTGACATACCCATGTCAACGCTAAGTTTCGAGTCCCAATTGGATTACTAATAAGTGTTATTGGTAAACAGTTAAATGACTATTCATTACGAATATAAGAATAGTAAATAAAACCATCCATTATTGTAAATGGAAATTGTAAATAGGTTGTTTAGTACTGAAAATAAATCAAAATAACTAAGCGAAGTCAAAAGTTCTATACATTAGACATCAACGCGCTCCATAAATGAATACGAACACTCTTATAAGCATTTTTTTTAGTTTTAATTACAATAACTTAATAAATTCTTATTTGATTTTCTAAGATGTAAGAACTCAGTTGCTTCATTTCTATATTACAATATACTAGTATTGTATGCATTACAGTTATTATGTCACTATTAATCATAATGCCATTTCCGGATTCTTTCTACGTCTATTTACTGCCGAGCCAAGCAGGTGCTAATTTCATAATTATTCTTGATGTAGCTGTGATAATGCTTATATCTCTGCTGTCTGTACTGACTACTTTATTTAACTTACTTTTTAGGGTTCCGTAACTCGTAAGAAAAAACTGAAGGCTTATAGGATTGTTTTTTAGATTGACTGTTGTCCGTCCATCTGTCTATCTGTTGAGATGTATAGGTATAGGTATAGTTGAATCCAGCGTATATGGCATTTTCTGTATATTCGGAATATGATAAACAGGACTCCAAGTAGTGCGCAGAGGGTGATGATCATCATCAGTATATTGGAGTTTGACAAATGGAACCGTAGCTCGTCCACTGTTGCGTTATTTGTGCCCCCTGCTGCGTTTTGGGCAATTATCACTTCCTCCTTAGATTGTTGCTTTCCCATTTTTCCAATTTAGCGAACGACCGTCGCGACTAGGGCTCTTCAATATAATTATTATATCCATGGCTCTGGAATTCTACCGAGAACGAAGATGTTTACGAATCCCAATCCATATACGGCATAGTCACTGTACGATCAACTGTGCGCGGCGGTGTGTGTGCCATATAGTGTCGGGTTAACGCGCGTGCAGCGCTAGTTTGGCAGGGTCGCCATATAGTGTCGGGATTTGGAAGAGAAATGAAACTCACGAATGATGATTAAACACTGACTATATTTTACGAGTATATGATCTTTATATAAGGTTCAAGACATAAGTACATACTTTTCATATTATACTTAACCTATACATCTCACTGTCAAGGCCCTTTTTCTCAGGAACGCGTGCAGGTGTCAAGCTGGAATTTTTATCAAATACTTAGGTCTACTGTCTTTTGGAGCTGTGAATGATGTGAAAAATCAAGCTTCTAAGCCAACTCAATCAAAACATATAGCCGTTTATGTCGCAAATTTTTGACACTTGCAAGGGAATCAAAACCTACAGAGTACTTCCCGTGAACTCAGAATCTTGAAATTTTGTACGAATCAATGTCTTATAGCATAAATACAGGCAAAATTGCAAAAAATTTAGTTACAACATCATATAAAAATAGAGTTTGTACGGAACCGTCGGTGCGCGACTCCGACTCGCACTTGGCCGGTTTTTGCACTATCACAGCATGTTGTATCACGTGATCAAGTGGCCCGCTTTATCAAGCGTGGAGATTTGCCAATCAAGCAGACCAAATAGTTTAGTAATTATTTGCGTATCGAACAAAAATAGGGTAATTGCAAGTTAACTGCTAAGTTATTATATTGTTTTCTGGGTAAATTGGTTATTTGATTAGAAAGTCAGCACTCTATTGAAATATTATAGTTATGTATCATTAGTTTGATTCTACAAATTAAACGACAAATTCATCCTTATTTTTTGAAGGGTATGAACACATAACATCACGTATTACTAGGTTCACTGTTTAAGATATAATGTTTTTTAACTTTATAGAATAATAATAGTGTATTCTAATGTTTAAGAATAAGTTATTACTTTAAATATTTGTTTCTCTTACCAAGTAAATAATCTCACCAAAAGCAAAGTAATAAAAACGCTATTCTGCGTATTGCAATTCAAGTTCACGGCCATCGTTGTCAGAAGTGGCTAACATTTTGGATTATTTAATTATGTTCTTTAAGCATTATACTTTACACTCTTAATCATCCGTCGTATCCCGGTACTATAGTTAAGAAAAAACGTGCCACTGGCGAAAGTTGTGCCCCCATTAGTATACGTCATAATATTCCAATAAGCATGAATATTAAATAATTATAAGTCATCAATGAGTTTGTGATCTTGTTTTTGTTATCAATATCTTATTTTGTATCAAGAAAATTAAATAAATTACATTGAGAGCTTATTGTTTCTATAGCCTTTACGAATCAAAGCAATCTAAATATTGATTGCTTGGTTATTTACATAACAAAACATTAGTTTGTGTCGACAAACCATTTGTATGGAACATTTTTGGCGACTACGAACTACGAGAATAAAGATAGAGAAATAAATAATTGTAAAATAGTTATTTAAAAAGCAATATTTAAAAAGACAGATTTCTACAATTTGCTTCTTGATATCCATCTATAATGATGACGAAAAAAAATTTAAATATGGATGAATTCGTTAACTTACATTAAAGGGGAACTGAATGTTTATTAAATATATTTGTATTTTAAGACCTCATTTAATTTTACGAAACCATTTTGATCACCAACTGAACTAATTTTCATGTCATATTAATAAAAATTACAGTTTTCGGTTGTCTTTTATCTACCTAAATTCACATCCAAATGTTGACAACCTCTGCCCAAAGTCGATCGAGACAATTTGCTCTATAAATGAAGTAGTGCCCATCGATCTCTCACAGTCCCTGTCAACGTCAAGATGTCACCACGTTTGATAGAAACCACGGTACTGCAGCATTGTCTTTATCATTATCGTCCATCATTATCATTATCGCGATGCACTCGTTGCAATAATGATAGTAAGTGGTTAAGTGAAAGTGCTAGTGTTTCCCGAGTGGCTTTTACTCTTAGAAAATTATATACGTTACTGATGGATCCAAGTGCATGCACCAACGACTTGAAAATTGTGTATTTTTTTACAAATCATGTCCTTGTTTGCTCTGTAACAATAAGAATAATGGTTTTTAGAGTCAAGTGAGATTGAATGTAGAAAGTAATGTCGTGAAGTATATTGCGTAAGGCTTCAAGATACAGTTGTTGTAAAACAAGTAAAATACTAGTTAACCTTTTTATAAAAAAGACTAGCAAAGTTCCAAAAAATCTGAGTTCATGAGGAGTTCCACAGAATATATGTTTATGTATTATAGGTCTCGCTTTTTTCTTCTATCTTTTGATATTTCATAAAGAAGTTGTTTGTGTTTTGTTTTTCAGAAGTTCGTGTGGTATTTCCTGGTCCTATACACAGGACCATCTTGGATTCAATGTGCGGCGGTGAAGGCCCCTCCCAAAACACCTTCCACGATTGAAGCTCAAGCAAAATTCTTTCAGTGAGTATTAACCTACATCTAATGAAGCAAATAAAAGTAATCTTGAACATTTAACCGGATTTCAAATCTTAAGCTCTCTTGCAGTAAACTTTTCCAGTTTTTTGTTCATAAAGTAATTCTTGCTTTGTAGTTTTTTTAATTTACTGATTTTGTTTTGTCTTTGTATTTACATATGCACAAAGCTGTTAAGTATAGTGTGTTTTTTATATTTTTTGATGACGATGTTAAATCAGCACGTCTTTGTAGTTTTTAATACAAAGTAACAATTCTAAATCTCAATCAACTTATTTTAATTTAAATGACAAAGAGTTTCACTATCTGGGACTAATCGGAACTAATTTCTGATTGAATTTCCACAATACCATGTCAAGGTGTAGCAATAAACCGAATAGAGATCTTTGCATGATTTTTTTTATCAGGGAAATAATTATTTATGTTTTAACTATTTTTCTTAACTAGTAGTATTATTTACATGACCTTCTTTTATTTATTCAGTTCATGGAATAGGTATTTTACTTTATAGGGATTTTTTCTCAGTACAGTTGAGTCCGTACAAGATCGAATTCGGTCATGTGTGCGAAGACCCTAACACGTGGGAGCAGCGCTATGAGAGGAAAGACTATAAAAACCACAGGGACATGGGAAAAGTAATATTATCATGTTTACTCTAAGATTGGGTTTCGCATGAGCTGCTTGTTACTAATAAACTTCTGTCATCTATCTTCTTCTTCTTCTAAAGTGACTAACAAGAAGACCAGCAGGCCTTTTTTTATTTCATGTGTTAATGTTAATCAGACGATATTTTAGTAATTCAGCTGTTATGCTGATGATAAGTACATGGAGCATCGTTTTTATCGCCTCTAGGTGCCTAAATGGAGATAATTAAATTGAATTTATACCACTTCGTGTACCTCTTCATAGCACAACAAAACAAGAAAGTTGAAGTTACACAAAATGATTTTATTTATGTACAATTTTCAACTTTAACCTTTCAGTGTGGGTAACACAGTGAAAAACAACATTCATCTATAGCTCGATCAGACGATTACCATTTCGTTACCCAAGATGTAAACTCGTGTTATGCTTTCATTATTTATACATGTGTTACTGTCCAATTTATTCACTGCGAAAACGCTTGCTTTTGTATGTGTGTGCTAACGTTTCTTCGCTGTAGCTTGCTACGCTGAAGGTATAGCCATGACTAAGTCATACAACGTCAATAAGACGTTAGATAAAGGCTGAAATACACATGCCAGCTACTGGCACGTGCCATCTTCTTGTACATGTTGGAACATGCTTACTGGTATGCAATGTGAGGGAGTGGACGCGGGGGGCG
Organism: Pyrausta aurata; assembly: GCA_963584085.1. NCBI lineage: Eukaryota > Metazoa > Arthropoda > Insecta > Lepidoptera > Crambidae > Pyrausta > Pyrausta aurata. Next base: position 11,699,650 of record OY757256.1, on the reverse strand, counting down.
CCTAAACTGGCGCGAATATCAGTAGTATCAATAAAGGCGTGCCTGTAAATGGCTAGCAAGCTACTAACCCGTTTTGCAGGCATGTGTATTTGAAGCTCTTTTCTACGATGAATTGAATGATATCCAGCCGGTAGCACTGGAATATTGAAATTTAAAAAAAGCAAAAAAGGAATCTTGGAAATAAAAGAGTTGATTCAAGCACAGCTAAATTGGTGACTAAATAAATATAATAAATAGTAACATCTGACATTTATGTCTCATTGTCACTGACCAATTTATTGCTTGCTTTTGTGTGGGTCTTCCTAACTTTTTCTCTTTTCTAATCTCTCTTCTCTGTCGCTTGCTGCATGAAGGTATAGACACTTGCCCACTTCAGAGGACTTCGACCAGGGCCATCGGCAGGGCAGCGAGAGGCACTTCACAGAGCGCCATGAGCGGTCACGGCCTTCTGAGGGGCTGTTCTCGGCTAAAGTACGCTTGAATGCTTGTTTTGGGGACTTGTCACTAATGTATAGGCTATAAAAGAGTATTATTTGATAGGTTACTTTAACAGAGCGTTTTTTAAAAGCATCTTGATGTTTCTTTTATAAAATATGGCTTTAAACTTGTACAATGAATGATATAACTGTTGCAGGAAGATACAATAGGATGCAATGTTAATAAATATATCCTCCTTTATTTGGGGTCAGTAAAAAAGAACTCAAATTGATCCCTCTTCAGGTATTGTACTTATTAATCAGTGACAAGCCCTCAAAGCGGTCATCTTTGTGTTGTTTAAGTTTTTTTTAATTTACCTTTATACATTAACGTACCTACGTATGTTTACTTACTTACTTGATAATGCTAACTAAATGCGTCTAATTTTCCCTATTCAACCACTAATCACAACGGAAACTAAAATTCAAATTGACTAACAATACTTGATTCTGTATCTTTCATCATTCATTCAATAGCAATTCATTGTTTGAATGAAACATCTTTGTTCATGAATTCACATCAAATAATTTTACAGGTACGATGGGGTGACAAAAAGGGTGGTTACGGCGAACATTACTGGGACTTAAACCATGCGGGTCACGGAAACAATCACGATGACAATGGTTACAACGATCACTCAGATGACGGATCATACCACCATGATGATAGTTCCGACCATGGTTACGACGGATCCAACGATCATTTACCAACGTACGGGGACGATTACGACCCAGAAAAGGCCAGCTACGAAGAAAGCGGCCGAGCTAAAAGAGCGCACACAAAAACAAAAGTAGAACGACGCTATAGAGATGAGCAACACGAGGAGCCGAAACGTAAACAATACCCTCCTCAGTCGAGTAAAAACAAAGAACAATCGCAAGAGGTACCATCATACCAAGAGGAACAGACCAAATACTCAGACGAAGAACAGTCTAGCGAAGAGGTTTATAAACCAAAACCTAAGAGAACTTACCACACTCAGCCGCACAAAGAAGAAAGACCTCAGAAAGAGACAAAGAACCAGTTAGTATTGGTTGTGAAGGGAAAAGAGGAGAATCAACAAGAAGCTCCGCAGCAGAAATATCAAGATTTCTCTCAATTCGTTCCTTACGAAGGAGGGGCGGGAGTAAGACAACACCATCAGCAGATTCACCAGACTGCAGCCGCGTCAGTTCCTCGCCTATTCCTCGAACCAACCACTGGGCACGTGGTAGACAGAGCCACGGGACAAGCCTATGTCCTACAGCCGGTCGCGGCTAGAAACAACTACAATTAGAAAGTTACCAATGAACTAGATTAGTTGTTAGTTTCGTTATAGTTATTTATTTTCTTAATTAAAGAACTGATAAATTGCTTTGTGTTTATCATCAATACAAATAGCCCGATATAGTTGTTACACTATCTTATTTCGGTTGCAACAACTTAGGTAATTATGTAAGCAACTGGTTCTTATTATAAGTTGGCAATAGTATCAATGATCTTGATAAAGCCTATTTATATCAAGAACGGATATTCTATTGCATCAATAGTAAACCTACATATTTGTTCGGTAACAGTTATTGTTGAAAAAAACTGGATGTGATGGCCGGTTGTAATGTTAGCCATGAATGTTATTTTTTTGGTTCCCATTTTCCAACTCTAAGATCAAAAACACACAGGCCTTAGACCGTTTATAAAGTTAATGTAAGATCTTTATCCAAGCTTAAATATGTACTTTATCCTTTCCATATAAAGGTCTTATTTATTTATTATTATTATTTTATTATTATTACAAAAATATACAAATATTGCCTTAAATAATAGTATCTTAAAGCCTATTGCAGGTTTGTCTAGATTACTATGACGTTCTCAAGATTGGTTAGTTGAGCATCCTTAAAACAATACACAAAAATATTATATAATTTTATAACTATTAGTAATAACTATTACTATTACTAATATAAAAACAAATGCATGAATGTGATTGAGCGAAACAATCTATCGGTAAATCTAAAAGTGCATCCGCAACTAAATTGGCATGCAGCGGCAATGCACTTGTGCAAGTCGTTGCACGCTGGTATTTCCTCCGATCTCTCCGTTTTATTGAACTTGTGAACTTAACTGTTGTTTTACGATGTAGCACCATTATTTGTGATGAGGTGATTGCAGCATTTGCATACGTGATTGCAGGTTTATGTTTTATTGGTAACTGAGACGGGATTGTTATTATGAAGTTTAATAAAATACAAACATTTATGAGACCAAAAACAAATGAAAACTAAAACATGTGTACTTAGGGCCAATTTTACAATGGTCAGATAAAACTTATCAGACTGATAAATTATAAAACGACAGGTTTTAAAAATGACAGTTACGTACCTATGTTTGCTGACAATTAGGTGACGATTTCAAACTAGCCATATTGTATTTCGTTCGACGAATATTTTTTATCTGACTATTGAAAAATCAGCCGTAAAAATAATAAACTTAAAACATAATTAAACGAAGCCCTATTTCACGAGGCTAGGAGGCGAAAATACTGGCTGCGATGCCGCGTTGGAAAATAGCAATGCTAATCCATTGAGCTAGAAACAAGCCAGCTAAAAAATAATAATTGATAAGTCAAGTAAAAGATATCACATGCGAAATATAGTGATGCACGCGTGAAAGCGTTGTAGGAAAATGATAATAGGTAAGTGGTATCAAGTTGCTAGTTAAACTATCCAACGACAATTACATCTATATGCATCTAAGCATAACAAAAACTATCTCTGCAGAGTAGACCATTAGTTCTGAAAAGAAGTTACAAATTTACACACACCACATTAAAAAAAGACACCATTGCTTAATTAAAGGACTTCTTTATGAAGATACTCAAATAATGTTACCAACGCAATGTGAAGGAAGACGTGTAACGAACGACCATTGAGGTAAATCTGCGCATTCGCACAAAGGTACGTACTTATGGCTCTACTAAGTAAGACAACAACTGTATTTCTTCTAGCTATCCCTGTCATCCATGCCGTCATGATACAGAGAATGAGTGCGATACCCAAAAAGCCCTTACTATGTCCACGTGGTAGGGACCTGCGCAGACGCAGGGTCAGTGCGTGCCCTTTCCCACGGTTTCTAGGATCCGAGGTGTCTGATAGCACTGATGAATTAAGGGTTTTCTAAAGGTCCATATAAATTAATAATATTCTATTCCATGGCTTGAAATATTTGCTTATGGTGCTGTAGTAAATACGGTGTCTTGCAAAGACCGAACACTCAACTGAAGTGGTCTCAAAGGGTAAGGTAAATATGTAGTGAAACGACCTATAGACACCGTCGTATAGGTGCCTAAACTAATATAAACCTCATCATCATCATCATCATTATCAGCCAAAGGACGTCCACTGTTGAACATAGGCCTCTCCCACGGTTTCGATCGAGTGTGATCCTGCGATCTTTACAAGGCCGTATGTATATGTAAACCTACAGAAAGGAAAAGTACACATAAAAATATAAAGAAAAAATACTTTATGTACGAGAAGGTACGTGTACTTTCTATTACTGCAGCTCTATAATTACAGTGCCCCTATTTTTAAATCACTCGCTTGGATATGGCGAGTGATTTTCGTTCGAAAACGATTTTTTTTTAATGACTTTTGACACTACGTCGAACGAAAATCACTCGCCATCTTGAAGCGAATGATTCAAAAATAGGGGCCCAGGTACTCGTAACATAATGTAAAAGCTCTAAAAGCTCTAAAATAACAGGCTTTGCTTACGCTATGTGACACTTAACCACAGAATATAGTATAATAGTAGTTAACTAAACATTTATATTTTAAGTAAATGTATATGTAGATAAATATAATTTTTAAATTTTACCTAGTTTACGTTTGATTAATTCTGTAAACTTATCCGTGGATTACGTGGTGGGATGTGTTACCAATTATACATTATAAGTTTAAACATATTTTATAAGTAATTTTTGTAACATATTTGTTTAAAGTCCTTATAAATAAAAAAAAATGTCTCCAATATACTGGAATTCATAGATTAGAAGCCCTTACCGTTGACTCTGCGGGAAATATCGTTAACAACATCAGCTTTCTCGGCGATACCACTCCATGTGATGGACAATGATGGGATACCGCTTGCTCTTATATGCAGTATAAAGATTTTAAGATATCATATAATAGGAATCAATATGAATGAGAACGTCAAGTTAGTTGGTTTTCGTCGGACCTATTTACTTATAAGTAGATTGCTGCTGATTTCTTAAATTTATATTATGCTTCAGAAGTACAATTTCAGCACCTCGCCGCAATAATTTTATTTTGAATTTTGAATGACAATCTTCCCCATTGCTCCGAACGGTAGCCAACATAATTATAAACCAACAAAACGATTACACAGGTTGTTTTTTTTTCTCCGCAAGGGATCACAATAATAGAGGACCCTCATCTTACGAGCGACTGTACCATACAGATGCAAAGTGCGCACGCGCTGGTATGAAGAAAAAACTGCAAAGGGGCTTGCCTGGTTCTAGGGGATGGTCCATGGATTTTGTTTACGTTGCATTTCATATTTCATCACCTTTTCCCAAAGATTTCAAACTGAATAGGATGTATCGAATGACGTTTTGTAACAATTTCAAAATGAAGATTCGGTCCTCACTGGAGAAACAAGCGGTCATCTTGTAGAGTACCTAATCTCTTTTTCGTATACAATAAGACTCTAAGTAATAATAATTATACCTAGGCAATATGATTGTAATTGTCAATTTTAACGTTTTATATCGCGATATCTTAGAATCAATTTATTTAAATAATGTAACAATTACACAATTTCCAACTAAAAAGATAATAATAATAAAGAAATAGCTATATACTGAAAAGCATTCTATTATGTATGTCTTAGTGTGTTATCCTTTTAAATCTAAATTACATAACCATATAAACATAATCCCAAATATCTAAAGCAAATTTAACACTAAACAAAAATATATCACACTTCTTAGAAGCTAAACTATTTATTTATCTAATAGTTCACATCCTACAAACAATGACAGCCCATTGCAACGGAAGTTTCGCTTCCCACATTGCCAAAAAGTAAAAATAATCTTTGCGAAATAACCGTTGTCACGTTCGTAAAACGGTCAAAGGTCCACCCTTTGATGTGAATGCAAACCAGTTTGACCAGTTCCATGGGAACTGATAGCCCTGGCTGACAGAGGCCAGGGTGTCTTACACTTGTTCTGAAGGGGTGAGTTGACGACAATGGGCGATGTCCTTTTGTTGCGAGAATACGGGCAGATTGTGCTGCGTTGATTGTAAGTATTTATTTACATTTCGGTTTGGTGAGATAAAATTAACCATTTTTGATTATTTTTACGTTCAGATAAATATTAGATATTGAATTTCTTTGTCATGCAAATGTGATCGAGGCTCTATTTTTAAATTACTCCCGTCAATATTACGGGTGATCTTCGTTCGAAAATCCAACTTAAATCACGCTAAATACAGGCAAAAATAGTTACATAATTAAGATATCTTTTAAGTCACCACACAAACTCAGATTTTGACTGATTTTCCTTTGAAAATCGAACATAAATCAAAGCAAATCACACGCCCTAATAACGCGTGTTTCAAAAATAGGGCACAGATCCTGTGTATCATTAATATCATTATATACGACAACCAGATATACAACCTACTCTCCCTACTATAATATAGGTACTCTACCTATAAATATCATATTATTCGTACTGGATTATTGCAATGGAATTCAGACACAGTCTATTGCAAACGTTACAATTTTATATACCGTGCTACCCAAACGCTATGACCGTGTGTCCCATTCACAAAGGAATCGCAAGACATGCAAATAAAGGGTCATTCTGTCCTTTCCCACACGGAAGCGGTCAAACTGGTTTGCGAAACCCTCGCCATTACTATAAAATCATAGACAAAGCGCTAGGACACTGGTGTCTTCCGGGGCCATTGTCCAAAACCCGATGGACCGGTTCAAAGTCCTGAGAAAGTGGTCGTTAGATCTTCAATTGATTGTCATCTTTTTTTTAATTGGTTATTGCGTCAGGCAAAGGTAGGTAGGATATTTTGTGTCAGTCAATTGTTCCTGAGATTAGGTATCTACCTAAACCTATTAAAAAAAAAAACATTTGCTTCTGTCTGTTCTACCATAAGATTTGATTTTCATTACATGGAATCCAAACTTGAGTTTATTGGTTTGAAATAGAATTATTATAACGAACTTAGGTTTCCACTCTATGCATCTACGGACACGTAAGTCTCATATGCCATCAAAAATATTATAGTTTATTTGATGCGTTCAGTTCCTTAATAATATTGGTGAGATACGTAAAATGTTTAACTAGAACTGACTGACTACAACACTTTTCAGGGAAAATATCAAGTTTTTCTTCTGATACCAAAAGCCCGTCTTGCAACATGCAAATATAAGGTCATCGCATCGCTGTCCTTTCCCCTACAAAAGCGGTGAGACAGGTTTCCACGACCCTTGCACCCAAGTAATAGACAAATGCATTCATAGACAAAAGGTCAAAGGACACGCCGTCTCCTTGGCAAGGTCCATTGTCCAAACACGTTTCACTGGGCTTAGTTCCTGAGAATTTGTTTTTAACTTCGTTATCCTAAGATCAGTGATTTGACGTGATAAAGTAAAAAGTAACAAAAAAGTTTTTTTTTTAATTTGATAAGAAAGGAAAATATTAAGTATTTTTATTTCAAAAAGCAGCTTGCAGCATGCCAACAGCCATGTTGCTGGCGGTTCGTACGTAAATAAACATCGGTTAGTTTAGTATGTATGGGTAGAAACGAAGACCTATCCTTATTTACCAATTAAGGCGATAAGCTGTGATATGTGATTATTAATTAATTTAGGAGAAATAAATAGTACTAGTCACAAAATAATTGTAAAACAGATGTTTGATGTTAAAGTATTTTTTCAATACAAATACAAATGCTTTAGTTAGATAAAGTAAAGCAAAAGTAGGTATCTAAGTAAGACTACTAATTTAACGTTGTATTGAAAGTGCTTAACGGATCGGTAGGATGCCGGCGGGTCCGTAAACAAAAGAATGACAAAATGTTGAGTCACCAAATTTTTTCAAAGACAAAGTGTATTAGGTGGTAGTACATAAAGTTTTTCGGAGGGGAGTCGAAAAGTATTCGTACATATTCCATGTCAAAATGATAAAAATAAAATAAAACTCTTGCTTGAAAACTTTTGAACTATGTCTTCGACCAATCAGCGCTCGGTAAATTGGCGCCATTTGCATTGGCGTTTGCGTTTTGATGTTTCTTTCAGCATCAAAAATAATATAAAAATTTAGCATCAACTTAAACTAAGAAAAAAAAAACATTAAGGAAGTGACTTAAACATTAAAAATCGAATAAAACTAGTTATCCGGTATGTCGTTATCCTATTAAAATATTCAGTAAAAGGACATAATTGAATAATAATTATATTACATTAAGATTTAAAAACACCTAATTACGACGTTGCCATAAATTATCTAATTTTAAAGCTTGCTGCTATAGCTATAAGATCTAAAATCGTCCTACTCTTCCTGTTATGTAATAAAAGATAGGGTTGCGAACTGAACCCTTTACCCTTTTTTAGTCGACTACAATGTGTATGCAAAATAAGTCACTTCAGGAACTATTTGATAACGATGATCAGTAATGCCCAAGTCGTGCTAGTGGTAACTTTAATTCAGTACGGACCTTATAGTTAGGAAGTGAAAGAAAACAAGTGAATCTGGTGGAGAAAGTTTATTTAAAACAACATTACAACACGAGGAAGGTAACGGGTAAGCATACACTTTTTTAAATACGTGATTAAATAATAAGTTAAAATAAATTAGCGATTTCCGTTACACAAGAAAGTATAGGAATATAAAGGTTAATTTATAGTCATTACTAATGGGGTGCGCATGTAAAGGAATAGACAGATATAGTGCTCGCGAATGAGCTAGTCACCACCTGAGTTACGTGAGAGGTGGGAGGGGATGGGCGAAATTGCCAGAACGCAAACGTGATCGTAGATATTTTAGTATAGTAATAATTGTCTACCACTCCCGTTTCACCGCTTACATTACCTCAAGCGGTGACTAGCTTATCCACGCGCATTTAAGTATTTTGATGGTGGGATTGTTACGTGATCACGATTGACTTGCTTGATTGCGATTTTTTTATAATTTTAAATGTAAGTTTTTCTTTTTTTTTATTGTTAAGTAATTTTTTCCCAAATGTTTATTCCGGCTCGTTCATCCTAAGACGAGCGAAATCCTCAAACACGATATTGTCTTCCTCTTCATTTGTGTAAAGAGAATTCTCATAACGGTGTCTTTCAATGGATTGCATTTTCTTCATGGCATTGAAACGCTGACGTTCCACTGTGCCTGAAATAACACGATAGCAGTAAATTCACAATTCTGAAAAACCTCTAATATTAGAAATTAATGATGAACAGTAGTACCTTCAGCAGGATGAAGAAGCTTAAACGGAACATCAGTTACGAGCTCTCCACCAAGTGTTCCACAGTTCAGCTTCACACGTACGGAATAGGATACCACAATACCAATGGCATCAGTTGGGCACTTGCCCTCATGGACAAGTGTAGAGCTGGCCAGGTTAACATCATCCTCTTTCAAGTGACCATCCAAAGCCACACCTATAAACACAAATTATCATGTCACTATGCTATTAACATAATTCAATCATAATGTGATCATAATGAGTAGACCAACCTCGGATGTCCTTATTGCTGCGAGCCAACGGCACAAGATAGAAACTCTTCGACAAGCTTGCTCCAGGTGTTACTGGGCAACCTTCACGGCTTTCCAAAGACGCTACATGGCGACTGAACTGGGAGTTGATCATCGTAATCTCAACGTGCTGTACAACCATGCAGCGGATGTTGCGCACAGACTTCCTTGAATTGTTCGAAACAATAACATTAGCAGCAATTTTCTCCCCATGGTAGTAAATCTCCCTGTCCAAAGTAACCTCCAGATTGATCTTGCCATTGCTGAAGGTGAATCCTTTGCTCACCAGGGAGCTTGGGAGACGGCGGCCGCGAGAAGTAGGAGCATGTTGCAACTAAAAAAATTTAATTAACATTTAAAGTTATTCAAATCAATAACTTTTACGGCTCTGTGTCTAAAATAAATATGATAGTTACCTTCTTGATAGCAAGAGTCACAGCGCTCCTTTTGTGACTCTTCTGATCTTCGTTTTCAGCAACGTAGGTCCTGACACAATATTCAACTCCCATAGGCTTTCCTTGATCCTCGTCAGAAGGTTGAAGAGTCACCTGTCATATCAAAGTTTAAATTGGTAAATATGTAATGGAGTTGAATTTGGGACAACTCCAATCACATACAACTTATGCTTAAGTAATTTTTATATTAATTACCGAGCTAGGAGCCATTTCAGGGAAGTTAAAGGTGAAAGGAAAAGCGTTAGGACCAAGCTTCTTCAATAGCTTCTCCTGAACTGGGGTCAGTTCCATTTTCGAGTTCACCATGGGTACGACCTGATCTTGACCGATCACCATTTCCTTCGAGAACTTTACCCCCATGACTTCATCTTCCTCCCTACCATAGCGATAGGTGGTCACGAGCTAAACAGAAGAAAAAATAAATCAATCCATTTGGGCACTTTTCACTTCAGTTTACGAACTTCACTATTTCACTGCACTTTGTTATACCTGGCTGTAAACTTTTCTTCCTTTCAGGTATTCGGTATCAACCACCACAACACCATCAACAGGATCGCAATAATCTATGTGATCAATGAAGTCGCGCTTGCCAAGGTAAACCGTAACTTTTCCATTCGGAGTTGTTTTCTTGAAAACTTTAACCGCAACCACGAAAGCGAGAGACAAGTAGTCCAACATCTTGAAAGATGCTAGGGAGTGGAAGAACTGGTGTGGAAATGAAAATAGGAATTTAAGTTTATGGACTGAAGATTTGTTGCGAATGTTTTGAGGCGAACACCAGAAATGAATGCCATTTGGAATTGTATCTTATATAGTGGAGACATGTAAGGTTTCATAGGAATTAGAATAACGTCCTAATTGGATTACGATCGTAGGCGAACTAATAGGATTTAAAGTGAATGACGCATTAAGTAGGAGGCGCATCTGAATCGATGTGATGTCACAACACTATAACTACGTTTCGTTTCATCAAAATTGCTGACGTTTTGAACTCTTTGACGTACCTAAATATTTTGATTTGACATAAAAAAAATTTGACAGTAGTAAAAGGTAGCGACAGAAAAAGTTAGGTTAGAAAAATAAATCTCGGTTGAAATAGCGGAAAATTCTTCTAGTGTTTCATTTTATTACTGATTTCCAATAAGAATCCAATAGTTTTACAGTTTATCTAACAAGACAGATTAATAAGTGATATGTAACAGTTCCTTGTAAGTGTAAACAGTACTTTGTTTTGAACAAATCAAATGTCCGATCGATTTTGGCACAATTATGGTATATTTTCTCTAATCTATGAACCAAAAACCTTTGGACTAAGATAATAAACGATGACATAGTGACCTTAAGTACCTATATATTCGGTCGTTTCAGATTTTATGCAAAAAATGACGAATAAAACTTGTATTGCTGCGATCAAACTAACATGGGTAAAAACATCCTAAGTGACTGACTTAAACCATTCCACAGTTACACTATCAGCATGCCAACCTTCCTAACACCGGGCCGGCATGGCTACAGTGTCAGGTTTTCACGAACAAGGCCTGACGCTTTGGCCGTTGCCACCAGCCAGTACTACGGGCTTGCTGGGGGAGGTACCCTGTTCTTCCTGGAACTAGCACCAGATGGCACCACTTTGTTGGAGTTGCAGAAACTTGAATGGACTGATGGACTGTTTGATGTGGTGAGTTCATATTATTTAACTTTTGGGCATTATGGGAATACTCCTGAACCACATTAAACCCTCACGGATGCAACCGCCGACGGCCTATCGACCCCTGAGCGTTTAATAAAAAAAAAACCTTAATTATTATTGAAAAATTTTTTGAACATGCCTCCTTGACATATTTTTTTTTGAATTTTTGTGTGAAGTATCTACAACCCAAGTAAAAAAATTTGATAGTCTAAGTTTAAGCTTGTAACCTTCAATAGTTCTAAGAATCTCGCTGTTTACACCTAGGAAGGAAGAAATAAATAAGTAAGTAGATACCACCTAATAGAATTATCTTGTAATGCTCTAAGCTTGGAACTTTGTTTACCAGTGTCAAGGTTTTCAATATCAAGTAAACATGCTGTTCAAGAATCCTTTAAAATGTTAAAGGTCTTTCTATTGCAAGACAAATGCAAGAAAAATCATTGATTGATGTGTTTGGTCGAACTAAATCAGACGCAAGTTGATTCACCTACTTTTAACCTTCTCATTAAAAAAGTCCACTCATTTGGTGTAACACTTTCCGTGACAGTGAATGTCTGTAGCCTTAAAACAATAAAAATTCTATTGTGTCTGGGTTACCGCCCCGAAAAGTGTTAATGGTGCCTTTGTGTTTAGGTTGCTAATAATATGTTTTATTAATTTCTTTCCAATTGGCCATGGAAAGAAGTTTAAACAATACTAGAAGAACTGATAGGATGAGAAACAAAGACCTAAGAGCCAAAACAGGACTAATAGACGTAGCATATAGCATAAAAAGTTTAAAGTGGAAATGGGCAGGACACATCATGAGAGGAGCAGACAAATGGAGTAAAACAATAACAACATGGTACCCAAGAGGCTCCAAGAGAAGCAGAGGTCGGCAGTTCAGGAGATGGGAAGACGAGATTGTCGGAACAGCCGGAAGAACCTGGACCAGACTTACGGAAGACAAAGAAGAGTGGAGAAATTTGGGGGAGGCCTTTGCCCGACGGCACACAGAAGAGACTAGAAACATCGAAAATTAACGAATATGTCATAAAATATCTCTTTTGAATAAAAGGCTATAAAAAAAAAAAATTCTTTCCAATTACTGAAAATAAATTAAAAATAGTGTGAAAGAATGAGTAAATTAGTTTGACCACAGAAAAAGTCCAATTTGTTATAGCTTTACAGCTATTTGTAAAAAATAATAATTATACAATGTATAAATTCTTGTCTTGACCTACCAATTAAGTTTCCAAACACTCATGGTGAGTGTCAGGCTAATTATAATCCATTATAATCTGCTTCAGACAACAATGTGTGGAAGCCCTAGCAGTGCTGTTACGGCTGTGAACTTGCTTACCTCAGCACTTAATGGGATGGGCGCCTGTCCATTTATTTATAGACAATTGACTTAAGTGTGTTGGGAAATCAATGTAAATAGATTTGTTAGACATTTTGTGCACATGTACAGGGAGTAAAAGTGAAGATGTATCATTAGATATTTTTTTACTTCGAGTCACTTGTATTCCAATATCTGTCTTGCTATATTCATTGAAGTGTAATTAAGTTTTTCTACATAGTTGTTAGAACCTTTTGTATATCTGAAATGAAAAATCTAGCCTGTGTGACAGATACAAATCTTTATTTTTGTTGTTATGTGAATTTTCATTTATTAACACTGCTATTATGATTTTGTGGTTTTACATTTATAAAGTTTCTATCTCATTTGCAGTTGCTATAAAATCTGTCAGATCTGAAAATTCTGTATAAGAAAAAGTTGTAAGTCATTAATTTTTATTTAATTTCATTTCACAGACATGGTCAGGTACGACAGACGGAGCAGCCGCGTGCGGGGCAGGTGACGGAGCCGTGGTGGTGTGGCGAGCTGGCAACGCCGCACCGTTGAGGGTGCTCAGGGCACATACCAGTGAAGTCTGTTCCGTGGACTGGCCCAGATCCCACCTGCTAAGTGCGAGTTGGGACACCACTATCAAACTGGTGAGTTTACTAAGAATTTACACAATACAGGTGGTTATTTCTGTGTAACATTAGGCGACGAAGCCTTGGTGGTGTGGCGATCCGGCAACGCCGCACCGTTGACGGTGCTTAGAGCACATACCAGTGAAGTCTGCAGGCGTACTACGAAAAACGAAATCCGTCAAAACGATAATAGTTTTGCGGATACGAAACATTTCGTAGTAAGGATTCCATACTAAATGATCCAAAAAACAATAATCGTATTGACAGATTTCGTATTTCCTAGAGCTAATGAACTGCATCTTTAGGCTGAAGGTCACTCAGAGGGCAATGGAACGGATTATGCTCGGAATATCCCCCAGAGACAGAGTACGCAACACCGCCGTAAGAGAAAGCCCAAAAGTTGTTGATGTGGGTTACCGTATAGCTAAACTGAAGTGGGCGTGGGCGGGACATCTCTGTCGAAGAGGCGACAACAGATGGAGCAAATCAGTGTTCGAGTGGAGACCCAGAATCGGGAAGAGGAGTGTTGGGAGACCTCCAGACAGATGGTCTGACGACATAAATAACCAAGCCGGCACAACCTGGTTTCGAAAAACACAAGACAAAACGGCGTGGAGGAAGTTTGGAGAGGCATATGCCCTGCAGTGGGCAAACACGTGCTAAGAAGAAGAAGAGAAGATATTGAGATGCTTAGAGCTCATTCCAGCAATGTCTGCTTGGTGGACTGACAGAGATCTCACCAGCTAATTGCTAGTTAGGAGACTATTTTTAAGCTGATATATTTTGCAAAGATTCTGAGCAATAAAGGTGATAAAGATGTTGTGGCGCTGCTGTTATGATGACGAGCTAATGACGCAGCATTGTTGAAAGCGCTTAAAGACCTGGGAAAAATTTGAAACTGTGTTAGAAGGAAGTGCGCTCTCCGTAGCTTTTTGATGCTTTATGAATCTTTTTTTTTTATTTAGTATGGGTTTGCTCTTGACTCCAGACCAAGCCAAGTGCGACTAAGACGGAGTCGAAGATGGAACGAGCTCGCCCAGAAGAAGCCTGTTCACTCTAACTTTGAATAGATTCGATTGATTGATTTGATTGATCTTTGTGCAAGGTTTATTATAATTTTGCTGTTTTAAAAGGATATGGTGTAAATAGTATCTTTACTTGCTATACCTATATTTATTCTACGGATAGGTAAGCTAATGGTTTCGGTAGCGTTTCAAGGTTTCCCTTCGAACCACGCGATAATTATGTAAACGCAACCGTTCCACGTGTATCTTATCTACTGACAAAGTACAATATGCTTATCAAGTTTAGTATACAGTGTGATTTACAAAGTGCACATATTAAAATATGGTATTCTATGGTCAATTTTATCCACGGAAAACACATTAAAAAAACCTAAAAAAAAACACTGTTCTTTTTAACGGATTTTTTAAAGGTTTTGTTCCCATGATCGGAGGTGATCAGGCATCCTAATTAAATTATAATCTATGAAAAAAGTCCACACAGTACCGAAATAAAAAAAAAATGGAAAAAAAAACTTTTTGTCATTTTTTTATATTTTCATCCATTAAATAACTACACACAGTACAGAATGTTTTTTTAGAAAAAAAAAACTTTTTAAAGTCATTTTTGAATTTTTTTAATGTTTTTTGTCGATTAAATTAAGCATGCCATATTTTAAGGGTAGTATTTAAACGAGCGACTGTAAGTTTATGTTTTAAGTGTGAAAAATACTTAATTTGGGTTAAAGAATTACTAAGTGAGCGACTGAGTGCGAGTGACGAGAAATCAACAGATCAGCAACTAACAAAGAATAATTTGAGTTACTTTAAATACAAAATGAGAAGCTTCATAATATATGAGCGACCCAATTTTTGATTGAGTGTCAACATAACGTCCTGCATTTTTTTCAATATTTAGCAAATGGATTTTACAAACTGAGCGGTATTTAATCTTATGTGAAGTGTTCCCAATGCAAAAACTGCTTTGAAAAATACTAATCGAAGTAGCGTATTATGACGCCACATTTAAATAAAAAATCATCTTATGAAATTACTATTTGAAGATACACTAAATATTCTTATAGGTAATTAAATTAAACAATGTATTACGAAAAAGTAATAATAATCAATTTGCGTTTACTTAAATCAAATAATAATAAACCGGCCAAGTGCGAGTCGGATTCGCGCACGAAGTATTCCGTATATACTATATATGTAAGCATTTAAATTGTGCAAAAAATTACATGACAATTATTTTGCTTATTTAATATGTTTACTCAGGTATATAATTTTTTTTTCTCAAAATCTTATTTATTTTGTCGAGGAGTTAAAATTACAGTTTTCTAACACCTAACTCTGCGCTGAACTGCGGACAGACGGACATGGCGAGACTATAAGGGTTCCGTTGGACTACGAAGCCCTAAAAAAAGACGCTTCAGTCAATAAAAAAAATATTTTTCTTATCAATACTATAAGGAATATTAATTGGTATGAGGGTTGAGGAGCTCTACTACTCATCGTCACTAGTAGATAAGTGCTAGCCCGGCCTCGTTTTCATTTTTGTCCAATCCAATGGGTATCATTTTTGCTACCCGTGGTGGTGTTGTTAATAATAATCATTTTATAGTTTGCATAAAATATAAAACATAAGACCTCAAATAGAATATCAGTAACCAATAATCATTAATACAGCAGCTCACAAACTTTGCTCAGAGTGAACTTTTTTGTAGTTCGTTATGTAAAACCTCAATTGGAAAAATCGAAAATATCTTAATATTAAACCCCCTCTGTATTTCTAGTCGCTCAGTTAGTAATTTAG
Organism: Pyrausta aurata; assembly: GCA_963584085.1. Lineage (NCBI taxonomy): Eukaryota > Metazoa > Arthropoda > Insecta > Lepidoptera > Crambidae > Pyrausta > Pyrausta aurata. The sequence continues at coordinate 11,683,464 of OY757256.1, read as the reverse complement.
TCGCCCGGATAGTATTTTTATATCTGAAATGGATTTAACAAAGCCCACTTGTTGTAAGCTCGTTCTGGATTTTATTATTAATCAATATTCGTCGTTAGTTTAGTTAATTATTCGCTTACTCAAATTCATACCGCTCAAGTGATTAAAACAGTATGTCATCATCAGTCGCCAAGTCATTTTTTATTCGCTCGTTTTATTATTCCCCATATTTTAATATGTGCACTTTTTAAAGAATCACACTATATGAGCTGTTTCAGTACTTTGTAATTTGGAGTGTGAACAGTACTGAAATATTAATTAACAAGTTATAATGTTTCATCAAACTCCCTTTTTATACCAATATTATACAGCTGACGTTTGTTTGAAAGCATTAAACTCAGGAGTTAGTGGTCCGATATGAAAAGAGACTAGCCTATTATCGCTAAACATCACGCTACGACTTTTAGGAGCGAAGTAAAATCAATAGCTTCGCGCGTATGAAATCGCTGGGGACCGCTAGTTGTGTAATATGCCACGTTGGTCTAGTGGTTACTTCGCTGGTCTCTTTTCATGTCCCGGGTTCGAATCCTGGGTCGAGCCGTAATTGTACCCTAGATTTTATTGTGTGTAGTTATTTCTATGATTCAGAAACAGCTCGTTGTCAAAAGGTTGCCTCTCTTGTCATGTTGGTCTGCCGTCTTACTGAGCTATAAGAGCGAAGGAACAGAAAGTCCCCTGGTGTGTTGCGCACAAATCTGTTTATTTCCTGCTGTTCTATTTTCAAATATCATAACCCTTTTTCAGGCTAAGAGCTCTCAAATGAATAAGGCTCGAAATAATGTGGCCTCTATCATTATTTTGATACTTATTCATACTGTTCAAAACCAATGTTTTTTAAAGCTAGGCTAAATTTAAGTGCCTACAAAGAAATCAGTATGACATTTTACGAGTAATATTAAATCTTTATTTTTTCAGTGGGACCCAGAATCGGAAGCGTGTCTAAGCACGTTCGCTGGTCACTCGCAACTGGTGTACACAGCTGCATTTTCCCCGCACTCCGCAGCTACCTTCGCTTCGGTGTCCGGAGACGGACACTTGAAGCTATGGACGTGTACAGAGTCTGCGAGACCTGCAGCAGTTGTCAAGGCGCATGATGCCGAGGTAATTTGAACCAAACGAGCGTATATGCTTTAGGTCTTATTTGCTGCAGACCAGCTTACTTCGTTTCGGTGACAGAACATGGACTATTAAAGTCGTGGGCGTGTACGAAGTCTGAAAGACCTGTAGCAGTCGTATCGATTCATTTGAGACTACAAATACGGACGTACATGAATCGTAAGACCTGGAGTTGTAAATTGTTTAAATTATATTAATATGGCATAAGGTTATCAGCAACCATGCAATCAGCTATTTCTTTTGATTCTGTCTCTGATGATAACAACTCGAAAATTAATTGATTTAAATATCATCAGTATAAGCTAAAGGACGTCCACTGCTGAACATAGGCCTTCCCCACGGTTTTCCACATCGACAGATCACAAGCGGTCTGCATCCAGTGTGATCCTGCGATCTTCACAAGGTCGTGTTAGTCTTGTCGGTGGACGTCCTACGCTGCGCCTTTGGTCAAAGGGTCTCCAGTCTTAAACTTTTCTGCCCCAACGGCCATCAGTTCTTCGCGCTATGTACCCTGCCCATATTAAAAATACCTACATCGATAATATTTCCAGGTGCTATCGTGCGATTGGAGTAGAACAGAGACGCACGCGCTGGCCACTGCTGGCTCGGACGGGCTCGTGCGCGGTTGGGACCTCAGGCGGCTCACTTCGCCTATGTTCACGTTGAAAGGTACGTGACAAATGGTTCTATACCCTGGAGGAACCTGATCCTGGCTCAGTCGTTTGCCTATATCCGCGCCGCCCGCACCCCGCTCTCGCCTCCCCCGCGCCCCGCCGCCCCGCAGGCGAGGTCTCAATGAACCGGTCTACCTATAGCTGGAAACCGTGTATTTTTAATATAACCTTAGATTCGCACCTTATCTTTGTTTTGGTCATCCCTGGTCTTCGACTTCACTGAGATTTAAGACTATGGCCTTATCTCTAATTTGAGATTTTAACTGTCCTTGGGACCTTTAGCTTTAGGTTTATACCTGCTTATTGACCGCATCGGAAACAAACATTTTGGCGATGGTCTGGGTGTTCTAGACTTAGGTATGTAATTGATAACTTTGATAATGTATTCTTTATTTCGTTTTAGGTTGTGAGTGCGCTGTAAGAAGAGTCCAATTTTCACCGCACGCTCCCTCAGTAATCGCTGCTGTATCATATGACTTCACGACAAGGTTAGATTGAAATAGTTCAGTAGATATTTGATATTTCTTTTGCATACAAACATTGTTGACATACCTAAATGAAACAGTTTTTTAATTATTATTCCATTCTAACTGTCTGTTTGTTTAAAGGTTCTGCTTACTACATCGTATCATACCATAACCATGCGAGGAACGTGCCAGGCAAAAAAAATCCTTGTATTGAACTATGAAACGTTGTTATGAATATTCATATAAAATGTCAAATTATTATTCAGTCAGCGATTTTTAATCGGACCATCGAAAAATCAGCCATATAGCATAAACAATCGGTACCGTTACCATGAGTTTACGACGGTTTTACTCGCTAGCGACTACGTAAAAAAAAGTCTAGAAAATTGCACAGCGCCTCTAGCGGTCACTTGCAAACTGAAATTGTCCATACTAAAAGTTACGTCGTCGCTAGCGAGTAAAACCGGCGTAAACTCATGGTAACGGTACAGTATCTACTATATATAATCAACTATAGTAGTATTAGACACTCGCTATCTCTGCGACCATAAATTATTTACGAGCTTGGGAGTGAGCCGTGCGCGCACACGTTTATCGATAACTGTGCAATGTACAGTGCAAAATTTAGCCTCCCCATAAGGCCTTTAAGTGTGAAAGGGACATAAGTATACGCTGTCGCAGTCCCATGTTTTATTAGAATAGTTATGTCTGCCAATAACAACCCACCCGCAAGTTCTCTTCAGTTACTCCGTGATCATGGCGCTTGCAACAGTGCCGAAATATCGGAAGCTCATAAATAATAAGGTACATGGTAGCAATCCCGTATCTAACTATTCTAATGTTAGTGACCATGAAAGTTTAAAACAATACCATGTTTTATTGCCGCAGATGAAGCGAGTGTTTAATATTACTATAAAAAATCTTTTCCCCAGGTTATGGGACCTAAAACGCGGTTGCGAACCGCTCGAAACGATCCGACATCACTCGGAGTTCACGTACGGGCTGGACTGGAACTCGCTGCGGCCGCACCAGCTCGCCGACTGCGGCTGGGACTCGCTGGTCCACGTCTTCACGCCGAGGTCGCTCGCCTGAACACTCGCCCAGTGGACAAGTCATGCAGTAACTATAATAATGGACACCAATCAGATTATAGGTAAACCGCTTCATTGAGTCTTCGCCTGTGGGGCGGCGGGGTGCGGGGGGAGGTGAGGGCGCGGTGCGTGCGTGCGTGAATTTTTTGCTTTGCATAGCTTCTCTATACGTAGTAGTAACACTCACTGAACAACGGTGGTACCACAACACCTAGACCCGTGACCATAGTGTATACAAATAGTATATAAGGAAAGGCTTTTGACAAGAAGCGGTAAACCCCGGGAATAAATAATAAATGAATGAAACTATTACGAGTAACAATGACTCAATGTTGTAAGTGAAACTTATAATAAACGATAACTTATATTTAATAATGTTTGTTTAATTTCAGGCCAAAGGACTAGCCCTTATTGGAAGGATTGAAGACTGCCGGTAGCTTACCGGAATTTCGTGTGATAATGTGCCAAAACTCTTGCGTCGCGTACTGGGTATGTACGTACGTTTTTATAAAATGGGAATTCTGAATTTATGGTCAAAAGCACCATCCATCCAACTTTAACCGAACTTTAACACCATTGATTTGGTACTATTTTCCGTTTGCGGTTATGTCAAAGTTAGTGGAATTGCTCTTGACTGTATTTTCAGTGATCGTAAGTATCTAAGGGTGAAATCGGCCTAATAACAAAAAATATATGTTAATCTTTATTGATATAAGGTGTCGAGAAAATACACTAGAATATAAACATTCCTGGTAAAACTTTTTGCTTGAATTTAAACAGTAAGATGTGTTTATAAGATAGATGGTGTTGTAGGTTTTTATTTTGGCTGTGTTGGGGTAAAAATGGATGCCGACCGAAAGTATGTCAAGTAAGTAGCATTACACAAAATGGAAATATGCATGGTTTTATATGTAGAACCATGTATATTTGAAATATATTTCAAAAAATTTATTGTATCTGTAGTTGATAGACCTGATAAATAAATAAAAATAAATAAATAAAACCACCTCCTTGAATTTGGCTCGTACTTTTTTTACATCCTGTATATTTCCATTTTGTGTAAAGCTTCATTGATATAAGAGGTATTGTTAGACTGCGATATAAACAGGGTAGTTTGATGCTGTTGGATGGATTTAGATGATAGTTTGAGACAACAACACTGTTAAAGTCCATATTTCTTTGCTTGTCGAATATTGTTAACAATATTTTATAATATTTAGGGCTGCTTTTTCAAAAATCAGATAAGAAATATTCGCCGAACAAAATCTGTCGCTTTATAATTTATCAGTTATTAAATAAATAAATAAAAATGAGTTTATTTTAGTAAAGTTGCTGAGACAAGACAAGCAGCTTTTACTCAATAGCTCCTAAACGCGTGCGTCACGAAGGTTTAAATTTGGTCGAGAGCTGTCACTAACGTCGTCACATCAGTATATCGTTAAAACATTTGTCCGAAACATAGTATTTCGTGAAATATAGAGAAAAACAAGTTGCCTCAGACGACCGGATGTCCGGCTGTCTGAGCCATACGTTTATCATGATTTCTCGAAAAGTATTGGATTAAGATGGATGAAACTACTTCGGATGGCCGTCACCTACGCGTCACATCCCTTTTTATAACAAACAGCGCCCTGAAACCCTCTGAGAGCTGAGATCCAGAGTGTCAGAAAATGTGAAATTTTGGCTGTCTGAACCTAGTTATTTTGATTTTACAAGAAAACTATTGCGTCACCTACGATGAAACCTGGATATACCAGCGTCACCTACGATTCGTTATCAGCCTAGATAGGCGAGATCTCTCTAGGCGTCTGGCTCAGCTGCCCGGATGTACACGATATACGTCTCTTATATGGTCGGAAGGACACCCATCCAAACACGACCGCGCCGTAGGTTGCTTAGCTTTGGTAATTACTACCTAAGCGCTGCCACCACTGCGCTACAAGCACCTCTTTATTCTGTATTTTTTAAATAAGGTTGCTGTTGTCTCATCCCATATCTAGTCTGAGTGCGCAAGTTGATGTGTCAATCAGTTGTATAATAAGTTACGCTGAAGTAAATAGATGTATTATGTATAATAGAATCATTAATTTATTCACTTGTTAATGTATTTCTAAGCTATGTTGACTGATTGTATATAATTTTAGTATGTCTGTCTATGATGCAATAAACGATTTAATGTGTAAATGTATTACGTACAGTTTGTATAAAAGTAATATTTTTACTGATGTATTTATTAGTTTCTCTTTTGCCCTGTAGGCGTAAGGTATAAATAAATACATTTAAAATATTTTTAATTTACTGATTATGAAAATATTCGAAACTGTTGAAAAGAGACTTGTTGCTTCAAATTTTCTAGAGCGCTGTCTCTGTCACACTCATATTTGTGTATTCTTCCTTGTGATTTCGTCATTATTATGAATTTTTATAATAAATAATGGTTCTTGCAATTTGATAACGTGGTTTGATGTCGTTAAAAAGGTGGATGTATCGATAAATCGTGTGCTATACAGGGAATCTGTGTTTGTAGATAGCTTGTTGTTGTAAAATTGTAATGGATGGGAAAGATAAAAAATATTATAATTGTTTTTGTATTTATTGGCGTATGGGTTATTCGTAACTTTGTAAAAAGAATATGATATTTGTCATAAATTAACAAAACAGTCACAACACAGTGTCAATTCAACGTTATTGGAAGTATTCTAGAAAAAAAAATGGTTACTATTTGTATGGGATTCCGTTCTGTTGCAGTTTTTAATATTACTTTGGTAAATATGTATTAAGTAATTTATGAGAATACCTAAACGTATGAAATTATTTTGTGTTGTACAAGATTTTTGTTACAAAAAAGTTGCACTTAAAATACACTTGAAAATAAAACAACTTGAACTCTGAACTTGACATGAAGTTTATTTCACTTTACCACAGACCGACAGCTAACAAACATTTTCAATAACTTTACTGTGTGTGTATGTATACTTTCACATTTGTAGGTAAGACAATTATTGTTTTCTCTATTTCAGTTTCATAGTTTTTCCATTTTTTTCACCCGATTTTTGAAGCCAATAAGATGCCATGATTAGTACTCTGATCAACCCCTGTAACAGTACATAATATCGTTGTAAAATACATAATCGTGCTGAATAAGGACTACTATAAATCTAAAGTGGGTAATCCAGGTGCAAATGGCGAACAATTTTTTTTTTATGATACTTAAACAAGAAACAAAAGAGAAAACTTGGATGAAGCTTTCTCGTGTATCCGCACCAGGCGGCGGCTTTGCCGGCGGCCTACGTCAAAACTAGTCATATACTATGGAAAATGCCACTGCGGCATGACAGCTTAAGTTATCGGCCGGTATGGATACACCATTAAATTACATCTTGAGTTAGAAAAAACATCATTATTAAAGAATGTAGGATTTGTGCCACAAAGTTTCAACTAAAATATCTATAGAATGCTATTCACCTTTATAGAAAGTACATTAAAGACCATTTCCCAACATGTTCTAATTGGGAATATTTCTCTTCAGCCTTCGTATCCTGCCCTCTATCGCCGACAGCATGTAATAAACCGACTTCAAGTTATTCTTATCTGCCCCGCCACAGATGTTGGTCATACTCGGCGAGAGCGCGCAACAAGATATCACGTGTCTCGAGTACTGCTTTTTGTTTGAAACGTTGCTCTTTTGAGTTTGACAGGCGAGCTCCTCGCGACCGCTTGGTTTCATTGTGCAAGCGTTATTGTACGATCGCTTCGGGACGGTCAGGTACAGGCGCTGGTCTGCAGGTGGCGCTAGTTGTTGCGTCACTAAAAGTAATATGGGTAAATTAAATTCTTGAAAATGTGGTTTGGAGTTGTGAAAAACTTGGCATGCCTGGGAGTATTATTTATTCGTCGATTTAGCGTTATGAACTAAGTACATATGTACTTAGTTCATACTCAGAAGATGGACAGACGACCTTGTAAAGATCGCAGGATCGCACTGGATGCAGGGCCCCTATTTTTGATTCATTCGCTTCAAGATGGCGAGTGATTTTCGTTCGACGTAGTGTCAAAAGTCATAGAAAAAAAATCGTTTTCGAACGAAAATCACACGCCATATCCAAGCGAGTGATTCAAAAATAGGGGCCCAGACCGCTCACAACCGGTCGTTGTGGAAAGCCGTGGGGGAGGCCTATGTTGAGCAGTGAACGTCCTTCGGCTGATAATGATGATGATGATGATGATGATGATGATACTTAGAAGCAACTGTACTGAAATTCAGAAATTTGCGTAATTTGACCTGGAATATGGAAGCACTATGGAAGGTGGATAAAGCTCCTGACAACTAAACCAGCGATCGCGGGTTCGAATCCCGCAAGGGGCAAATGTTTGTGTGATGAGTACGAACATTTGTACCTAAGTCATTTATGTTATATGTATTTAAGTATCTAGGAGAGACGCCCCCCGCCCCCGTCAAAATCGTTGTCTGAAAGAAGATAACTCCTTACTTCGAAACCAAATTGTCTGGCGCATATTTATATATTTATCTATGCCACAAAGTCAGTACCATACTGTATTAAAAAATATTGTGACTCATTATGAGTCCCAGGAAAGGATACCAGATAGTCTTTAAGTATCTGAAAAATTGTAACGGAAATACAATATTTCTAAAAACGAAACAGCTGGGAATCGCCAGTATTTTAAAAAAGAAAGACGTACCCTTTTCTTTGACGCGCTCCAAACGTTGTGTCAACAGGTTGCTGTAGTACCGGCAGGAGCCCACTAGCTGGGTCTTTATACGCTCACAGACCAAATCTGTTGAATAAATTTATTATTATTTATTTCTTTCATATCGACTTTTTATGTACAGGCTGTCACAATAAAATTGTGTCAAGCCGAAGTCCAGGAGCCCTATTTTTGAATCACTCGCTGCAAGATGGCGAGTGTTTTTTTTAAGATGAATTAAAAGTCATAGAAAAAAACTCGTTTCGAACGAAAACCACTCGTAATATTGACGCGAGTGATTCAAAAATAGGGCCCCAGGGGTAGAGCATCACTAGGGCTATCCGAATCACCCCCATGTATGTTCCGGTTAATTCATTCAAGGTTCCGGGTATTTTGATAGTTTTCGAGCAATGGTTTAAAAAATGTATTTCTTCGTTTCTTCACTTTTTTGGCCTGCTCTAATGTTGCCTTTTAAAAAATATATTGAAATGAAACAAAAAAAAATATATTAAAAAATCATAACTATCAAAAATCGCGGAATATACACACACGGGTGATTCGGATAGCCCTAGTGCTGGGTTTTTGCTGACCACTATTTTTGGGACATCCTGTAGAATAGTTTAAAATACCTACACGCTTACATGATGCAATTTATTATTCCGTCTAAACTCTAAATGAACTCCGCGAATCACATAAAATATCATCGTTTGTTCATGTACCTCGTAGTACCGAATGCAATGGTGGATGTCTCGGTCCAGTACCCGTATTCATCCAAAAATCTAGTGCAGTTATTGCCTACCTGCTATTCAAGAGAAAAATGCCTTTATCAGCGCTCCCCACGCTTGCCTATTTTCCGCTTTGCCAGTCTCTCGGTCACCTCATCACATGGGCTGATTTAAAGTGGCATGGAGGTGTTTAAGGCGTAACAGTTAAGCAGTTTGAATGCATCTTTTGAATTCATTGTAAATTATACTTATACTCGTAAGTAGTTAGTAGGTACTTGAATTAAAAGAAATTGAAGCTGTGTGCGAACTAAGCATTAATGCCAACACCTGGAGCTCTAGTTTTGAATCACTCGCTTCAAGATGGCGAGTGGTTTTCGTTCGAAAACGAGTTATTTTCTTTGACTTTTAATTCATTCTCGATCGAATATCACTCGCCATCTTAAAGCGAGTGATTCAAAAATAAAGCTCCTGGGGCTCTATTTCTGCTTGACACTTGTCACGAGCCACTGAGCAAATAACTTACCAGAGGCCAAGTAGGTTGGCGTCTCCGGGACCCTGTCGTGACTGTTGGTGCACTTCTGGGTAGAACCCTCCAGGGATGGGACTCGCGTGTCGGATGCTGAAAAATAGTTTAATAGGGCCCACCTGCGCATGATTATTTAAACCAGGATAACGTTAATCGTAGATTAAATCTTATTTCAGTCTCTGCCAACGTCAAATAAACTGACAGAGACAGAATTATGACTTAATCCAGAGTTAAATCATCATGCGCAAGTCATTTTTTTTTAATTAAAAACTTTATTGCACAAATAAAAGTGTACAGAAGGTGGAATTAATGCTAAAAGCAATATAAATACACCGGATCTAACAAATTAACTGCATTGCTTCTGGGCACTGGTTCTCTGTTGCTCAAATGCAAAACATACGAAATAAAATGTGCTTTGAAAGCACTAAAACTGTTTCGAATTCGCAACAATAGTTTTAGGGTTAATATTTGTTTTGCTATTCTAACAATATGGAAGGCAAATGTTTCTCATGATGGTACAATTTAACCTAAATTGTGCATTTGTTGCACTTGTTTCTCTATGCAACTTTCTGCAACAAGCTGCTCGCGTTATTTACTTAAAAAACAAGTTTTAGACACGTGGCAACATTTAGTTGATAGATAACTTTCTATTTATATTTTCAATGTAATTGCGGTTCTGCCTGACTGCTGTTTCTCATTGCATCCGTTGTGCATAATTATATAAGTAGGTAATTATGTCATGACTTGTGTTCTCTTACTTCGAGCTGATAAATGACAGATCTCTGACTGAAGTGTAGACTTAATAAAACCTACTATAATTTAATAGCAACTGTATGATTAACCAAATCACTGAGAAATTACCTCTTTTGACGGAAGAATCTGCCTGCAAGTCGTGTTGTGGCGAGTTGTTGGACGGCGACAGCATTATGGCCGCCGATCGGTTTGCCAAAGCCTGGATGAGTGCTGTTTCATTTTCTGTAGATAGTAATATTAGTAATATTTATATTTATTTTTTTCACTGTATATTTGACGTTCATAAGTGTCGTTTTATGACCTAAATTGAAATAAAGATTTTGAACTGAAGTAAAATTATAACACTCCCCTTTTCTTTGCTGCAGTCAGGTAAATAAATGCAAGGGCTTTATCACTTACTTATTTGTTCGTGGTGTATGTTTCATACGCTAATAATAGTAGTTCATGCGAATACGTAACAATTTCACAGTGAAAAGTCTACGCGGCTGCGTTTGATAAGGCTCTAAGGCTTGGTACATGAATAGTCAGTCACCTTATACTATACATAAAATATTGTTACTTTAAAATGTCAGATCAGTTTTGAAAAGCTACTTTTCTCGTCAAAGGTTGTTTACCTAGCTAGGCGACGTCTTAAATAATTAGCTCTTTGCAAATACTGTTCTAAGCAAGGTAGTTGTTTGTTGAGACCTTCTTCATAAAACTGATTACTTTAACGTCTAGAGCACTCCAAAGTTAGAGGGGTGTTTGTAACAATTAAAATAATCCACCTGAACGAATCGGCTCAGACAAATTAAATCAAACGGTTTAACTTCAGGCTTTGAAGTGGCGACGACTTTGATCGTGGCTCACCGTTAAATACTACTACTTTCACGACTATCAACAAAGATACTTTCTTTATTTACAAGAGTAAAGACAAAATTTTGCAGAGGCTAGAAGATAGTTAAAGTTTCTTTTGACAAACTGTTAATATTTAATAACTATCTTCAATCAACTGTCTGTTTGGTTTTACAATATTTTTAACACTCACAGTGTCATATTTTATTCTTAAAAGATGAAATATGAAACCAAAACCGACCGCACGGACCGACCGCATGGTAGCTCAATTGGAAGAGCAGTTGGCCCGGTTAGCCAGAAAGATGCTGGTTCGAGTCCCGCCCGTGCGCAATTTTTGGTTTCATTCATCTTTTAACAATTTTCTGTTTGCCTAAAAAATAATCTATAAGGAAATAATATTTCACACTAATGACATACATTGCTCTGATCCCAAAGTAAGTAGCTAATGCACTTGTGTTATGGAAATCAGAAACAACGGGGGTACCACAACACCTAGACCCGAGGCAATTATGATTTCTTTATTGACCCGACCTGGAATCGAACCCGGGACCTTGGAGATGAGATGGCCAACGCCTGGAGAACCCAGCTTGCATAATCTCTACTCCACGGAGGTCGTCTATCTATCTAACTGTGAAAACTGTAGCGCCTGAATGTGTTTTCTAACAATGTTTCTTTTAGAAAATAAGGGCGTTGATTCTAGCGTCAATCGAACTTTTTTCGTGTAGTAATTCAATTGCAAGTTTAACCCTAACTAAAAAATCAAATAATATATCTACACGAAAAAAACCTGCCACACGGAAGTGATCAAAATGCTAAGAAATCGTGCCCCTCACAAATCAATAAATATTTTAGTTCCACAAAGAAAATTCGATTGGTGAACCTTTTTTTGAACACGAACTGCACGAGAAGCGATGTTAATTTTGTAATTAATTATCTATCTACTGTGTATTTTTTTGCAATAAATAAAAAAAATGAGAATTGGCACCCTGCATTATGTAAAATTGATTCGAGTTTAAAGTGCTTACTGATATCCGGAACGTTTTTTATTTCCGTATCAGCTACGGATAAAATCTTGGAGTTCTTCTCAACCATTTTCGTTGTTTCGTAAAGTGCTTTGTACACTGGAAACGAAATAAATATGAGTAATATCCTCCTTACATTACGGTATCTGAACGAAATTCTTCTCTAGCTAAGAATGTAAATTTTACCATAAGTACAATGACCATAACGGGTATATCTGAAAAAGCTTATACTTTTTCCGTTGGAGATTTAAATAATATTTCATCTTGTTTGTACCAGCACCAACTAAAGGTTACTACGAAAAACGAAATACGTCAAAACGATAATCGTTTTGCGGATCCGAAGCATTGCGTAGTAAGAATTCCATACTAAAAATATTTCGGATCCGAAAAACGATAATCGTATTGACGGATTTCGTTTTTCATAGTAGACCTCCTGTTGTGAATTGGGTATATCGTATCTGTACTATGTTTTCCTTATGATGTAGTGATTATAGTAAAGAGCACCTTTTGGGGGTAGTACTTCGGCAACGTCACTGTTGCTATCATGCGTGGGCTTGTAAGGGGAAGAAGTCGGAATAAGCTCAGTCTCATCGTCTACTGCATGCTCTCGACATTTGGGCTCTGAAACAATACCCAATGTCAATATAAAGACAATCAATGATCAATCAATCTTTAGCAATCCAGAGAGGAAATGCAGCCAGCCTTTTTTGGGACCATGCCGCAATCTCAGGTAATCTCAGATTTATGATTTTTTTTTTCATTTTCAAATACTTTTCTAATATAGATTTACTTTTTTTTCCTACATTAATACAAGCCTTGTTAAATAAATGGATGTCTAAGAAAAAAAAAGCCTTGTTAAATAAATGGATGTCTGAGAAAAAATATATAAAGACTGCCGTATGTAGGTATTATACTCTTGAGGAGCACATGTTTTTGCTGCAAAATCAAGAACTGAGTAGTGTTTAGAAGCGGAATGTACATTCTGTATGGATGACTGTAAACCACACATTTGGCAGACGTTGAGCTAAAATTTTCAGTAGGTACTAGTGATGTGTTTCTTATGGTTGATGTTACGGTTAAAATCAGAATTTAGTTACTTGGTCGCTTCTTGATTATATAGGTAGACCGCAAAATTGAGACCCCCCGCAGGCGAAGACTCAATGAAGCGGTTTACCTATAATGAATATTTAATAAAAACTTAATATATTTTTGTCTGAATCTACCTAGGTAAACTAAGTAACAATATCTAAACTATTTTCAATTGTTCAGTTCTTACCCACTTAAACGATCAATTCGTGACCGTGAATCAATAACATTCTAATCTCTTTGAATTGGAAACGCTGATGTAAGTATTATATTATGCAACATAAGGTACATACCATGACAATTTCGAGCTTGTGGTGCTTTGTATCTTCTAGTCTGATAGAGTAGATTTATAATCACAGGTAGATTATCCCATATGGGAGTAATTCAGGGGAATACTTATTCAAATTGAAAGGTTTCTTGTGTAGAATAATTGGTTATGGAATACTAAAAATAATGAGTGTATGTAATAATGCAATTTTTTTACACCATAACACTGTGACAGATTCTTCATGCTCAAATGCGATGCAAATTGCCGACATACCTTTAAAAATTGTGAAATAAATCTGTTGTCCTAAATATAAAAATAGATCTTATATTCATTTGTATTATTTTTATATTTTACTTGTATGTAACACAAACGAGTGAAACGTTGCAAATGCAACATTGTGAACTCAAGCGTTCTTTTCAAATGGGCTATAATTAGACGGATCCTTCAACCAAAAATAGACTCTGTTCATTCAAGCAATAAGTCGAGGTTAGTTCAAAAGTTTGTGGTAGACATTCAGAAGGCTTTGAGTTATGGTTTCGTACGCTATGTTGGATCTTCAAGGAATTAGCATTAACGTTCTTGCTTAAGAAATGGCTGTCAAAAATTAAGGAAGGGATTTATTTCTAAATGAAAAGGGCATCTTTATTTTAGAAAGCGTAACGATAATAATAACCCTTAAACAATTTAAATCTCGGTTGTATGAACTAACTTCAACTAGAGTATGTATTTTTTAAATATAGTTTGACAGTCATTAGGTGTTCGAAATAGTTAAACTGGTTGGTGCATGACGTTCAGCCTGAAAGAATGTAAGTGATTATAGGTAAACCGCTTCGTTGAGACTTCGCCTGCGGGGTACAGGGGTGCGGGCGGAAAGACGAGAGCGGGGACTGTAAGGGGTGCGGGCGGCGGGGATACACATGATACGAAATTTGCCGCGACATTTCTTAAGATATGTGACGTCAGAGGTCACAATGGTGGTCGTCAGTGTCGACACTTCATAGCATTACATAACATATTGGAAAAAAATATTCGAATCGATACAATTACACCAATGAGGGTGAATTAATTCTAAATATTTTTATCCAGAGCTAAATATTTTTATCTTAAGGCCGTCTTATTCCGTCAAATTATCTCATAAGCCCCGCCCCCTTGTTAAAAGTGCGGGGCGCTTCCCCCACCAGCACCCCCGCACAAAACTTTTTCTGTCAACTTTGTCTTACAAATCTCGTGTATAATTAAGCCATCTAGTGTTTATTTAATGAACAAAATTTTCTTGAATAAGATACTTCATGCGCTTTTGTAAGTAACATACCCACGCCATCTAGCAGAACCCCTAAGAACTTTTACAAAATGGTTTCTTTAGTACACCATACATGCTTTTTAGTCTAAACGTTTATCGAAAGAACAAGGAACGCAAAGAGTGGCATTTCATTCTCACACGACTGGTCAGCACTTTATGCCAGCAACCTGTAACCATTATAAAAACAAGAAAGAATATCCGGTAACATTTATTATATTCTTTATTGCACTTATAAGATGTACAGAAAATAGGTACAAGAAGTCACAATGTGAACAAAGGTGGGCTTATCCCTAAAAGATACCTCTTCCAGCCAACCCATAGGTGTAGGAAATGTAATGTAATAACATTTAGGTGGTTTATATTAAGATCCTTTTTGTCGACACAGTTATAGTCTCACTACTATCTTCCATCAGTCTTCCAATTGATGATGACTGAAGACCATTACAGATATGGCACTTCAAATTTAGGGTTCCGTACAAACCAGCAGTAGGTATATAAGTCAAAGTTCACCCATCACGAGAATTTTGTCATGGTTTTTTTTTACACACTGAAATTCATAACATTTCAAATCATCATCATCATTCTCTTGCCCTGTTCCCAGTTTATCTAGGGTCTGCGCAGTATGTTTCACGCTTCCGTTTAACATTACAAATATGGAAAGCTAAATTAAAGACAAAGGTTTCTTTATCGTTTCAGTAATCCTTTAATAATATCAAAGTTTTTTATTTACTAGTCGTCTCCCGCGACGTCGCCCGCGTATATTTTGGATGTCCCGTGAAATGGTTCAAGTAAATTAATGGTTTAAAGTAATTACTATCGAGGTCACCCACACCACGCTTAAAATACTCGCTTAATATCAGCCTGAACTATAAAAATGACTTGACTATCATGTGTTAGAAAGTAAGAAAATAGTAAGGCAAAAGTAGTTAGTAGTAATCTCTCATTTAGATGCAATACTTTTTTCGGCGAAGTTCACTATCAAATATACTGAGCATTGAACTTGGCTATCATTTTTCACATTGATGTTTTTGTTGGGATATCATAACTTTTTATAGAAATATTTATTTGCTTATTCATAAATCATTAATACATATTTTGTGCAAGCTTCCATCCACTTAATTATAACGGTTTCAGACCCTACAATTAAAAAACTTTCTTTTGTTTTCAGATTTTTTCCTTCGCTTACACATTATTACCTAGCTAGATGCCATATTTCAACTGTCTAGGTTTGTTAATTAGAGCACCGCACCCACACAATTACTTTGATAAACCATATATGGTTTTGCCATGTTTGACTTTTTGTAGTCTAGCTTATAGACCTTTTTTACTATAAAACTGTAATTTGGCATGGGTTTCTTTATATGCTAATCACACCGCCTAAAATATGTATTTTAAAATATTTTTGGGACACCTCCCTACAAGGAATGAATTATGATGAGCATGAGTTCCTACACCGAAAGGGCAACACCAGGGTTTATCTCATGAATCGTGATAGTAAGACAGTTGAAATTTTCAGGAAGGATGTATTCATGTTGCCGTTGAAAAAACAAAAACTTAAAAAACAGTTTTTTTTTCAGGTTGCTCTCATACAACTTATCTACTCTGATAATGATAATAATGAGGGGCTGCCCCATTATTAGGACTTCATATCTTTTGTATGGGACTCCCTGACAACAGATATGATGTTTATGCCATTTTCATAGATAATGGTACGGAACCCTTCGTGACCCCGAAGCGCCATTTGGCGCTAACTACAAGATTAATAGAATTATTATGTGTCACAAACACCAAAGTTGTTTTGGATATTCAGTAACAGCAATTTGAGGAACAACGGTTATAAAAATAAAATTAAGACAGTCTCCACACATTTTCGAAAGAACAAAATTGAAAAAATTATTCAGATTTGACATTTCTGAATGCAAATATAATTGGATTATACTGAGTAATCTCTATGTTCGTCGCTCAAGTCCATGTCACCAAATAAGAGATAGATAGTCAATGCATTATTACTACACGATTCAGAAAATGTGTACGTACGTACGTAAATAACATGGAAACCTGAGTTCCATACACGAAGAGAGCTAGACCGACCTTAACTTAACCTCCAATGTTTGTATTTTGTCACAGGAGTCTAGATGTAAATAAATAAATAAAATTAAAATAGACCTATCACCTAATAATTTTCTCCCTCCCTCAAATTCATATAATATTTTCTCGTCTCCAATATACTAGAGTCACCAGGGCACAGCTTTAGCATTTGAGATTACTGCTAAACCTACAGTTATGGTTTAGCTCTGATTTTTCCAAATAGAGAAAATGTTCAAAACTACAAAAAATTTACATGAGTGTTTTATGCTTTTTGTTTATATTGTTACTATAGAAACGGATTCATCTCTACGATTGGTACAAAAATATAGTTCATTTATTCACATCAATTATATATGTCGCTACAGCCTTTCTCTTTTTATTTTGCTTAACACGTAGAGGTTGGGGGTTCCATCCTCATGGCATTGAGGAGATTTATCCGCATGGTGATGATGTTTTTGATACTAATTTTCTTTTTGAAATTTATTTTCATTGTTATGTAGTTTTTTTAATAGGATTTGCTACTTTAAAAAAAAACCTAAAAATGTAATTAGTTTTTATTTTTAATTTTTTTTATTTTATATGTTAAAATGTCCAAAAATTAAAATAAATACTTATTTCGTTTTCTAAAAAAATATTGTGACTATGTAGAAAAATATTCATGATACCCCCGATTTGAACTCGCGACCTTTGATTAGTATAAGACTGGTGCTGATCCAACTGAGCGTGACGCGGCGCGGCGAAATTAGCTATTATTAGTTCTTAGGTGTTTTACGTAATTAAGTACGCAAATAAAATTGCAAAAATTGACATAGGTCCAGCGTTCGCAGTGGCGTCAAGGGGAATGAGGAAATGGTATCTCGTGCTTGTCATTTGAATAAAAAGATAGCGCTATTTCTGCTTGCATGTATAGAATAGAGATGACACGACGATCAACTGTTGCGTCAAAGTCGTTGCGCGAATCACCATCGTCACAAGTGTGAGAATCACTAAATCAGTGTTTTATGAATGAAAATGTTAATAAAACTGGAAAAAAACGATTGGACGCCCTAAACATCTTTGGTGTCTAAAGTAATCTTAAAAAGACAATTGGAAGAATTTGCTGCTTGTAAGAAAGAATACAGACTAATGAAAAAAATGGACCTTTCTTTGCCTGAACATAACACCGATAAAAACTAAAAAAAAAATCATTTGATTCATAGCTGAGATCTCACTTATGTGGTCAAAATGTATATTCTTATAATCCCCTGTTCCTCACATCTGTGTAGCTTGAGCAAATCAAGATCAAAAAAGTCGAAATAGGTCAAATAAAGTGTTTTTAGATATTTCGTTATTCTGATCTAAATAACAAACATTTTGAAATCATTTTAACATGTATATGTGTAGAATGGAATTACCTACTAAAATATGTGATTTTCATAAATATAAGTCCAATAATTTGAAAACTACATAGAAAATACGAAAAAAAAGGGGCCCACTTCTGAGGCAATTATTATCGAGCAAAGTAATTACAATCGTGTTTCCAACCACAATCCAGCTTTCTAGTAATCTTCTTCTATAACATATATAGATTCGAGATTTAAATAATTAGTGTTTCCATGTTAAAACTCAATCGAAACATCGTAAAAATGGAATATCTAAGCCTTAAAATAAGATTGATTTTTTGGCAAAATTAAAAATTTCAAAAAATCATTCCCTGGTAACTTCTGCGACTGTTTTGTTTGAGTGTATATCTAGTTCATATTCATATCTAGTTCATATTCCACTGAATTTAGATCTATTTTTCATTCTAAAATATTCGTATATATTTAGAGCCTTTATTAAAACACTGTTATTTTACAGTGTTCAAACGGTGGACTTAATGCTAAGAGCATTCTCTTCCCCAGTTATAGTTTAGCATAGAATATATAAAAGTACTACAATTTTAGGTCATGTCCAAAGATTGTAACAGGTGCTGGATAATGATTCAAAATAGAAATTAAAAAAAACACGTCAAAAAATACAATAGTATAGATTTTGTGCCAGAATATACTGCGACTCATCTTCAGACTTCAGTCAGACAGTATTCTCTTGTGTACTTCTGTCAAAGCGTCCGCAACTGTCAACAGATGCTATCGCTACCTGTGTAGCGAGCGTACTGAAGTTTGAAAAGAATGTGCCTGCCGCCCGCACTTCTCACAAATCCCGCTCTCGCCTCCCCCCGCGCCCCTGTACCCCGCAGGCGAGGTCTCAATTTCGCGGTTTACCTATACATGTTTTAATTACCTGTGTTTATAGAATGTTTAGCTGACATTTGGACAGATGCTTTGACACGCTGTTTATGTACTGCACAATATGGCTTGTCGTATACAAAAACGCACTCTGTAACAAAACAAAAATAGAAGTTTAATAAAGTAGATTTATTAGATGATCTAATCTACAAACCAGTATTAATCTACATTCTCTCGTTACGCTTGGTGTCAGTAATTTGATTGGCCTCACCATAGCATAGGTAAAAGATACATTAGCAGATACAGAGGTTTCTGTATCAGAAGGTACCTTTAGGCTTGTGTATCACGAACCGGTAACGTAATGATTGTTGAGTAATTTGGTTGTAAACAGCTGCTAAACGCGATTATTTAGTTAAGTTTATTTACTTTTTTTTTTTTTTTTCCTCTTTATTAAGGACAACAAACAATAACAACATTGTAGGATCAACCTTAAATATTCTAGTTTAAAAATTACTTATAATGTAACCAGCACCGTTTGCCTAACGTACAGTAAGTTAAAAAGAAAAGTACGTATTTGTGACTCTAGATTGATCTAGAAAACTGGCTTTTAAAGACTGTAGGTGACTCACCAGACTTTCCTTTGCATTGACTGCAAACAGACGGTGACGGTATAACAAATTTGGACGTCAAAACACTTGTCGATTTCACGTAATCCGCATTCGGTATCATAGTATCCGTTGCTGCAAAAACAATTCCAACAGATTAGCCCCTAGGATTTGGTCCAACTCCGATCACGCGGAGAAATAATACAAGTGAAACTTCTTTGTAAATCCCACCTATTTGGACTTTCTGGACTTCTGAAGGCTTATTGTTATTGAGCAGCTAGTGCTACATAGTCTATCCAACTTTAACGTTATACTTAATTTGGAACCGCGCTTTGATGGTGGGTCTCGCGCTAGAAAAATTTACTGAGATCACACTTTGTAAGAATTAAAACATTTTGTGGCGTTGATTAACTTTGATTACCATAGCTACGCAACTGAAAACATCGAAATATTGTGGGTTTTTGTCTTTTTCTCGTTCATTCAACACTTTTGTGTTTATAAAATAAAGTCATTTGTGTTGAAATAACGTTATTTGTAGCAAGTTTCAATTTGTTGTTTTTGGCCAGTAATCAAAATTTCTCAACTAGAATTTCATTATTTTATACCTGCATCTCTAATATCTGGACTAGTTTGAAGAACTATGGACTCTTTTAAAGGCTTCGAGACAACTTCATCTGAAATTATTAAATCATCAGCATTTTTTATATACCTTTTTAGTTAGACTTTTGAATACCAGACGTACCTGTTGTAGAATACTCTGCTATGTTCTTTGATGATGGAGGTGGTTTTGGTTGTGATGGTGGCGGTTTCATTATTGGTATTGGTGGTGGTATTTCAGCTACAGGTGTACATATTGGCAAAACATCCGCTAGGCTATCGACTGATACACTGTTTATGTATGGAGGTGGTGGAAATGTAACTGAAAAATAATACAATACAATGTTAGTGAACTCATAATTATATATTAACCAACAATATAATTATCAGTCAAAAGACATTTACTGCTGAAAATATGCTTACCCTATAGCCTAAAACTTAGGCCACACCAAAAAATTATTAGGCTTACCAACAGATACATATTGAGTTAAAGCGGACATATTCGATTCTGGAGGTCTACTAGGAAAAACGAAATCCGTCAAGACAATTATCGTTTTTCGGATCCGAAAGGTTTTTAGTATGGAATCCCTATTACGAAATGCTTCGGATCCGCAAAACGATTATCGTATTGACGGATTTCGTTTTTCGTAGTAGGTCTTGACCTATCTTATAAAGATAACTTTTTTGTCCCTAACGGCATTTCCCACTGTGTCATAAGTATAGAATTAATAATGAATATTTTTTTAACAACTAAGATCAAAGTTCAAGTGTACTTACTTGTATTTAAGCTGCAAAGCATACTCGGCTTAGAGATAGTATCCAATATCAAAGACTT
This sequence comes from Pyrausta aurata, assembly GCA_963584085.1. Lineage (NCBI taxonomy): Eukaryota > Metazoa > Arthropoda > Insecta > Lepidoptera > Crambidae > Pyrausta > Pyrausta aurata. Next base: position 11,662,524 of record OY757256.1, on the reverse strand, counting down.
TTTAGTGGATTTCGGTGATTTGCAAGAATCGGCAAGAGACAAAGACGCTTGTTTCAATGTTTCCAGTGCCGACTGTTCGGTGTCTAGTACCGATTGGTATCCTAAAAGTTTAAGTAGGGTAAGTACTTCATTGAATTACAATGATAAATATATGACATGTGTTAGGTACGTCGACAATTCGATCAAAGGTATTTTTTTTATGCAAGACTAACAAAACGAAGTTTGAGTAGAAGGAAATTTAAACACATGCATTTTTTGAGAACTATCTATTACACCGGCCGCCCAGAAAATGCTGATATTATATGAAAAGCATGTTAAAATTCCTAATTTTGTTTAAAGTACTAGTGGCTATAGTTTATAAGTACATTCCATGGATGTTATGCAGTGTATATGGTTTCTCCGTAAAGGTACTAAGTTCTTGACAAACTTTCAAATTTAATTTGAAACAACTATTCGTGTATTTTCTACATCAACGATTAACAAAAATCTTCTATTTAAAAAAAAAAAACAAATGTTTGGCTATTCTTTGCACTCTCAAAATGCTGCAGGACATATGTTATCCCAAATTCAATTATGCAGAAAGTTTAAACCATTTCTGTGGACGCCATAAGTATTCGTTTTAGGATCTCAGCCAAACCAATTGTCAGAGAGGAATTGATTCCGCTCGGTTGAAAATAAATTGGGCGCGCTTTTATCTGAATATTGAAGAGATCTCAGTAACATAAATTATAGGTATTCAAAAGCTTGAAAGTTTTGTTTTAGATAATTATTCTGCGTTTGGGCTGTACAGTACCCCAGTCAATTAAAGTTTTTTGTTTTTTTATAGTGTCCGCATCGATTTGATAGACTAATTGACGCTGAAAATCAGCGTCGTGATAAACATTACACACGGTTATCACGACTAGTGATGAGCGGGAGCCTTTTTGATACACAATCATGTTATTTATATTATCATTTTTATTATGTTTGTATTGTTGTGTGTCAAACAAATGTTTCTTACTTTTTTTCTTTCTAATGACCTTTTTTTTTTAAATTTAAAATCAAGAAGAGCTAAAATCAAGAGCTCATTTCAATTTAATTGAAATGAGCTCTTGATTTTAGTCTGAGCAAAGATGGAGTCGACAACTTACTGAGTAGAGATAGAAGAAACCTGTTCACTCTGTCTCTCCGAATGTCTAACACGATGTCACCTTTAAAGCAAGCGCGCAACAGACTTACAACAAGAGCGTGTTTTAGTCACTTACACACTCTCACATATTTTTTAAATATTTTATGTAAAGTAGTAGCGGCGTCATGTGGCGGCCACTTAGACTGATCCACCGTATTTTACTGATAATAGCCGTTGGGGCAGAAAAGTTCTAGATTGGAGAACCTTTGTCCAAAAGCGCAGCGTAGGACGTTCACCGACAAGGTGGACAGACGACCTAGTAAAGATCGCAGGATCACACTGGATGCATACCGCTCACAACCGGTCGCTGTGGAAAACTGTGGGGGAGGCCTTTGTTTAACAGTGGACGTCCTTCGGCTGATAATGATGATGATGATGATTACCCCTTTCCTCATAAACGCGTGTAAAGGTATTAAATTTAAATTCATATCAAATACGCAGGTCTATAACAGCTGTGATCGCGTTAAGTTGCCCAATGTTTTATGCAAATAATTTTTCATTTTCATTTTTTCAATGTGCGCTCGCTTTTACACTTACCCTTATCCTCTCGGATGCATCTCTTGATCCACTGAGCGGCATCAAGGTTACTGGACAGTACCGTGCTGGTGGTATCAGACGTCATTTGGGACGAGTTCGGTTGGCCTATCAGCCGGGACAAAGTGGTCACCTGCTCGGCCGTAGACCGCTCTGAATAACAGAAAGTTTATGGCACTTAAGTTTTTTTAAAAAACGGAAACGAAGCCTAATAAAGAACAATCTGTCAAATTGATCACACTTGATTTGTACCTACTTTTGAAATAATCTAATGAACGTATATGTATTCTGTATATACTCATATACAGAAATAAATGAATTTTACGACTCTTACTAATTTTTAAGATTTAGGTAATATAAATTCAAGGGTTTATTTGTGACGAATGTGAATCGTCAAACAAACAATCACATCTATTTCTAAACAAAGAGTTCAACCAATTATTCCAAGAACATAAACGTATGAAAAATTGCTCTTGAAAAAAAAGAGTTCATCGCGGTTCTTTAATATATTTTTAATTTTTTAATCATCTTTATTCAGGCAATATACAACTGTTATCCACTGTAAGGTATATTCCCGACATAAGTATCTTTTGACTATTTATAAGGAAAGTCTCAGCGATTTGTTGCAACTAAGTTTATTTTAATAAAAACACTTTTTTTTACTTACGGATGCAAACAGCGGACCCAATACTTTTGTGTGCTAAGTCGACTGCACCTACACAGCTACTGCCTTGGTCTGTATTGTTGCATTGGCTCTGGTAGATCTGCGTCGAGATCTCTTTTTCTGTAATCAGACGTCAGAATTTGAATAGTTACAACATTAGTACTACTTGTCAGCAAGGGCGTTCTCTGAGCCCACTGACTTGTAAGCTCTGACGAAAAGCTTGGTCTTATGCGAACACAACATGTGCTACAATGAGGGCAACAAGGTAAGATGACGATATCTTCTTTAGGGATGTATCTTGCTATCATCAGTTATTACCTTTATTCCGTAGCTAACGAATAAAAGCTCAGACTACGCTACGCGCTACGAATTTTGCTTCGTAGCGTCTCATAGCTCCTTTTTAGTTTCGTAGCAAAAGTAAGCGAGTAAAGTAATATTCTTAAATGTAAAAAATTTTTTAAATTGTGACAAATAACGTTTCCTTACCCTGTGTAGGTTTGAAGTCTGAAAGCGTATTCGTTTCTGTGTCACAGCCCTTTTGATAACAATTACAAATAACCTGTGGTCCTGTGAAGAAAAGTTGAATCACAAAAGGGTTAACATCGTCATACGCATAGACAAAGAAGATTAGCTGCGCCTTAAATTATTGTAAAGGTAATGTTAAAATTAATTATACTCATTTCTTTACTAAGACGTGCAGTAAAGTGACGTATGATTGGACAGAATATTAAGTACCTACAACATTTTGTTATACTTACGACCTTCATTGAGTCCAGTGGTATCGGAGGCTTCATCAAATGGGCCGGTAGTCATTACCGAAACTGACTTATGCAAAATCGGTGACAGGATTGGATCCGTTTCTATGATAGATAAATAAAAAATAATTTAGAAGAGTTAGGTAAATTAACCTCGAGATAAGTTTGAAATAAAATACTGGTGCCTTTTTTTATTCAGGCACCATCACAGTCCCAAATTGAAGATTTTTTTTTGCGAAAAAGAAACTAACAAGTTTTCACTTAAATAATACATATTTTGTCATGTAAAATTGCTATATTTTTAAACAATAAAATTGAAAAAAAAATAAGTAGGCAAAAAAAATATTTACTTATTATCTTTTAAAAAATTACGATATTTCTCACAAGGAATGTGATATTCCTTGAAATTGCATAAAAGCAACGCTGCAGCAAGTTTCTGACAACTGCGCACTTTGCAACAATAAGAAAATACCTATTCTTCGTTGGAACGAGAAATGGCCGCTTATTTCTTGTTTCTTTGCCGCCATACGTTTCACTACGTTCAGCCCCATTGCATGGACATGTTATGCAATTTTGTATAGTAAGGAAATGTCCAATATATTAACTGTTTTCCAGTTAAGGAGTAGTTCTCAGAATTGAACGATATTTGATTGGCTGTTTTGCTTTAAGTCGGTTACAATTTGTTCAATAATGGTACAGTTAGTTAGTAAGTACATTTTAGGATTAGACTTTTTTAATTTAAATCAAAATAAAACCGTCCGACCAGCGAGAGCACCTAGGGTTCTGTACAAACCTTATTTTTTTAATATGATGTAACAAAAAAAATACGGATTTCGCATGTTTTCCTTTATCTGTGCTAAAAGACGTTGATTTGTCCAAATTTCAAGAATCTTGAGTTCACGGGAAGTACCCTGAATATTTTGATTCCCTTGAGAGTATCAAAATTTTCGGAAAAGGTTCCGCCAATGGCATTAACGGCATTATCTTTTGATTGCGTTACAAGTTTGATTTTTTCACAGCTCCAAGGGACAGTAGACTTGAGTGTTTGTTCTTCTTCTACAACTTAATAGCTGCGCTCGTGTCGGTGGAGTAATCGCCATTCTTTTCTTTTATCGGCCTTCTTCTTGACCTCCTGCTACGACTTTATACTAACTTTTTCCACACTGAGTAGATAAAAAAAATATTGATACATCTACGCGTTCCTGAGAAAAAGTATCTTGACAGATAATCAGACGAGAGACTTGCCTAATTGTCTGTGTTCTGTCTCGAAGCTCAGGTAGAGCCCAAAAGATAAGGAGATATGTTTGAATTTGAATTTGACGGACGGACAACAAAGTGATCTTAAAAGGGTTCCATTATTTCCTTTCGCGGTACGGAATTCTAAAAAGTTGATATTTGATTCAAAAAGTAAACATAAATAAAACGTACCCTTGTTAGAATAAAACATCGTTTTCACGGAGTCGTTCAGGGGTTGAGATGAAATCAGTCTACTGTGTCCGCAGCGAGCTGACCTAAGCGACGTATTATCTGAGAAGAAAAACATATCTTCATATATTATTATTATATAAAAGAAAGTCGTGTTTGTTACAACACTTATAACTCGAGAACGTCTGAACCAATTTGGCTTAAGTTGTTGGGGAGGTAGCTTAGAATCAGGAAAAGAATATAGGATACTTTTTATTCCGCTAGACGGGGCCGGGGCTGGGGTAGTACGGGACCGGGGCGAAACGGTGGGGAGGTAGCTTAGTACCAGGAGAAGGACATAGGATACTTTTTATCCCGTTCGATGGGGCCGGGGCTAGGGCGGGACGGGGCCGGGGCGAAACAAAGTTCGTGGACAACGTATGCAATAGTCGAACGCCGCGTTAACTCCTTCTACATGCGCTGCCTCCGTAAAAGTGGGTACTGACCAACGTAACGAGGTGAAATGAAACGTATTACACAGCGAGCATTTGTGAATGATACGACAGACACCTGTAATGCTTATAACAACAGCAATAAATGTTTGATTGACTGATAGATATGGAAATAGCATCGTACTAAAGTTATTTTGATTACATTAAAGTAAGCATCTACTCTGTTTCGTAAATAAATCAGCATTATTATATTAAACAGACAATTTAAAAGTTCATATCTTAAAAGCTTTGCTTGGCAATTTAATTAATTATTCATGTGAAATAAGCAAGCATTACATTGTGCGCTGACATTGAAATCAAAGCATTCATTCAACTCTTAGCTACATAGTATTTAGTTGGAATTTATATTAAACAATTTCTACTCGTACGATGCAAAATTAGTAAAGCAGTGAGAAACTAATTAATGTTTTGCCGTCGAGGCTAGTTATTATACAAAGTAAAACTTTAGATATTCTTTAAACACCTAGGTAATTACTATTAACATTCATTGTATCTAACAGTTTGTAGCTGAAATTATTTATTTATTCAAACTTAATTTGCACTGTGAGTTAAATACTTGGCGGACTTAATGCCTTTGGGCATTCTCTACCAGTCAACTGCTTAACTTGGAAATACATAAAGTTTAATGAATGTCTTAGCTAATCAAGAGGTAGCAGTGTACTAACTTTCATTACTTTCGTCTTGATATACGTAGTCACTTTGGTAGGTTAAAAGTATTCATCTCCTAAAGATATTTTAATTATTATTTTAAGTAAACAATTATAATAAATCGTCTCAGTGCGTCTCGTATGTGCTTCAGGCAAAATGAGATTGAGTCCACTCATTTTAAATTAACGTTAGAAAAATTCTATAGAGAAGATTTAATTTTACATTAAAATATTCTGGTTTCGATCTTGTAAGTTTTTATTACGCAGTTTAAATAGTTATTTCTTCGAACCTAAAAAACTTGGTCGTGTGCGTGACAGTCTCTTTGATAGTAACTTGACGGTTAAATAAAGATTTTTGAAATTTGAAATGACTTTTCGTGTATTACAAGCGCAACAAATTCTTACCATTTTGGTCTAGAACATGGCTGTATTGCACCCATGTGTCGATTATGGGTTTTTGTAGTGATTTGTTTGCGAAGACATCGGGCAGTGACGGTCCAACTGACTGCGTCGCTACGTTGAAACTTGTCTTTGTTGCTGCCGACGCACGTTGTATTGGTACAATATCTGAAACTGTAAAAAAATTGCACAGTTAAATTATAATGAACTAGCGGAGCCAGCGAACATCGTTTCGCCCCGGGCTCATCTTTCGTCCTCGTCCCTTGGTCCCGTAATTTTAATATTTATTATTTTCTCCCGGACGGTGACTAATCTAATAAAGTAAAAATCATGAATTTCGCTAAAATTTTTTATTTTTTTCTTTCATAAGAACATTCTTCTGATCATAACGATCACAACAAAAAAAGAATTGGCACGGCCCAGCCTGTTAGTTCACAAGTGATGTCGTGACTCGTGACCAAGGGAAAAAAGGGTTCATTTCTATAAACTCGTATACAGATATCTACTATATAAAAATAAGTCAGGTTTTCCTTCCTGACGCTATAACTCCAGAACGCACGAACCGATTTCCACGGTTTTGTATTCGTTGGAAAGGTCACAGGCTCCGTAAGGTTTATAGCAATGAAAATTCCCATAAAACGGGGCCAGGGCGGGACGGGGCTGGGGGCGAAACGAAGTTCGCTGGGACCGCTAGTAGATAATATAATTAATAATGAAAATCACAAAAAAATACAATAATTAAATCTCTATAATCTACTGTGTCCATTTAGCAAAATTGCAGAATTTGGACTGAACCGCCTGCCTATGGTCTTTAATGTTATTAATGTGTTTTTAATTTAATACCACTATTTTTCCCAAAATTTTTACCTTGTCTTTTGAACTGTGATGTCCCCGCATCCACACATTGTTGGTCAATGATCACAAATGTAGAGTTTTTTTCTAAGGCAGTTGGTTTTGGGCCTGTCCCCAAAAAAAAATGAAATATTTAGTGCACATCATACAATAACATAATGAAAATATCAATTTAACTGCTTTGCAAACTTCGTGAACTCACTGCCCTGATTATAAATGCTCAAAAAGAAAAAAATATTTAGCCAAACGTTTTGAATTGCAAGTTATTTACCTGTGTCTATGATTATTTGCGGTTGACACCATTGGTCCATAAGGGCCTGGGTGGATGAATCGCGAATTTGTTTTACATCTAAAATGAAAATGCACAGATCACGGACATAAAAAGTTAAAAATAATAATAAACAGGATATATTTAATAGATCTTGGATCTCCCTTTCAAAGTTTTATTCCCATTCTCACCTCATAGTGATGATTTCCGGATCATAATATTATTACGTCTACTACTATTCTACGTCCGCTTACATAGCCCAATATATCTCTCTATATTTATGGCAACCTGTTTAACTCGCAAGCAGTACATACATACACAGTCAATTTTGTTTAATTTGTTGACGGTTTTTATTATTTGCAAAATTTATTAATCGTTCATTGAAATTGTTGCGATCGCAAATAATGAATGTAATGTAATTTTATTCATATGTTTATCGTCTAGTTTCTTAAGTTTGATTACCATGTTTTGCAAGTCACTGGCTGTAACCTGTCTGTGTACTGATCAATGAAATAAAAATAAATAAAATACATACCTACACAGTCATAGTAATAAAGTAAGGTTAGATATTAGGGATCGACAAAAAATAAGTATATTATATCATTTAACACTCACCAAAACTTTTACTAATAGTTGATGTAGTTTTCTCATATCCTGAACTTAGTTTATTCGAGTTAGTGGTACCTAAAATAATAAAACATCTATATTTATCAGGAAACATTTGAACCATTTATTTGATTTCTAGTTCATTCAGCAAACGTTGTCCTATTTGCCATATAAATCATTATTTATGAAAGGGTAGTGAAAGGTACTTTACGAAATATTCTGATACCTATATCAGATTCAGAGAAAAAATTTAATAACGTGAACCGTTTCAGAGGAGGGATGCGATCACAAACTAATATTATTTGATATTTTTACACATTAAATGTTAAGGAAGTAACACTTACCAATAATTCTATCTTCTGTAGCTGATTTGGAAAGGCTAGTTGATTGGCTTACTTTGTATAATGCTAGAAAATAATAATAAGGTTCATTATCATTATCTTAAATTATCCTAAGGGCCGATTTTTCAAACGTCAGATAAAACATATCAGACTGATAAATTATAAACCGATAGATTAAAAAAAATGACATTTACATAAATAATTGCTGACAAATAGGTGACGTTTTCAAATTAACCATGTTGTAATTTATTCGTTGAATATTTCTTATCTGGCTATTGAAAAATCAGACAATTAAATAAATACTTATAAAATTAAACATAGCTTCATCAGACATTACTATGACACTTCCTCATTCATAATTTTTATCCACAGTAAAAATGTTTCATATAGAGATACTTTTGTTAACCACCACTGTAGGTCGGTACAATCCTTGAAAGATTTTTTTTGTTTTCGTTGTGGTTTTGTTTTGTTTGTTAATATTTATAAATAAATAATATTAGTTACCTGTGGAAATAATTTTAGTGTCGTCACATATACAGGTGACCACTTGGTTGGTATCGCATTGACAACTTATGGACGACGCTTGATAGGGACCACCTTATAAATAAATAAATAGTATTATAGTACATAGTTTAACACGTTCTGGGACACTACTCCAGACACAATAGATGTTTTATTGTTTTCACGCCTGTAGGCGTTCACTGTCCCGGAACGTGTTAAGCACTCGCTTCCTCTTCGGCAATAAAACGTGGGACTGTGACAGCGCATTCTAATCTCTTTTTTACACTTGCAGGCCTATGGGGAGGCATTATAACATTAACCCCTTATAATCGCTCCGAAATCATATCCAAAGAGTCTTCTATTAAGGGCCGATCTTTCAGTGGTCAGAAAAAACATAAGAAACTGATAAATTATAAAGCGAAATATTAAAAAAAAAATAACGAGCAACGAGCTCGACATTCCTGTAGTGGAACAATAAAATATACGGAACCCTAAAAAAATATATTAAGGAAGAAAACTGAAATACGAAAGTATTCATCGGAATTTTGCATACAACATAGCGAAATGTTATAAGAAAACACTTACATCCTCAAGGGAAAACCTTTTCAGGTCTCCTATTCAAATCTTTCAAAGCGACTTACGTTCACATGACATTTCAAAAATATATTCCCGCTGAACTTCTGTTCAGCGATAATGCAAGTCACGTTTGAAAACATCGACAAATCGTTTAGAAAACCGCTTTGGGGATGTTTTTCACGTCTTTCGTCAAATCACATAGCGAATTTTGATCATAAGACGAAACTACGTTTTACAGCTTTCGAACGTGGTCTACATCTGGTGTGTAAATCAACGGAGTTGACTATTGCTCGCCGTTTTATGACTTATGAGATGAACTTGAGAAATGTGCTGGAATCATAACTATGGGAAATGTTATCCTCATCTTCCTCATAAAACGGATTGGAAATTATAGTTTTAGCTCTTTGTTGATTGCAAAACATATTTTAGATCGAAAAATATTCTTGTCTTGCTTACTTGTATGAAAAGTATCAAATATATTAGTACCCTTGAAATACACAAAATAGCACTGTAATGTCGCACTATATCTGTTATTACCATAGCTTTTGTGCATTATTATGTGATAAGTATTGCCACATTGCTAGTTTTAAGTACTTATAAAAATTTGCATTTGAAATGTAGATATTCTAAACCTAAAATACGAAGACACGGGATACTCAAGTACAGGATAAACGTCTGAATTTATAGTTATGAAGACAAAACACGGATGATTTATTATGATAGAGCTAGGAGTATAGATCCGTAAGGGTTGCTACACACAAGTGGGCGTGATTCTCGAACATGTATGCTAGATACATACATAACAACGGCAGGATTACCAGAATGTAGTGAGCAATCTAGTGTGATGGGCTTCTTAATTAAAAGCTACAATATTTAGTGACATGGCTAGTAAACGTCGCCATTAAATAAGCGTTCACCTAATGTTGGGTAGCAGCAACATCAGTACTGGCAGAATGCTGAAGATATATTATTCAGGAAAGGTTTGTGACTAGGTATTAAGACGTGGAAGACCCCCCTTCCTAAACTGTGGTGTGAAAGCAAAGATAGAAACCCGCACACTATCTTCCCTAATATGTAGTTTTAGAAAAACTCCACCAAAAAGGCCTAGCTCCTAAATTTGATATCATCATGATGATCAGATAGATAATTATTAGATTTCTAATCATTGCCGGTTCTCTTGTGTGTAGTAACCCTTACGCGCAACGGGTGGTTTGCGGTGAAATTCGGCATAGCCTGAATACAAATAAATCACAAATCTCACCAGCGGGGGGCACACCCGTGAGAGAAGTGACGACGGCTGCTGGCAGCATTTGGGCGGATGATATAGACAATATATTTGCATCTGAAAACGAGTCATCATAGTCTTTGTTAGTGTCAATTTAAAACCTTTCATTATCATTTCAAAAAACCTAATTATATGTTTGATTATATTTTGTTTACCGGCTGTCAAATTGAACACTAGGTGATTTAGGCACTAGAAACCTGTTTTTGTTACTACCTTTTGTCAGTACTGCGGTAAATGACAATGAAGTGGGTGAGTATGTATATTTTTATTATGTAGGATAATATGGACGTGAAACGGAACGTAAGAAATAAGAGATGACAGACGAGAGAGAGTGAGAAAGGAGATGAACGTTTGTATTGAAAGACGAATGCAAAAATTAACGTTATTCTATACATATAAAAGGCTTTGTCCTGAATGACTGACGGATCAACGCACAGCCTAAACCGCTGATCGTAGAGACCTGAATCTGGGAGGGTGTGTTCCTTTTATGACGAAGGGATCCGATAAGAAAGGATTTTTCGAAATTCTACCCCTAAGGGGGTCAAAAAGGGGTGCAAAGTTTGTATGGGACAACGTGATCCCTTGGTCCAATCTACTTCAAAGGAAACGGTCGACCCGCCATACATTGCTTGCCCCAAAAGTAAAAATCCATGCGTCACGACCAAAACTAATTTTATGGGTTCGTTTCTTCGCCTTTTAAAATAATATAAAGTAATATAAGCCGTAAATAGCGGGGTTTTCACATAAAACGAAATAAATTGTGTGGGGTCAATCTCTTGCACAGGTCTTTCTAGATCATAGCGCCATCTGTGTCGAAAACCCGCAATCTAGGCCACTATAACTCAAACATAGAAAACTGCCCCGCTAGGGTGCGTGACGCGTGAAAATTACGATGACGCAAACAATAGCCAACGAAAAGAAGTTCCTTGTCACAGTTTTTTTTTCAAGTTTTAGGAAGAGGTTGGTAGGTTTAAAGGTTAGTACCCATGGGAGGCAAACGTCATCTTCCTTCTTAAAATAGCGATTGCGAGCGCTTACTTATTTAACTAACTGCCACATGACACAGTATGACACAATATGGCATTTCGTTAAGCGGTCGTCAGTTTGCTTATAAGTGCTCGAAACCGCTATTTTCTGCCAAACAACAATTGTTGGGGACAGGAAATTGTATTCAATAGTTGTCCTTTTTTTTTGTAGATTTATAAGCCGCTAGATAAAAGCAAAGTAAATTAACAATATTGTATTAAAAATTCAATATATTTTTTGCAAAATGATATAGTCAAGTCTCTTAATGCTTTTCTTTAATCAAACATTAAACGACTCTGGGGCAATTTACGACCGTGTCCTTTTGCATAAAAATTTTTTTAAAATATTAACGAAAAATGTGTATCAAACTTTATTCAAAATTATCTTGTAACAGGGTTAAAAAGGGGTAGAAAGTTGTTTTGGGGATGTTTTGCTATGAAGTTAATATAAATACTCTTTAGTGCTTATGCTTAAAATAACTTTTATTTAATTTTTGACAATCATTTGACATATCTGAGACACAATGTTTGACACATGTTTGTTATTAATTTTGCTCTCGAGAAGAGATTTTATTCCTTAAAATAGTAAAGAATATTATTTGTGTTGAAACATGGTAGGTATCAAGCGGTCTGTGTCCAGTGTAGTATGCAGATCGTTTGTTCATATTGTTGGTGGATATTCTACGCTGTTCCTGCGGTCGATGGGTGTCCAATCTGGATTTTTTCCGCAAATTTTTCGTGGGGGCCTATGTTAAGCAGTGGACGGCCTTGGGTGTTGATGATGATGATGGGGTAGATCCCTACATATAATTTTTCCTTTGAATTCAAACAAAGCTCAAGTTCAAACTCTTATGGTAGCTGGAGAAGACTTGAGGGAATTTGCTTCTCCCACAGCCTATACAGTTATGTGGCATGATGCTGTGTAAGCGCACAGAGTAACCTGGTCTTTTTAGCACCCGAAAGAAATATATGATTGACGAAAGGCGTAAAGTATTTCCATTACGTTGTAAAATAAAAAGATAATATCCCCGTGTAAGTTTGACCAGATTAAAGACCGGGATACGTGTTAAGTCTACATAAAATATAACATTTGTCTATATATATATTTAAAAACTGATGTTATTGTTTGTTTGGTTGAAGGCGCTAATCACAGGAACTATTCGTCCGGTTATGAAATATGTAAGATATATTGTTAAATAGTGAATTTATCGGAAAAGGCTATTTAAGTAGTTTAATGCTTAGAGGCTTAAAAATATATATTTTGCTACGATCTACGGGAACGGAGTTAAACTAAAACGCGCGTACGAAGTCGCTGGCGGGCCGCTAGTGATTGATATGAGAGGAGTGTGAGGGTCAGATGGATGCTCAGATGGATGTAAGAACGTAAAGATGTGGTTATTATTGATGTAGATAAAAAATAAGAAGTATAACCAAAATCCTGTGTGTATTTCTTATATCCAAACCCCTAGCCGTACAATTGGTTAAATCACTATGAATGCAACCAAGTTAATAATGAAAGTTTATTTACCTGTGCGCGTCAAGCAAATCGGTTCTGTTTCAGTACATAAATCAATTTTCTTATTTTCGCCTGAAATAATTTTTCCACTTAATTTTACAGGGGTTCCAATATTTAACACATAAAATGATGTATATTAGCATTTCTTACATAATCTTTGCTCGGATGTAGAGACTTCTACTGATGCTTTGTTTAATGAAGGCTGTTTCGATGCTGCTAAACCTTAATATAACAAAAGAGCTATGATAAATAATGTTAAAGATTATTTTAAATGTATTGACTATGTAAATGACGATCAAATCAAATCGTTCGTATCGTATTGATATCACTTAAAATAGTTTCGAAATAAGTCGTAAATGTCGTTACTAAAATCAATACATTCATTTACAAAATGCGTATAAGTAATCTATTCCACAATGTATTAAAAATTTGAATAACACGTTACCGATTTTGGAATTTTCCAAAGACGTTGCGTTTGATGTCATTATCTGAGCGGACCGTTTTGACACATGCCCAAACTCTAGTATAATGGAGTCTGTAACAAAAATAAGTAAACGGTTTTACTTTCTGCTAGAAATACTCTCTGGCAACGTCAAAACCGTCAAAACAAAGCTGATATTTTCTGTATATTTTACTATAGGTAGACCATGAAAATGACACCTCGCCTGCGGGGCACAGGGGTGCGGGGGGAGACGAAAGCGCGGTTAGTGAGTGGCGCGGGCGGGTCTTTCTTCGCCGCCCGCATCCCTCGCGCGACCCGCTATCACCTCCCCGCGCGCCCCTGTGCCCCGAAGGCGAAGTCTCAATGAAGCGGTTTACCTTTAATTGTGTTTACTATTATGGCTTATAATTTTCTCTCATTTGCATTTCTAAGCCTGATATAAGACCATTAAGGCAGTAAAAAAACTACGACTGATTATTATTATTCATTAATTATCAGGCTACACATGGCCCATAGTACAAATACCTTATAGACTAGCATACATATGACAATTTAAAATAAAATATATACCTTAAAGACTAACATTATTGAAACTGTACTGACCTGTGTTTATTCCACAAGGCTTGAGTAACGCCACATTATTACTAATGTTCCCAGCTGAATGGTTTTCAAATATAGGCACAAGAGATATATCAGTTTCTGAAAATATATAAGCAATGCTTAGTAAACGAAATGGCAATTAAGTTTACTATTTGCTTTTACTGTAGGTACCTAAGCTTATAAGCTTTTAACCCCATACATTCTTCTTCTTCTTCTTTTCGAGTCAATGGCAATTAAACTAAACCATACATTAAATCGTATTAGTCACATGAACTTAAAAGTACTCTGTGTCTACCTAATTATTTTTCATTTTTTTTAAAGATGTTACTATTAATTGTCTATGGACTAAAACACTAAACCACACAAAAAAAAACAACTGATGGTTGTAACGGCTTCCTGAAATGTTTGTCCCTAACTTTAGCCAAAATGTGTATTTTGTGTATAATAACTAATTTGGTGCGTGTGCACCAAATTAGTTATTAGGGGCTAACATAGATTGTAAGATGTTTTGTAATACTAACCCTGATTGGATTTGTGTCGTCTGATTTAATATATAAATGTAAAGTTTAACGTTTCTAAATCATTGTAGTCTGTCTCTTTTTACTTATTTAGAAGAGAAAGAGACAATTGCTTTAGTTTAAGTTGGTGTACCACTAGAAACAGGCCGACTTACGGATATCGTTGAGCGCGAGCACAACCTGCGTACAAGCGTCGCTTGGTCTGCTCTCACTAGCGACTTGCGTAGAATGGGATGCAGTCAACCTGGTTGTATCAGGACTTACGAACGTGGAGTTTTTGAGACCTGCAAGTTTTTACATGAAATCATGTTACGAAGTAATGGGAAACAGTTTCAAAGTGACACCAAAAATGTGACCAAACAGCTTTTCATGACACATATCAAAATCAGTTTGTGATCACTACTATACTGATAAAAAAAAATTAATATACTTTTTCAAGAAAATATGATTGTCGTGTGTTAAATATTAAAAATCCTTTAATAATATAATACTAATTATTTTATGTAGTAATATCATTTACCGCAAACATTTTTAAATACTTAGGTACCTAAATTATTCTCCGCTGACGTAAACTGGTAAAAGTTTATAGGGCTTGTATCCGCATTAGTTTTTTGTGATGGATCTGAAAATATACAGTATTACGAGTGTCATTAATAAAAAATATCTTCATATACAGTGTTTTATATAAAGATGTGATTAGTTCCATAAGTTCCAACGAGAAATAGAAAATTTGCTACCTTTGCACAAACACGTCCCAAGGCGTAAGCTCTCAACAGCCTCAACGAATTTATTTTGGTTTTCTGGATAGCTGAAGTACCGGTGAAGTGTATTAGACTCCTCCAATGTCCTTAGAGGCATGGATTTACGCTCTGTTACAAAAAATGAAATAACGTATAGTTCATACGAAATAACTAGTAAGCCGAAGGTTTAAGCATAGGTATGGCGTTGAATGGCCCGAGAGTGGCTCGCCATAGCAATCAAAAACTGTGTGCGGTGAACGTTTGGGGAAGGCCTGACTATACCAGGTCACCACACACAGCGAGAAGGAACTGGTGGTTATGATAGTGAGTAGGCCTCTCTCTTCTGGAGAGGAGAGCCCCACATAACCCTTCGTCTGGCCAAGCGGATATTACGCAATTTAATGCATTTTTTCTACCTTAAAAATACCATAAGCGCGCGTGAGATATGGTGGGTTGACAGTTGGAAAGCAAAAATCAAAAGAAAATGACTGAACTCCTGACCGCTTAAAAAAAAGAAATGGTTTGCCTAAAACAGAGTACCTTCAAGAGTTTATTAAAGACTTTTTAGTGCATTTTGTATTTGAAGCGTTTTATAAAATTTTGTGTGATTTATAGGAGGGCGGAGTGGCGGGGGGCACCTTTTGACTCTGTTCCTTAATAAGCTACAAAGTACCCAACAAAAGTTCTGGCGTCATTATCACCGAACTCCTTAGCGTTAAGGAGTTCCACCATCAGCTCAGCTCCACATAATGGTGCCTTTAAAATTTGAGGGTTTCCCTCGATTACACCAAGATCCGATTTGGCAGAAATGGGATCAACTAGAAGGTAAACCCTCTAAATAGGAGATTTTTTTGCCTCACCCAATGGTTGACTGGTAGAGAATGCTTTAAAGCAATAAGTCCACCATTTGTACTTTATTTTGTGTGTGTAATAAAGAATAAATAAATAGATAAATAACCTCCTTTTTGAAGTCGGTTAAATAAAAATATACCTAAATGAGTTTATTTGCATTTGCATATTTTGGGTGTTACAATTTTGGAAGTTACAAAGGCCTCAGTTTATAAATACTTTTTAGTCAACAAAAAAATGCTAGGTTCTAAGTCGGCCTTCAAACGTATTGTATTTATTAAATCATGATTATGCCATATGAGTAGATAGAACTCGTCAGCGTTATGAAGTAAATGTTAGCTATCAATCTATAATAAATAATCAATAATAATCAATATCACCCAGGCTAATGCCTTAAATTGGTGCAGATAAACTTACTAGAAGTATAGAAGAACGGAAACCTAGATGGCCCCAAGTTCAATTGCTTGAATCTTGTCTTGAAACTTAACTTTGCAGTTGTGAGAGCCCCGCCTGTGGTCAAATAATTCATCATTTCATTCAGGTTAAGGGAGAAAAGGAGATGATGACATTAAAGTGTATTTGAGTTTCACTCAATTAAATAGTTCAGCTCTGCCTGGGTAAGTTTTGACGAAAACCCCATTGTTGGAGTCTCGTCACAATATGAATTTATATTCTTTTGTTGTGAGGGTTCTGTCCGAACAGCTGTCGGCCTTCATGAAAGCAGAATTTTGGCCGAAGGGTGTTAGGTATCGTCGGTTTTATTGACGGCTACATGCCATCAAGCTGCGCAACATAACGCCGATAAAATATTGTTTATTTATACAGTGTACCTATTCTTTTTGTTGAGTTTATTGTATGTTTTTTAGTCTGTAAGGTCTGTTAGGTTTCATTCTATGGACCTTATTGGTTATGTAATGATTTGTTGCCTAATTATAAATAATAATCATTATAATTGTACAATAAGTCGTTTTAAAACAGTTTTATACCTGTGCGTGTTTTTGTCGATGTACTAGTTTGGTTGATAGATGCACTGATGCTGGCAGATTTCTGTTCTGCCAGAGAAGTATGGGTCCCTAAAAGGAAAACTTAAAGTTTACACTTTAAACTTCGTATTATTTTCATACCTACCTTTCAAAAGACTATATAAATAAGCAAATCACAGCTCTACATGTTGAGGTTAAATTTGATTGAATTCCACTTAAAACATTTATGTACCTACTGCCTACATTGTTGTGTGATTGGGCAATCTACGCAAAAATATACCTACTCTTGACATTATTTAGGTCAGTACAATAAATCTATTTGGTTAAAGTTAGGTAATATGAAAGTCATTTGGCCGGTCCGAGTTATAGAGAAAGAATTATATTTTGACGTTTTGAATTTTGAGACAAAACGTTTCCTCCAGACTGTCAATTTTAGTACACGTTTTCCATCAAAATTGAAAACGACAGAACAACATTCTCTGAGCGTCTACACTTTATTTGCAATTGTTCCATTTTTACACAGATTTTATTGCTATCATGAAGTTGTTTGAATTTCAGGTCACATTCACAATAAAGTAGACTTACCCGAAAACTGTCTTACTTAGGTACTGATTGTACTTCAGAATAACAGTTTTAGTGCGGGCTTAGTTGGTTTACGACACATAAATTGTACTTTAATGATCCATTTTTATTAAGTAGCTAGAATGTTGTTTATGAGAAAATAGAAAAGCAAGCGTGTTACAAGGACTGTGATAGAGTATTATTTTGTAAACGTGGTAAACATTTACGTTTCAAAGGAGAAATGGGTTTAGTGGTATATTTGTTGATCAAATATTGAAAAATACCTGTTTCCCTGTAAATAAGCGTCAAAGTCTGAACGTCAACATCTTCCCATATAAGAGACCTTTGCAAATATTCGAGCATTTGATCTGAAACAGAGGAACATTGTTGTTGTTTTTTCTTGATCACAGTCTGCCCAACTGTAGAGCAGTTTGTTAATTTATAGTGTTATTATGGAATAGACGTATGCATATACATATACATACTGAGGTCAACACTGCCTTACCAGTTTAAGAGCCAATATCGATTGCACCTAGCATCGATGTTTGCTTGATATGACGCTCCTATTTTATGTCGTGTGTTCTGCCTCGACTCTCTCCTCGGTAACTGCCTCGGTGGCGCAGCGGTTAGAGGGTCGCATTATAAAGCGACGGCTGCGCCAGAGGTCCCGGGTTCGATTCCCGGGTCGGGCCAAAAATATGTACCTGAGTTTTTCTGTTCAGAAATTCTCAGGGTAGCCCGGAGTTTGGAAGTTGGCGGTGTTTCACCCCCGTGCCTCGGAAAGCACGTAAAGCCGTTGGTCCTGCGCCTGATCTCTCTCCGGTCGTGTCAGATTGCTGTCCCATCGGGCTATGAGAGTGAAAGGAATAGAGAGTGCACCTGTGTTTGCGCACACACTTGTGCACTATAATATGTCCCGCGCAGTCGGTTAGTCGTTGTGACTGGCCACCGTAGTCGAAATCGGCTAGGGGGACTATTATTATGTCGTGTGTGCAAGCGACTTTCTCGGAGGCGGTGTTTTCCACCAGTTATTTATATAATATGTACTTTAGGTAAACCGCTTCATTGAGACTTCACCTGTGGGGTACAGGGGCGTGGGGGAAGGCGATAGCGGGTCGTGCAAGAGGTGCGTACGGCGCGGAAACACCCGCCTACGCCGCTCAATAACCGCGCTCTCGTCTCCCCCCGCACCCCTTTGTACCGCAGGCTCAATTTCGCGGTCTACCTATAGCTACAATATTACACTCACATTTTCCCAGCCTCGAATGTGACTTGGGCGAGTTGTTCCACCTCGCGGCAGTTTTCTTCCACACGTGGTTCCAGCGGTGTTTGCACATGCGCGTGAGCGAGATGCGCTTGCGCAGCATGTCGAACGGTCTTGTTACTGTAATTTTCAAACGGACGAAATTAATAATCTACCTAATAGACAGCCTTGTAAAGTTTCCAGATCACACTGGATGCAGATTGCTATGGAAAGCCATAGGTGGGGCCTACGTTTAGCAATAGACGCTCTGCGGCTGTTTTTTAAAAATAATGTACACCAATAAGATACATTTCTCGGTACCGTCACCATGAGTTACGACATGGGAAATTGCACAGCGCCCCTAGCGGTCCAATGCTAGTAAAGTTACGTCGTCGCTAGTGAGTAAAACCGACGTAAACTCATGGTAACGGTATTGATGTAATCGTATTATGGAAATCAGATACAACGGTGGTGTCGGTGGTACCACCGGTAGTGGATGATGATGAAAACTATGAAAAAAAAAACAAACTGGGCGATATCCTTTCTGTCCAACCCAAGATTCGAAACCATGTCCTCATGGACAGAAACTATGGCAAACTGGCCATTAGACTAAAAAAGCAATGGCTAGAGAATATGAAGCTAAGAGATTTAGAGGTTATTAATTTGACAAGGTTCCAGCACATTAGAAAGAAAGAAACAAAAATCTCAAGCCTTACTTCTGCATCTGTTGCCGTGATACTGCCTGTATCTGGAGTGCTTCTTGCAGTATCTCCTAACGTCTCCGTACTGAGTCGGAGAGTTTCTTCTGCCGCATAGGCGGCAGTACTTGCGCTTGTCGCGATGTATGTCTGGACACAATTATTTGTATTGTTATATGTGTTTATGTTCGCTACTTTCCACGAAGTTACCTATATGGATGATAATAAAATTTGAATAGATAAAGGAAATTATCTTTTTAAGGTTCAGGAGGCCGATTCTCGCATGATCGAAATTGTTTCGTGTGGTAATTTGATAACGAGTATCACTGTTATACCAAAAAAATCAAGTAATATAACTATACACTTAAAAAAACGATGACGACGACGAACGGTGAACTTTTTTCGTATACTGCACGAGAATTGGCCTCCTGTACCTCGAAAGGATAAAACGGAGACCATATAGGATGACTTTGTTGTCTGTCTGTCTGGCAAGACCATTTTTCTCAGGAACGCGTGGAGGTATCAAGCTGGAGTTTAAATCAAATACTTAGGTCCACTGTCCTGTGGAGTCCAGGAGCTGAGAAAAAAATAAATTTCTTAGCAAACGAATTCAAAAGATACAGTCGTTTACGACGCAAATTTCCGCAAATTTGCTCACAAGGGAATCAAAACCTACAGAGTATTTTCCCGTGAACTCAGAACCTTGAACTTTGGTACGTTGATTTGTGCAATAAAGTCTTTAAATATAAATAAATAATAATAATAAGTTTGTCTAAAACCCTCGGTGCGCGAGTCTGACTCGCACTTGACTGTTTTTTCACTAACAATTTCATTTTCATGTTCCGAAAATTATACAAGTTTGAGGTTGGCAAACGCATTCAAAACTAAAAAGCATACCTACACTAAGTTCCTAAGAGTCAAGCTCACCAGAGTCCACAGCTTTGATAACTTCAATCTTATCACCATGCGGAATGCACAGTGAGTTCTGCAGGGTCATGTCCCCAGATTCCTTGGACTTGACGAATGTGATGCAGCTTTGTGATTTGCAGGCTGGACACCAGGTGATGCGGGAATGGTCTTCGAGGTTGCAGTCGTCAACGTCTTCCAGTGTGAAAACACTAGAATAGTCGTCACGGATCTCCAAGTCTGTCAAAACGAGACTGCTCCGCGTTTTTTGGGGTTCTATTCCTGTAATAATTAAAATCTTCTAAATAATATATTTGTGTTAGTCTCGCTAAAACTCGAGAACGGCTGAACCGATTTGGATGATTTTGGTCTTGAAATTTTTGTATTAAGTCCAAGGAAGGTTTAAACGGTTCAAAATGTAGGAAACGTGGACGGGGCCGCCGAGGGCAACGAAACGAAGTTCGCCAGGATCGCTAGTAAATAAATAAATATGCGCCAGACAACACACCAATTATCTGTTTCGAAGTAAGGCATTTTCTCCCTTGTGTTACGAATACCAGATTGGTAAAAATTGTGTTTGTGTTGTCGGTTAAATTGATTGTATATTTGAATTTATGCAAATATTAGGTTACCATCTCCGTCAAAGTTGGTTGTTTTCTGCAGAACCTCTGATGGGCAGTCCACGTAGGAAGGAGCAAACACATGCTTCTCGACATCTACTTCTGATCCAGCAGTTGACGGGAATTGCAAATTCTTACTGAGCTCTAAAAAACAAAACACAGGTAATTAACCGCATTCAGAAGTTAAATTACAAACAGAAGCGTTTTAAAAAAGATAAAAATTTAAGGGGACGCGAGGAGTCGAGTGTCACGTTTTGTGCGGCGCGGTCACTGTATGAGTGCGTTTACGGAGAAGCGTTTTTTCATGCGTCTGTTTAAAATGAAGCGTCGCATGCTACTAGCGGTGCAACGTTACGGGAAATGAAGCAACAGGGAGACACCGCGTCCTTTGCGGCGTTCTAAGTTCAGCAGTGGACGTCGTTTGATGAAGATGCTTAAATGAATATAATTCTTCTAATATAGGTATTTATGCCAAAACTACTCAAAGGTTGTGTCATTAAACTGATCAAAATGAATCGAATCATTCAGTGAGTTTCATCAAGCTTATCTGTGATCAAGCCAAGTTTAAGCCGAGTTAACTAGAGTTGTGTTTTACCCGAGTCAACAAATCTATACCACGATGCGCCGAGGCAAGCTACTTTAAGAACAAGTAACGTAAGAAGTAGAAAATTATAAAAAAAATAAAGTATGCGTTACCCGGTCTATTTATAATAATAGGCTCCAAGCTCTTGTCGGATTTATTCACATTTTGTTTTGTTTCTATAATTGCGAGTTCTGTCACCATTTCATCGGGCATCCTGGATATGACGACGGTCGAATGTTTCTCTAATGAGGGCAGGTCCATGACTGAAATAAATACTCAAATTTATTGAGATATTGCCAAGTAAGATTTAATTACTATTTGCAACTATTGGAAATAAGTCATCGACATAAATTAACATTTGTTTTCACTGATTTACAGTAAAAAGAAAATGAAAGTTAGCCTGAAAACATCCAACTACTGGGAAAAGGCAAATTCTTCTTAATTTTAATTTACATAAATGCAATTTAAAATATGTTTATAAACTTATAGGAGATTTTTTTACACATTTTCTTAGAGCTATAAAAATAATAATCAGGAAGCCGTATTATGTGACATGCTCGCAACCCATTGCCATGGCTTAGAGCACCGTGCACCAGCAAGTGGAATATCGGACAAGTAAGCGCTTACTTTGAAGGTTTATGCTACAATAATATACAAACATCACTACTGTTTTATTGTGTGTATAAAATATTGAAACATGTTACGTTAAATGTGCAATCTTGCACCAATTTAGTAAAATACTTTTATGACTATTTTAAATACTAGATGTGGGAACTACCCTTTAGGCCAAACATCGCTTGTGAAAGGAACAATTAACAGGACGATTGCAATGCAAAAGCGATCGAACTAGGTGAAAGGTGGATTCAGAATTACATACCTGTCGTTTCGGTCGGCTCATTCGATTCCTTTTCAGAGGGCCCCCTTGTACTGTTTTCACTCGCTTTTTCCCTGTTATTCGGTTCCTTTCGCTCGCTGGTTTTCGCCAAACCTAAACAGTAATTTTCATCCCATGATTTCAGGAGTTTGAAGATTTCATCCGAAAAATTCGATTCAATATTGACAGTCCCGCGACTGTAGGGACTCATCGAGCGATATCCTGCAATAACAAACAACGGGCTAATTGAAACGAAACAATCACGTCTCTTAAAAACAATCTTGCTATTTCGTGATTTTTTAATAATTGATAAACCTTCGTCAATAGGTAATCTAGGACCAAAAAAGTTCAACCTAGCGGCTAGGTTGAACTTTTTAAGGAACACATGGGGAGGAAATAGAAAGCCTTTGTCGGCGAATTTTTTTAAAGTGATAATAATATAGTTTGTTTAATTAGTCTGGTACAAATTTGGTGAACGTGGGTTTGATAATTGGTGTTACGTGCTTCTATTTCGTTTTTGATATTAAAAGCAAAAATAATTATTGTTATACTTATGGTTCATACCAGATTCGTTATCGTTTGAATACTCTAGGTCATTAGAAAGCCATTCACTGATGTTGTCGTCGGTCGTTTTGAAGACGCTTGCGCCAAACACCACTTGAGGCTTCTCGGATCCTCCATAACATGCCCTATTAGAGACATCTGTAATTCGACAGCAAAATAGTTGCAAGTGTATTTTTGCGTTACTCCACCCGCCCACTCTTATTGCAAAGTAATTTATTTTTTCCAATTATCTGTGACGAAAATAGCTCGCCACTCTAAACATTGATTGACCTATTTCGTATTTCGCGCCCTTCGTAAACTTTCAACAACTTGCCAAGTTAAAATGCCAATCAATCAATCAGAAGATTTGCCGACTTAACCGTACTTACCAACATTGATTGCGCTTTGGGCAATATCTGTGCTACCATCGGATACCCTCTCTACATTTGATTCTAATGAATTCACTGGCGCATCTAAGTCCATGAACCAATCTGAAATGGATGTTGGCTTTAGTAAATAAGATTTACCTAATATTCTAGAGAGGATATTTGAAGTGGGACTTTGACTAACCGTAAAATCGATCTCCGTTAATTATGATGTTATTATGCCCATAAATCTGGCCTAAAGTGGGTATAGGTCTTGTGGGGGCCATTGATGTTGTTGCTGGTTCTTGGTGAAAGTCTGCAATAAAAACTTGTAGTAATAGATTTTTGATATTCAGAAAATTGTTTAGCTTGACTTTCGACAACAATTTTAAAACTTATATTTTTACCGGTGACATTCGGAACCTGTAGCCTTTGTATGTGTTGTGTATCGCTTACAAAATAGTTGATATCAGCTTTCTCTTCGTTAGATTTTGTAGTAGAACGTGCTGCTCCCGATTTCCATCGAGGTATGTGACTTGGTTTCAGTTTATCTTTTTCACAGCCTACCACAAAAATAAAATAAAACAAACAGCGTGAGAACATGATAATACGATGAAGTAAAATGAAAAAGACAAAACCGACTTACGGGTACAAGGTTTCCAAATCCTATGTGCTAAAGATTTTGGCTTACTTGGTCCTGCTAAGCAATCTCCTATAGGTGAACAACCATGCAACGAGAAAACGCGAATGAATTAAAAATAACGGACAAGGACATAAAGAGTTATTTTGAGAAGCATAATGAGGTTTACCTGAATTGTCCAAAGGTATAAAAGGTTTAGTATTATTTTTGTCTGTGCTTGAACATAAAGTTTGAGCCTTCTTAATTCTCGGCAATTTGCTAATGGGTCGTTTCATTTCATGATCATTCGACTTTCCTAAAAAAGATGTACTTTGAAAAAATGATTATTTGTTTTGAAAAAAAAAAAAACACGGTGCTTATATTGATACAAACCAGTGCCTGATTTGTCCTTAGAGTTGACTCGGTGTAGTTTCAAGCTGTGACCATAAGCGACTAATAGTTCTATCGGTCCTTTAGTTCCCGCCGCAGGCGCTTTATTGCTTGATACTTTCATGTTTTATGAGCTCACACTATTAGCATTCACAATGAAATGGAAAATAATAAGGTCAATTAAAATATACACCT
Source organism: Pyrausta aurata (assembly GCA_963584085.1). NCBI lineage: Eukaryota > Metazoa > Arthropoda > Insecta > Lepidoptera > Crambidae > Pyrausta > Pyrausta aurata. The sequence goes on along the minus strand of OY757256.1, from coordinate 11,637,742 downwards.
ACTTATTGTTATGTATCTGTTATTGTTGTAATATTATAAAGGTGCAGAAAAGATGATGGGACCCCTGCTACCTTGGAACGGACATTTGGTAAAGAGAGATAAGGGTCATGCGATCAAAATAGTGACGAGTATGAATGTCGGTCAGTCGAAGCATGAAGATGAAGAGGCCAGCCAAGGATGGATGGAATATGTGAAACAAGATATGACTGCGAAATAAGTGGATGATTCAGTAACGTGTAAAAGGATTGACCTTAGTAGAACTTGAAGCAAGGCAAAGAAATGATGATTTTGATATTTATGTTTTGACCAAGAGCGTATAATAGGTACCTGATAAATTAACTCAAAGATTGAAATTGTCACCAGCAGAAACATACACCCCGTCGCTGAATAGACTTTTGGATACCAACTCACATTCTTAACACTTTTGTACACACCGTCACAGCGTAGGGCTTACATTCAGTAAAACACGAAATATATTCTTTCCTTAGTGAGTTTTTTTACATTTAATTTTATAAAACCTAAAAATGATCAATTACATTTTGTCATTTACATTTTGAAATGTCAAATTATATTTTCTTTTCCTGAAATTCTGCCAGTATTTATTCTTCTTGCATTGCCTCTGGTTTGTCATCGATTTGTACCGGTTTTTCAACTTGGAGAGCCGCTTTCCTTTCCGCCTGAATTTCTTCCAGTTTTCTGATCAAATCTTCTTGAACACTGTCTACTATTTCTTTCAGATTTTTAGCTAAAAAGAAAGAATGCCTTATCATTTATCGTTAAGGAGATCATTTAGGTTCTTATTTTTCCGGGAAATATTGGACTCATAAGTGTCAGATAAAATGTGAGAATATACTTAGAACTTACCAGTTTTCTGATTGAACTCCTCAGCTATTAATGAAATCCTTTTAAGAGTTCCCACGTACTTGGTGATCTCATTAGCTACATCGTGGTCACCTCCTGTATTAACGCCTACATCTTCAGTTGGGATTGGGACCGTTCTTGTTGCTGCTTGCTTGAGTACTTCACTACTGACTAATGGCATTTTAGGCATCTTGAATCCTCTTTTGGGCTCTTCTACAATCACTGGGCCTGGTTCTTTCGATATGACTGATTCACGACCAATACTAATAGTTTCAACTGTAGGGTGAGGTATATCTACCACATTGCTTGGTAAGAGTTCAGGAGCAAATGTTTGAAGTGTCTCAATTTTCATAGGAGACTCTTTCTTTTCGGGTGATTTCTTTGAGAATTTTATCGGCAAAGCATTTGTTATGCTGTCTATTATGGTCTCTGAAAATTACAGTTTCAATATTAATACATCAAAGTACCTTCTACATAAGAAGATGGGCAAACAAATATAGCTTACAAAAATTGTATACTTGTCTTAAATGAATTCAAGTCATGTTTTGTATCGAAAACATGTACTTACGCACTACATTGTTCGGTGATTCAGCTTCTTGTTTCCTTTTCAAAGCCAATTTTCTCGTGAGTTCTGCCAGAAACATGGAGCACGTTGGTCCTAAAACAAATTACATTTCACTCGCAATTGGATTTTATTTACATTCGGGAATAAGGTTCAGAAGTGTTATTAGCTTTATTATTATTACCATCGCTTTTACGTTTCTTGGTCGTCTTCGGTTTTGAGGCCGGCTTTTTATTTTTGGCCTTATAACGAGCTGGTTTTTCCATACCTGAAACGTTATAGGTATCGTATAAACCTGATAAAATGTATAAGCATTAATGTTTTTAACTAACACATGTGTGTTTTTAAATAACACTTTCCTGTATACTTTACTAAGCTACCGCTTCATTGAGACTTCACGGGGCACAGGGGCGCAGAGGCGAGAGCGGGTTGCGGGCGTGCCCATGCTCCTCACGCACCGCGCTCACGCTTCCCCCCGCGCACCTGTGCCCCGCAGGCGAAATCTCCATTTCGTGGTCTAACCATACATGGTAAATGTACCTTTTAAGGTCTAGCACTCAGCATTGATAATTAATCACTATTCAGTACCTATTATGAATGTTCCATGCTGTGCTTTAAGGATACACTCTGACCGTGCTTCTGGGTAATCCTCAAAATGTAAGCTTTGAACAAACTTAATTTAGATGTAAGTTAGCTTATATTACATAATCACCAAAATCGTGTGAAGGGGCAAAAGGTGGAAAAACTACTAACCTGATCAAAATTGTATTGTAAACGAAGGTCGCATCGTGAACATTATTAATGCCTAGTTACGGCAAAAAACGGCACTCACTATAGAGAGCACCAGATATCCCGAAACCGGGACTTCAACAAAAATAAATAATAACTTTCTAAACCACAAACTTAGAATTTCACCAAAATGTTGACATATTGATTGACACCAAAAATGACATTGACGATTTTAATGTCAATTTAGATTTTTGAACCAAATCTGTGGGCGAATTGTAACAAAAAGTTTTGACTACAATTTTTTTGTCACATTATTGTGACACTAGCGGTCGCCCGCGGCTCCGCCCGCGTCGATGTCGGTTACCGCTGCAAAAAGCCTACCCAGGAAAGACACGGTCAGCAAACAAAATGATTCCCAGGTCAATTCACAGACACCGACACTAACATCGACGAAGCAGTCACTATCCGCAGGCTGAACTGATTTTCTTTCTGTGGATGTTAGTTGTTAAGTCCCGGAGTGCAACCCGTTGTTTTAGGATAGAAAACTTAAGCTATTATTGTAGAGCTTCTCTATACACAACATTTGACGTTATATTATTTTCTGGTAACAAAATATACTGATGCTCGGGAGCCCCGACCCATGATAGGGCACGTAAAGTTGCCCATGAGTAAAACATTCTTTTCGTAAATCAATTCCTACTAATTTGAATGTTTGGCCCTGGGATTTGTTTATCGTGAGTGCGAAATATTTTTTTACTGAAAATTGGAGCCTTTTGAAGGGTATAGGCAAATCAGTAGGGATCATGGGTATTCTTGGTATATGAGCTAATTCACCAGCTGCAGGGCCGGTGATAATCTTCGCAACTATTAAATTATCTTTTAGCTCCTTTATAACCCCCTCCCACACGCTCACCGGGCCTTGGTAACGCCTACTTCGCAACGGGCCGTGCAGCAGAAATCGTAATATTTTAATTTCGCTATAACTTCAGAACCAAACGTCCAATTTTAATCATTCAACGACCAAATATTGTCTACATTAACTGTACTTAGTGATGAAATAATTTATTTTGATAAGGATTAATAGCACGAGTAAAATAAACGCGTTTAAATGTAGTCTAAAAAAAATCAAGATTTTTCAATAAAAAATGGTTATTGTGCCTCACTCGACATAGATAGGTATAGTGTGTCGCGGACTTTTTTGTAGATATTTATAACATCTACAACTACTTAGAACATTTAATGGTTCTATCTTTAATAGTTTAGGCACGGTACGCAAAATAAGTAACTTTTTTGGTTGATTTTTTACACCTTGTGTCCGAAAAACCCTAATATCTTACGGAACCCTATTTTTGTTCAAAATTAAATATAGCCTATATTACTCGTGGATAATGTAGCTTTCGAATGGTGAAAGAATTTTTAAAATCGGTCCAGTAGTTTATGAGCCTATTCATTACAATCAAACAAACAAACAAACAAAGTTTTCCTCTTTATAATATTAGTGTCGCTATAACTTCAGAACCAAACGTCCAATTTTAATCATTCAACGACCAAATATTGTCTACATTAACTGTACTTAGTGATGAAATAATTTATTTTGATAAGGATTAATAGCACGAGTAAAATAAACGCGTTTAAATGTAGTCTAAAAAAAATCAAGATTTTTCAATAAAAAATGGTTATTGTGCCTCACTCGACATAGATAGGTATAGTGTGTCGCGGACTTTTTTGTAGATATTTATAACATCTACAACTACTTAGAACATTTAATGGTTCTATCTTTAATAGTTTAGGCACGGTACGCAAAATAAGTAACTTTTTTGGTTGATTTTTTACACCTTGTGTCCGAAAAACCCTAATATCTTACGGAACCCTATTTTTGTTCAAAATTAAATATAGCCTATATTACTCGTGGATAATGTAGCTTTCGAATGGTGAAAGAATTTTTAAAATCGGTCCAGTAGTTTATGAGCCTATTCATTACAATCAAACAAACAAACAAACAAAGTTTTCCTCTTTATAATATTAGTGTAGATTATGGGGCATGGTGTATCCACACAAGAAGACACAAATCCACACCGGCCGGCGATTTTGCCGGCGGCCTATGTCAAGAACTGTCAGATACCATAGATAAGTACTATTAAGAGTTCAGATACCTCATCATACCCTTGGGTCATAAAAAATGCCGCTGCTGCGGCATTTGCGGCATGGCGTGGAGTCCGCCAGCCTCCCCCGGCGCCCCTGTGCCCAATCTCAATGAAGTGGTTTACCTATAGGCTTTCTGGTGATTCTTCACGTTTTCCTATTTTTTGTTTTTACCTATTATATTAAATCTATAAGAGGGTCTGAAGAGGGATGACCTCTTTAATAAAAACATGGAATATGTTGGAATCATGATTTATTGAAATTGCTTGCGCTTTATTGTTGACTGCTTGAATATGTTGTGAAGTAGCTCTATTGGGGGTTTGTGGGTTTCTGCAATTAAGGATAACAATAATTAAAAACTTATGATGTAAAGTAATTACATATTCAGTAAAAAAACATCATTCCATTATTTTGTTTTAAAAAGTTCTTGGTCTGGTTGTTAGAAATACGGACTATAATGCTGAGCTCAAGCTGAGCAACAGCCAACTTTAATAGCTGAGCAAGTGTCGCGTTGTAGACTCACTAAGGGCCTGTTTCACCTATTACAAATAAGCATTAACCAAAATGGAACGTCATGTTGTAAGACGTATTTGCCAGATAACGCTAACCAGAACTTCTTAGGACATTGTAAAACGGGTCGTAAGTTATGAAAAGACTATTTACAATATTCGACAAGCAAAAAAACGGTCTTTTTAAATTTGTAAATTGAATTACTATCAATCTGGTCATGACTGCCGTGAGGGATTAATTTGATTATAGCTCAAACATCAATACAAGGAAAACACACATTGACGCGAGTGATGTAATAGGGCATCAGGCTGTAAGTTGCGCTGTTTTGCCCGCGTAATTTAGACCTATTGAGAAAAATCTCCTGAAATATATGGGAAGAATCTCCTGAAATATATGAAAAGAATCTCTTGAAATATATATTTCGTACCGTAATGGTAGTGGGTGGTTCTCTACGCGTTCCAGACCCCGTTGTTGGCTGGACCGCACTCTGTTCCGCAGGTGTCTTCGGCGCTTGACCGTGTTCCGATCTGGCCTGCATCACCCCTGCCGCTACCACGGGGTTAGCCACTGCTTGATTCTCTGTAATAATAATGTTTTTTTTATACTTACTAGTAAAGCAGAAATATAATGTTTTAATTTGGGCTTTTATGTCTAAACTTTTTAAAACTATGAGATGGATTATTATCATTTTGGTATATGAATAATAGAATTTGCATTTTTAAATAAATAAGTACTAAGATTTACTAACGGCCGTACCCTATATGCCAACTATAGTCAAAGATAGATAGCTATCCTCGACTGGAGATAGCATTTCCTCGATCGAAGATAGGATTTTCTACTGCCAGAACTATTTCTATCTCTAGTAGGGCAAAACCACAGATACAATGGATAAAAGGAACGGCCGCTAGACACGCATGATTAAATATCTGTTATTATGTGCTCTCTAGACTTAAACTATTGTTATTGAAGTTAAAGACACAAGTTTCGTAAAATTGTTCTCTAATAAAAATTTTCAGTTTCTAATGTTTGTGCCGAAAATTCAGAAAACACACGATACACGAGTATGTTCGTTCAAAATGTAACACGATTATTAACCGCAAACACATATTTCGATGAAGACGTCTTTGATCCGTGTTTTCAAATCAGTGGTTTCTTTCTACTCTACAAAGGTCGCCAATACATTTTAATATTAGGATCTCTTTTTATTTTCGCATCATTGACTTTCAGCGCTTGAATGATTTCATCGAGATTCTATTTTGGGTACGACCATCAATATTGGTTTGGATTGATTTGAAAAGACTCATGTATTTTTTTTACATTTGGTTGCTTATGGAAAAGAATATAGGCTACAATTTTAAATCTATACTTCTATATCTATACTAATCTATACTAATAATATTATAAAGCTGAAGAGTTTGTTTATTTGTTTGTTTGTTTGTTTGTTTGAACGCGCTAATCTCCGAAACTACTGGTTCGAATTGAATAATTCTTTTTGTGTTGGATAGTTCAGTTATCGAGGAAGGCTATAGGCTATACTACATCACGCTACGACCAATAGGAGCAAAGATATAGTGGTAAATGTGTAAAAAAACGGGAGAAAGAAGTCACAATTCCACGCGGACGAAGTCGCGGGCAAAAGCTAGTGAGTGATATTTCTGCTTCCACCTTTCTTATATGCTTTTCTTCACAATTTTTTCTAGCGCGTATAATACCGACGTATTTTACTCAATAAAGGTTAGCATACCTGTCAAACCATGGTAGCTCTCGTGAGCATCATAAAACTCCTCTCTGTTGTGTTCGTCCAACCCCGACGGTGGGACTGAGCTCTCAGAAACGCTGCTTGATGAGTCACTGGCAGCGACCTGCTTGGCACCTGGCTGTCGCTTCTTCTTCTTATGCTTCTTGACCTTGGCCACAGGCGCAGCATCCTCAACAGCCGGGTTATCCTTCACCAAGTCATGAAGCTCCAAAACAAATGGCTGGTGACTCTCGAACACCCCTGCATCAGACGATGAATCGTCCGAATCGGTTAAACCAAGAATGTCTTCTATAATGATAGCCCCATCTACAAAATGACGTAGAAAAACTGCATGTTCCATATAGGCGTATGCATTTCTTCTTGTGTAGTTTTTGAGAGAGACCTCCAAGATTAGTATTAATAAGGCCGTTATGATCGTGATTAAGGTGAGGTTGTTTAGTGCACCCCCATGAAGTTCTGTCTTCTTTGGAGTGTCTAGAGAGAATAACATTTGGTGGGGTTCTCGGAAGTTTTACACTACATTGACTCTTTAAATTATTGCTTAAATAGGTAGGTACTTACAATTATTTTTCTTTTCCATTGCGAATGACTCTTACAGTTATGCTAAAAAATCAATATTTATTTGCTGATTATTTGCTATTTGCTATTGTGCAACTATTTTTATAGGGTCTAGGACATTTTCAGATAATATATTATTGAAGGCATCGGTTTAACAGATTTTAATCATTTTTTTGTAAATTTTCAATGGCTGAAGGAAGCTGTGGAAGGAAGTTGCTGTATGCCAAGCTGTATGCTGTATTTAGATTTTGAAGGCTCGTCTGACAGTTATTTGAGTTTGGAGTATGAGAAAAGACAAAAAAATGATTGAATTTGAAAGAGTTTTAACGAGAAGAATCAAAATGTGGAACCTTTTTGTTTTGGTTATTTCATTTCCTATTTCATATTTGGTACTACAAAATGCTTTTGGGTAGTTTACTAGCCCAGTCAGGACGAAAGTAGAAATGGGCGTACACTGAACACTTTAGCATGTGAATTATTTGTAAAAATGCTAGGTTTTCTACCAACACAAAATAGAAATTGCGGTGATATACACTCTATAAAACTATACTTCCACTATATTTCCTATTGGTAAGTGGCCACTCGGTGAAAGGGGTCGGAAACGATGACAAGGGGCTCTGAAGTGACTACGGGTCATTTTTATGACCTCTATAAATCGTGGACGACACCAACCAACTGCTATATGGTAACTGAGAGTCGTATTATTTATTGTTGAGGTTGTTGACTTTACACGTTTTTTGACCTTTTTTCTATACTATTAGTCATATTTTTAATAATGTACTAGGTTATATAAGTATCTATGTTTGAGGCAAATCAGGATGTAGATTCGACCAAAAGCGAAGCGTAGGACGTCCACCGACAAGATGGACAGACGACCTTGTAAAGATCACAGGATCACACTTGATGCAGACCACTTGTGATCGGTCGATGTGGAAAACCGTGCGAAAGGCCTATGTTCAGCAGTGGACGTCCTTTAGCTGATAATGTTGATGAGGATGTATAGTTCTACCTAACGCGATAACAGAATAGGTATAAATATTTTTTTCGAGGAATTACCGTGGCCAATTTATCTTTACATAAACTGTTAAAATAACTTCACAAAACTCAATATGTAACTTCATCCTGGGTTTAGTACAAATCTTATCCAGACAAGAAAAAGGGCCTCTTTTTGTTTGTATAATAAAAGTTTGTTACCTACGGTAATTGAAAGGAAATGTTCTTAGAAAATTGAGTTAGACTTTATTTTTTATCATTACAAAGATTTATAAAATGTCTGCCACAGTCTTTTCGGTTGTTTGATTGTTAAAAGTACTTAAGCATTTTATTGAAACTTTTTTATTGCGTACCTTACTGCATTTTATTAATTTCTTCACTTTCGTTATACACCTGTCTATCCTCATAAGGAAGTTTCATTGAGGCGGTAGTTGAAATTTTAATATTATTTTTTCCTTGGTTAAAATATTACCTAGAAAAAATAAGCAATCATCTGGCATTCATACGATAGCTTAATTTCATTTTTGTCGACTTTTACCACAGCATAAACGAAATTTTATCATAATACTAGCGGTCGCCCGCGGCTCCGCCCGCGTGGATGTCGGTTACCGCTGCAAAAAGCCTACCCAGGAAAGACACGGTCAGCAAACAAATGATTCCCATGTCAATTCACAGACACCGACACTAACTTCGACGAAGCAGTCACTATCCGCAGGCTGAACAGATTTTCTTTCTGTGCGTGTTAGTTGTTAAGTCCCGGAGTGCAACCCGTTGTTTTAGGATAGAAAACTTAAGCTATTATTGTAGAGCTTCTCTATACACAACATTTGACGTTACATTATTTTCTGGTAACAAAATATACTGATGCTCGGGAGCCCCGACCCCATGTGTAAAACATTCTTTTCGTAAATAAATTCCTACTAATTTGAATGTTTGGCCCAGGGATTTGTTTATCGTGAGTGCGAAAGAAATTTTTACTGAAAATCGCGCCGCGCGGGTACCTTACTCATAGATCTAAACTCCCCCTCCCACACGCTCACCGGGCCTTGGTAAAGCCTACTTCGCAACGGGCCGGCCGTGCAGCAGAAATCGTAATATGTATTTTAATTTCGCTATAACTTCAGAACCAAACGTCCAATTTAATATCGCTATAACTTCAGAACCAAACGTCCAATTTTAATCATTTAAAGACCAAATATTATTCACATTAACTGTACTTAGTGATGAAATAATTAATTTTGATAAGGATTAATAGCATGAGTAAAATAAACGCGTTTAAATGTAGTTTCTTTGAGAAAAAAATAATCAAGATTTTTCAATAAAAAAAATGGATCTTGTGCCTCACCCGACATAGATAGGTATAGTATGTCGCGGACTTTTTTGTAGATATTTATAAGATCTACAATTACTTAGAACATTTTATGGTTCTATATTTAATAGTTTAGGCAGGGTACGCAAAATAAGTAACTGTTTTGGTTGATTTTTTACACCTTGTGTCCGAAAAACCCTAATATCTTACGGAACCCTATTTTTGTTCAAAATTAAATATATCCTATATTACTTGTGGATAATGTAGCTTTCGAATGGTGAAAGAATTTTCAAAATCGGTCCAGTAGTTTATGAGCCTATTCATTACAATCAAACAAACAAACAAACAAAGTTTTCCTCTTTATAATATTAGTGTAGACGAGTAACAAATGTTATGGGCTAGGCATCTCTCAAGGTGCAAAACCACTACAAGCATTGAACATCGGTATTTTAGTGTCATTACTGAAACAAAGTAGCATTGATACGATCGTCTATACGGCTTTAGGGACTATTGTAAAATATCTAAAGTTATGCAGACTGCGACTCTACAGTTTCCAGAGCAGTAAAAATTTTCCGGCAGCTTAGATTTATGTCATTGCTTGCTCCGCGGAATTCGCGAAATTGTCTGGCAATGCAATAACGAAACGTTGGGTGCCCATGAATGCGTGATACCGATACGTAAACGCATATTTAATTTTGCCAAATGCCACACGAGTTACAAAAAAATAAGTTTATTCTAGAAATAATAAGCGCCTTTATATTTTGTGACAAAAATCTCATCTCTAAGCAAATACATAAAATGCTGGTCAAACACTCCGTCATCTATCTCGGTTCACTGCCAGCTCAAACCTCTAGTAAAGTAATCCTCACATCATTCATACAATCAAAAATGTGATATTTGATACAAAACATATGTTATAAATCATAATTTCATCAGTGTGCATTATTTAGGGACGTTAACCCACACATTAAAATATGAACAAAGCTGAATCAGTTGTTGTTCGTTGCAGACAAAACAGTTTAAGTAAATTTCATTTCACCCAGTTGAATTCAGCTCCCGAAAAACTTTCAAACGGCAATTTCTTCAAATAGGTTTGAGAACTGTCCTTTTCTCAGTGCGCAAATAACTGAACACATAGCTACACTACGGATAGTGGAACTGGTACATTAGCATACAGATGTGGCCAATAACACGCGTTACTGTCACACGTTAGGTTACTGCGGATACTAGTGTAGAGACGCGAAGAAAAGCGTTTAAAAAGTTAAATTAAGATAAAAGTGATGAAGAGATATATGAATACTGTTATTCTTTCTTATACAGGCTGTAAAAAAAATTAGGAGACAAATTCAAGGGGGTGCTTAGAGTCGAGTCTAGAAAACATGAAAAAAAAATCTTGCATTTTTTTTCTCAAAATTTTGTTTTACATTTATTTTTCTATTTTTCCTGTATTCTATTCTCGATTGACAACAACCCCCTTCAATTTTGCTCTTACTTTTTTATACCGTATATAGAATCAAATTCAAAACCTACAACTTCAAAACAAACCTGTAAACATAAAAAAGGCTTCAAAGCATAAAAAATACTCTTACTATTTTGGGCGTGAGCGTAAAACCCAATAAGGCAATAATCGAACTTTAGGTAAAGTGAGTCTAAGAAATGAATTTCATTATGTGCGAAAAGGTTGGCACTGTATGAAAATTCCTCCAATGTTTACCTTCATTTCGTTTTAGTTTCTTGAGTGGTTTTACTATAAGTTCTGAATAACATTTTTAACTTGTGCTTATTGGGACCGTGCGCGACGATAGCCATCACAAACTATTTTGGGACGTTGAAATGACCAATGGCTGGCTGTCATTACGAAACATATTAAATCAAAGTTATTTCCATGTAATATTGTATTATTTTTTTATTTATACTTTATTGCACAACCACAGTTTGTACAAAAGGGTGGACTTAACGCCATATGGCATTCTCTACCAGTCATACTTTTGTGCTAGTATTATAATATCTGTGCTTTGGGCTAAGCAGAAATGATTGTGTATTATTTATTCTATCCCTTTACGTGATTCCTGGACACACCTCTGTCTTTGAGCGAAAAGAGCTCGACGCGTTTTACGGACAAACGTCTGTCCGTAATTAAATTCGTTGTCTTTGGCGCCTACCTTCACTCAGTTTCTGTGGTTGGCCGGGCGTATAAATTTGCACAACCAATCAGAGAATACTTCTGAACATATTTCTAGTACTGACCAATTGGCAACAAGCAACAACATTTCTGCAAGATAATATTTTTTTCGTCCTGGCCTCAGTGTCCGCCATTACTGTTGTTGTTACGCAATTGTTCCGTGAGTGCTAAAGGTAAAACTGTCTCAAGTAGTTAAACGGGATGTGTATATTACAATAATTATAGATGAAATTACTAAGAAAGAAGTGTAGAATATGTTTTAAGCATTGGTTTTAGCAATTTTAGTAAATAAGTTGGTGAAAAAAGTGCTAAACTTTTCTATCGGAACGGTCAGTCCGCCATTACGATTTCGCGGTCGGTATCGCTGCGTAAATAATTATAATTTGGGTAGTCATTTGTCTTATTTCTTGTGAACTTTGTTGTGAAAATTAATGGCAAGTAGTTAATCTATAGAATAGAGCAGTGTATAAGTGTCAATACTATCACAAATTTGTGTTTCAAAGTGTGGTTCACAGTGACGAAAGTTTACAAAAACAAAGTGGAGATTTTAACCAATGGATTAAATATTATGTAAGTTTTAAAACTCTATTATACATTGTTCAGTGTATAGGTTATTTCCTATACTTTATAATGGTATATGATTTATAGGGTATAATTATAACCACAAAGTGATATTTTGATAAATCCTGATGAAGGTCATCAAAAATTTTGGTACGTAAATTACACTGAGCACTACTGCCATCTTCCGTTTCGAAAAGCTCGACGCCTGACGGGCTATTCAATTAGGTTAATTTACAGTGTCGAATTTTACTTATTAATAAAATATTACGCACGACACGAAATAATCGCTAGAAAAATAGTGACAGACGTCCCCGAACGTTGTAATTTTTGGCCACTGCAAGCGCTGTCTTCGATACAGGTTCTTCCATCACCTGCTTCGCACACAGCGAATAGGCGTTAGTAATGAGATGTAAGAACTACAAAAGGATAATGTTGTCGTGAAAACAGTTGGTACCAGACTGGGTTCTATCGTAATGGATCCTCTAAATTGATTATGTTCAATGAGCTGTAAGTTTCGCCGTACAATACTGCGTATTAAGGGGCAGGGGCATTACCTACCTAACACGATCACATTGCCATTGCTACGTCACGATTGAAGATTTTGGCAGCGCTAACTGGGCTCTAGCTAGAGCGTGTAGCGTTTGCTACTTGCCTGGAGCTATAGACATTTTGATAGAGCGTTCAACATTCACTTCTCAAGCTGTTTTTCCCGATTTTACAGTTGAGGTCTCAATAGCATAAATACTTTTCAATGAAAATAGCTTGCACACACAAAACCAAAACTGGCAAAACCTTAAACAAAGACGACGCAAGGTGCAAGAGATTTTCGTTGAAAAGTTAGGCGCAAGAGACCGCGACCACATATGCCCACCCCCGATTCACGTATTTTCGGCATCTACTGTTGGACTCAATAGCCATCCAGTAGTGCTATTGTGACACATCGTGTGCTTAAAGTCAGCAACATTGAAAGGTGACACATCGCTGTCAGAATAGCGAGGTATATCAAGTGTTCTTTCGTAGTACCTAAAACTGATGCACAACTCAGTGACGACTCAATAAGGGGAATTGCAATGAATTGCAACCGTTTTAAAATATATAGTAATCGACTTGCAAACTACTTACTTAATAGGTTGCCGATAGCAATAACTAGGAAAGTAATTCGCAACGTATCGGCTCAGCTGACCGCCATGATTTATTAGACCGAACCGACGTTTCTTTATATTTTTCTTATCAGTTTATTTATTGTTCGGTGTTACTCGTGGGAAAACGCAAGAGGATCCAACGGGACCACTTTGTGACTATCTGTTTGCGTAATTGAAAGATAGAAATAATAATAAAATTGTTTTAAAAACTTATTTAAATCAATACTATATAATTATGGGTGAGTTCGCTTCATCTCTGCCACCCTTGGCTAGGCTTCATAGCAAAGAAATGTCAAACAAAATTTTACAGCGTTAAATAGCGAAAGCCTTACTTTTATAGGATGGGTATTTAAAGGAGACAACATTTTTAAGTTTTGGTTCAGGAGGCCAATTCTCGTGCAGTTCGTATGCGTAAAAAGTTCACCGATCGAATTTTCTTATTCGAAGAAAGTACAGTTATTGCTTTATTCGGGTCACAATTTCTATGTATTTTGATTTATTTAATGCGGTATTTTTTACGTGGATATATTACTTGGTTTTTTTTCGGTAAAACAGAGATACTAGTCTCTAGTGAATCGAATTACCACTCGAAATAAGTTCTATCTTACGAGAATCGGATATAGTCATTTGGATGTGGCACAAACCATGCAAGGCCAAAAATACCAAAAAAAATTGTCATTGATGAAAACACTTTATGGATAAATGTAAGCGAAAAATATCCCTTAAAGTGTCTTATACAATGTTTTTTTTTTTATGAATAAAGGCTCTAACCACACTCTTTTGAGCTTACGACCAAAAATACGAGTAAAACTACGGGCAACTTTCAGATGGTTATTGCCTTTGTTATTTATGACAACTTATTGAGAAATAGTACGCTATTAATTAGTCTGATCGGATATTGCTCCGGATTGCGGATTATTGATTATTACTGCCTATTAGTCTTCGTAATCTCTTTTTCTATATCAATTCATGAGATTTATTGTTATAATGATCATGTAAACGGCTAATATTTTTTACGTTTTTTTTAATGAGGCAAATTTCTTCATAAACTAAAACATAACTGGTTTTTAAATACCTACTATATTATTTTATTTATTTATTTATAGACTTTATTGCACAAATTTAGTGTACAAAGGTGGACATACCAAAAGCATTATCTGCCAGTCAAACCTTTTAGGTCATGCAGAAAAATGGCGACGGGTGCTAGCCATAAGTTTCTAGGATGTACGTATAAGTTTTATTATCGATTTCTTCCGGACAGACAGACTTGATGAAACCAAAGGGCTTCCGGTTTTTGCCAATCGGCCACGAAGAAAATCATATCCTGAATAATCGTGACTATCAAATATTTATAAATGTGACGGAATTCATACAAAACCCTCTGATTTTTGCCTCTTTTGATATTAGGCTTTTGTTTTCTGATTTTACGATACCCTTTGATCTTCTCCGATTACACACAGACCCTGCCCATATCACTTCGCTAGGAAGCGATCGCACGAGGAAAGTTATTTATTACAGATCAAAAGAGACTTATCATCCAATTTTTAGGGTTTTCTTTGCAGTATTTTTGTTATTTTAGAGGATGAAAACATATTTTTATTTTATTACCATTCAGTTACTTTCATAGGAAAGTAGTTAATCTACTTATGTACCTAATTTATGACTTACGGCCTGTTTCACAATGTCTAATTCCATTCGGAGATATCTGTCGTAAAAGGCCCACTTGCGCATGAAGCTCTACCTAACCCAGGATTACGCTAATCTTAGATTAAAACATCAATCTGTCTCTGTCAGTTTATTTGGCGTTGCTAGAGACAGAAATAAGATTTAATCCAGGATTAGCGTTGTCCTGGTTTAAATCATTATGCGCAAGTGGGCCTTTTTCTTCATACGAAATGACGTTCAATTTGAATTATGTGTTGGTTAGTGCTCATTTATCGATGTTGAAACAGGGGCTAAGTCAAGCTTGATGAGCGGTGCTATTTACTTATATACTAAATTAAATGTTGTTGTAAATTAAATGTACTTCTGAATTTATTTGTGCTTATTTTGTTACTTTCTTGCCACTGTTGTTTGCAATTCGTGTTTTAACCTTTTACGAGCACACGAAAAGCCATAACGAAGTGAATGGCATGTCGTTTGATTGCTGAAACAACGGAATAAGTGATGGGTTGTCGTCCGTCAAATCGCAGGATAAAGGGTTAAGAAGTACTTGAGGTCGTATTTATAACACAAACTTAGTAAGTGAAAGTCTTCCAGATTTAAAACTCAAATATTAAGTTTTGTCCGATGTGACATATAAACTTAAGTACTATACTCTGATTTTTAATTAGATAGACCAAAATGACATTTGGTGGGTGGCCACTTTTTCGTTATTTAAAAATAGTGTTGTTCCTTAATAATCGAAAGTTTCAAGTTCATTCAATTGTTGTTTATAATCGATTTTAAAATGTTCAAATAAAATCTGTTTATAAAAATCAGGAGTTCTACAAAAAACATAATTATTTCAATGAATTAATTTATAGAAAGTAATGAAAAGTCAAAATAGGCATTGCAATAGCAATATACAAGAATATTGCTATTGCAAGAGAAACCTAGGTTTTTTTACTCCTTACAAAAACTGTTTTATGCATTACGTTTATTTGTAGCTTTATGTAACGTTTAACATGTAAAAATTCATATCACAAGTTCAATTAAGCGCTTACAATTGAATTGTTACAACACTATGGGTACTACGCTAGCAACATTAAAAAATAAAAAGTTCGATTGAAGCTGTCATTCTGGTATAAAAAATAAAAATTCGAGTATAATCAGTGTTTTAGGGCTGTAACTTATTTGCTTCAGAACTTATCTTCGATAGCAAATTCTAATGCCAGTCCTCTTTTTTTCAATCGAGATGCGATGCGACAAACTGATGATCTATGCAGGAGCCTAAGAATCCTGTATCCATACATGATATTTTCCATTGAATTTAAACCCAAAATGTTTACCTACTTTGATACTTATCTAATTACCTTATCGACAACCCTTTTTATTAGGTATCTAATGTTATTGGTTTGAGCATAGTAAGTTAATTACATTGCAATAGCAGACATGCAGACAAAATCAATCTAATCTACTAAGCTCGTTTAGTTCACTTCAGTGATTTTATGCGATTTTTTGTTATTAATGTTATAACTTATTTTTTTTACAAACCTAGGACTGTTTTATGAATACCGCAAAAGGCGTGACAGCGCGCTTCACTCAAACAATGCGAATGCCTTGAACATTCCTCAAAGTTATTGTCTACTTCCAGATTTGGGGCAGCGGGTTAATTTTAAAATGACTGGCATTCTTCGGATTTTGCTAGTAAATGCACAATTAAAACCACTGGGCTGAGATTTTTGTCTTCAAAAGCTTTTGTAGTATCATTTATGCTGATAGCAAACGTCAACAAAGAACTAATTAAAAACAATTGGGTAATTAAATTTACTCATAATATAGTAAGTACTTACTTATAAATTTCACTTGTAAAAAGCGTGTCTTGTAAAAGCTGTGTCAGACAAGGAAGCGAACCCTGTGTCTTACGCTATCCGGGCGCATGACTTAACCACTTGGCCACCCACACATTGGCAAACCTGTTGAATTTTGCAAATGCTTTCTTTAACGCATAAGCTGCGTCACCTCATCAATGTTGTGAGATTGCTCTATCAATTATACCCAAAGGAAATATTCGGAAAGGAAATAGTCAGTGGCCGAGTGGTATAGGCATGCGTCCGGATGACGTAAGATACATAGTTTATTCCTTGTCTGACACAGTTGCTTTTAACAAGTGAACTTATAAAAATTGAACCTTCCTAAATACCAATAAAAGGTTAAAATAATTAAAATCCATTAACATAAATCCATTCAGTAAAAATAATAGTAATAAGAGAAACAAAAAATCGAAGTCGGTGCATGACGTGAGTGCGTACACCAACTTCAAATAAATTAGTTGTTCTTATTTTCGTTAATTTAATCATTTTAGTTTTTTTTAATCGTGAATAAAAAAATAGTACTCCATATTTTATTTTTTATTTTTACAAATTTATGATTGACAAAAAAGTATTGTTTTATTTAATGTTTGTGTAAGTAATTTAAACTGGCGCAATTAAAGTTCTAGTAAACCACTAGCGAACACCTCTCCACTCCCATGCGGTATGTGACTCGGTTCTATTGTTTATGTGTCAAGATAACCCTGCCCTACTCTACGTCACAATTAACTGAAATTCCCTGAACCCTTAGAATTAGAGCAAATCCATTACGATTTCAGACGAAGTGTTAGTAACATTGGATGTGGATTCAGTATGTTCATGATCACTTAAGTGGTGAAACTTAATTTAACCAAAATGTTAGCACAATATACAAAGGACTGTCATAAAACTAGGCAGGATAGAATAGGCCATACCTATGCACACCTAATCTTTGCTTTAGTGTACTTTAATATATCGTGCCAAAAGATCGCCGCGGTTTGCAAAATATTTTTGGCAAAGTTTGTCAGATTCATTTTTCTATAGCTCGTTGCAACGAAATTAAAAAAGGTGCTGATAGACAAAAGTCACTGGTCACTGGTTATCGCATTTTAGTACAAAATCATTGCTACAATTCGGGTAGAGCCTTCTGAATATTTCCCAATTGCTATCGCGTGCATTAATTAAAATTATTACGTAGCGTTCCCCTTCTGCCATGGGTGTAAATAGTCATTAAAACCATTGAGATCAAGAAATTATAGAGTCTGCGAATTATGGCTAGGATGAATATGACCTTATTTCTTTGTAAATTCCTATGAGAAAACCTCTGTTAAATATATATTTATGTACAACCAAGTAACGTTCCGTGTTAGTTTTCGGTGCTAAGTTCTATTGAAGTTTCGACACCACAGCTGGTTTTTAATATTTTTCCCCATCCGTGTTTCCATTTAAGAGGCTATTCCAAAGATTTAGGGTGCGAAATTTGCTCTCCAAGACACGGATGATGCTAATGTATGGAACATGCGTTCACTCGCAAAGTGGATAAAAGTTTTCACGCCTTTCGCCTGCAAGAATTCTCAAGGAGTTATTGACGTAATACAGTGAAAATCTGTCAAAAACGTCATGTGGCTGTTCTTCTGTTAATTTACGTTACGGCGAAGAATCTACTGCCTAATCACTTGCACTTGCACACACGACAAAACAACGGATGCCACTTAAAACTCTTTTGTTCAAAGCGACGCAAGGTACCAGCGATTTTAGTTCTGAAGGTCTGAAGGCGGTTGTGACCTCGATAGAACTTACCTCATAACTTCCAAACAAAATACATACATACCTTTAAAATATCACAGTTGTACTCACGGGCACCGATTTCATTTGATGTTATTTGTCATTATCAGTAATTTGGTTGATCACCATAATATATGTTTAAATCATAGAATTATTATCTCTTTCCGATAGGAATATTAATTTTATGGTTTAAACATACTAATATTCGCACTAATGAGTGGAGGCATGGATTAGAAAAGTTACTATTTATTAACCCAAGTACAACGAAAACACGAATCTGCGGTAAAATTGTCCAGCTTTACTCTCATTAGCAATAAAATTGAATGTTAACTGTTACGGTTTAGCGGTTGGCATCAAAGCGCTTTGTCCCTCTTGTATTATTGAAGCCAACTTTTAACGACAGCTTTCAAAGCTCGGAGATTGGCAAGGATTTATAATGATCCGATTTGATCTTGGATTGATTGAAAGTATAGCTGATATTTATTGTGCCTCTCTGTGATTCTCTAAAATCAATTTCGTAGTGTACCTCATCGCCTCTTCAATCAAAATTTGGTTTAAATTTTTTCAACCGTACAATAATATTATTTGGTGCTGCAAGATACATGGTAATGGAGGTAAGTATGTAAATTTTTTAAGCACTAATAAACAAGCGCTAACCCAGTTAGCATTAATTGTTTTTTTTTTATAATCAGAAGAGTTCTTCTTTTGCTCATTAATAAATTTAGTATTCCAGAAAAATTAAAAAGCCCAAAGTACCAGGGGAGGGCAATTAAGCTGTGTAGCGAACTTGCGATTAAAAGTAGATTTTAATAATTATTTATTTTTATTAAAAAAAAATCACAGTTATCAGTGGGTATTTCATATTACGACTTACCTACGATTCAAGAATAGAAAAAAGACAAATAAGTTAGCAAGTGGCAGAAGTAGTTTAAATGATACTGTGAGCTTAAAAATATAAGATTTATGTAAATGAGTTCTTTGAAACTCTGAATAACCATTAGCGTTATCTGTTCCATATTTAAGTTATAGTGCTTATTTGTCGATGGTGAAATATATCCTTAATGTTTTACCTCACATAACAGCCACGAGTTTTTTTTAAATAGAACACCATTAAGTTATTAGGTAACTAGCGAATGTGTGAGTTGGGTCGTTATTTGCTTTAAATGTTTAAACAAGTACATATTTTTGCCCCGACCCGGGAATCGAAAACGGGACCTCTGGCGCAGCGGTCGCTTTAAAATGCGACCGCTGCGCCACCGAGGCAGCTAGTGTATCTTATACCTAATGTATAAAATTAAAAACCATATCCCTATATTTACTTGTACAGGACACTACTTGTCAACTTATGAATTCAAATTTTTGAAGTAATAATTCGATTTTAATCTTTTATCTTCAGTCAGCTAACTGATGTATATTTAACCAATTTGAAAAAGAAGGTTATTAACAAGTTTTTTCTTTGCTTGCATTGAAATAAGGTAAACAGACAACTTTGGTACATGCCCTACTATTATAAAAACTTACACCAATTGCAAAACTCGGCAATCACTTTAAAAGATCCATAACTCACAGTACTTAGCGACCACAAACAACATAGATCTTGCATCATTTCCACAGCCTGCGAGGCAGTAGATCATTTTGTTTTGTATTGCAACATGATACCCACTTCAGCGAGAGCATAGTTTATTGACTATTAGCTATCGATATCACTCAAAGCGACATTTAGTTTTATTTATGGTAGAATGGTGTTGTTTTCGTATGGTTAAAGCATATCTACCCGTGACGGGAACTGCACCGTATTGAAGACAACCAGCCGTCAACCATACGTTACGTAATGGGATCAGCAACGCCTCGGCATAGGATCGGCACCGGA
This sequence comes from Pyrausta aurata, assembly GCA_963584085.1. Lineage (NCBI taxonomy): Eukaryota > Metazoa > Arthropoda > Insecta > Lepidoptera > Crambidae > Pyrausta > Pyrausta aurata. The sequence goes on along the minus strand of OY757256.1, from coordinate 11,617,288 downwards.
TTGCAAACGCCTAGCCTCGGATCGCGTTTGCTTCCACTTGAGACAGTTCTTCGTGTGGATGACAGCCTGATGACAGCACGTTTGACAGGGTGGACGGAGTGGACGGATAGTTGACAAACATCTGGCGACTACCCCCAAGCATGTCACAAAGCATGCGCCGCTGATCAAGAGTGTGTCCTGAGTTGATCTCGATCCGAGGTGGTTGCGAAAGTAATGAGAAAACATTTTATTTATGCGTGATATGAGATAATTTACCTGCGTATCCATTGAGTGAGCGGCTCTAGATTCAGTTAAAAGTATATTTATCATTTAGTTACAAGTTTAAAACAATTGTAGAAACAAGATTCCCTTTTTGTAATACGATTGAATGAAAAATATTTCGTTAAACGTGTGCTCACTCAGTCCTCACAAACGGTTGACTATCAAAACTTTTCAGTTTTATAAACAAAAAGTGCGTTGAGCTCAAAATATCAATTTTGAAAATTGCGTTCTTTCAAATCTATCAAATGTTTATGACTTTCAGAGCGCTTTCACATTTAGGCGACTTTAGCAGCGCGACTTATGCGCGACAGTCGCGCTGCCGATAATTTTATACTATACACGGCAGCCGTCGCGCTGCTAATGTAAAAACATCCGCTGCTGCCGCGCTGCTGTGGCGCTTGTAGTACTACTTATTATATATTCTGTGGCGCTGCTGACACCCTATTGTGAAGGCGCACTTAAGATTGACTACTATTTTTGAAGCATAGCTGCCTTTTGATTGTGGGATATAATATATTAATATATATAACGATGTATTTTATATCCCGAGATATATATTTTATCCGTTCACACTATGGGATATATATTTTCTTAGTTTGTATGGGATTGTCCACCAATGGGGCGTGCAGGGGGCGGAAAATATATCTTTTTCGAATTGCTCTTAAACATATTATAACTCGGGATATAAAATATTATATTTCTCAGTGAGAAGGGTTCCATTGTAAACTATGGTGAGCGATATCGAGTATATCTCGGTATATTAATATATTATTTCCAAGTGAATAGGCAGCTTTAGAATACCATCAGTTTGATTTGATTTTGGAAGCGAAATCATAAAATATATATTATCTTTGCAACGGGTTGAAATACCGACAGTATGCACAATAATAGTTTTGGTCGGTCAGCACAAAACATACTTACTCGCACTGTGGACTACATTTATTGCGCTCGTAAAAACCTTTTTTGGTAGCTTACTTTGACTGTATAAGTAAGTGGTTTTGAGAATCTAAACTGATAAATAAAGAGATTGACCTTTTGAAAATATACTTTTAAATATTTTTTTGTGTATTTTTTGCGTTTCAACTAGCGTCTAGCAAAGATTTGCGTTGTAAGATGTCTGAAAATGATTTAAGCAGCGTCCAACATTTAATAGCTTTAAAATCTCCAAGTCTCATGCGATTTCACCAACTAATCGCATTTCCACTAATCAAATTCACCGTCCGAAGTTGAAAAATTAAACTGTCGCGAATCGTACTAAATCAACGTCAGTTTCGGCGAATATCCGTCGACTGAGATGTTTTTGTACTTGAAATTAATTTGTGGCTAACGCTAAGCGACGTCTTTTTAAGCAATTTTGGAATTCAATTTATTTTCTGGATTCAAAAATCGAAGGTTCATGACCTTTACGTTTACTTTATTTATATTTTCAGTTTTATCGCCGCACAACTCGTTCACACTTAAATATTATAGTTACAGAACGAACACATGTGCTACCTACTTACTTTTAAAGGTTGTTTTTAGGATTCCGTAGCCGAATGGCAAAAAACGGAACCCTTATAGTTTCGTCAAGTCTGTCTGTCTGTCTGTCTGTCTGTCTGTCTGTCTGTCTGTCTGTCTGTCTGTCTGTCTGTCTGTCTGTCTGTCCGTCCGCATCACATAGCTGAAACTTGGTAGGTAGGTGTATTTTGTTTACCGCTTTCCGATTCAGATACAAAAAGTAAGAAAAAATAATATTTAAGGGGGGGGCTCTCATACATGAAACTAAAACCTAAAAATTTTTTTTTACTCAAACCTATGCGTGTGGGGTGTCTATAGATAGGTCTTTTAAAATGATGTTGAGGTTTCTAAAACCATTTTTTCTAAAAGTCTAACATTTGAGATATAGACGCTTCCAAAGTGGTAGAATGGGCGTCCCCCCCCATCTAACTTTTGAACTAAGAAAGTGAAAATTCCAAAAAAAAAAAAAATGTAGATCTCATCAAAAACTTGCAACGAAAATTGGTTTGAAGGAGATCGAACCAGTAGTTTTTGAGATATTGCACATTTTTATCAACCGCAAATATAACTTTGTCTTTATATATATATATATACAAACACTATGAAAAACAAAGTTATTTTTGCCGTCGCAATCTATTGTGATGTTTTCGTTAAGTGAAAGTAAGTGGACCCTGAATTTAGTTAAGGGTGGCACGGAACCCTCAGTGCGCGAGTCCGACACGCACTTAACCGGTTTTTATTTACTGGGTTCTTGACAAATACACACTTAAAATTGAGTTTTTTGAGTTTGATAAAGAGCGGTGTGGAATTGAATAGAATGATTATAAAAATCGTAATAACACCCATTCATTTATTCTAATTTTATTGGTAAATTACAATTATTAGATCATACACACAATAATTTATAAACATTAAACACAACGACTAGAGTTTGACTCCGATCTAACTATTTGGCACCAATATCAACTAAGTTACACTGTTTACAAGTTCCTTAATATACAAAGTTATGTTCAATATTACTATTAGACACAGTTATATCAACTCATTTATTAAATATTTTTTGTTGTATTTACAATTTAAAAAGATCTAAGCATCTGTCTTAAATGGTCATTATAAAAGTAGAATATTATAATTTTGAAATAACTTTCAGTGTCGGACTTCCTTTGATTTTATTGATACCTTACGAATGTTACCTTATGTAGGTATTCATTTAATGAACATATAATAAAACTATGAGAAAGAGGCGTGTTTGATCCTCATATTTTAAATAAATAGACAATAGGTCAATATGTGACTGAAATCTTACTAAAAAATAAATTGGTTAAGAATGTTTTTTTAAGAGACCGGAAATTTCGCGCGGTTGGACCGACAGCACGGTAGCTCAATTGGAAGAGCATTTTGAACCGGATAGTCGTCGTGCGCAATTTTTGGTTTCATATTATCATCTTTTAGGAATTTAAAAATAACCCAAAAAATATCCTAAGAATAAGTTAGGCCACTGCTTTATTATACTTGAAAAGATTTAACTTTGACAAAGGAAGTCAGGCCCCATCATATTTCTGAATAATCCCTGTAATTAATTACTTTCGACAAGATTACGCTACTATAAAGTTATACAATAAACTTAAACTACACTTACACAGGATTTATCCAATATTTGAATTCATTAATTTTTAATTTAAAACAAAAGAAGTAACAAATAATAGAAAAATAAACATGTTATGCTGTAGGTGGAATTCTAAATTGTGGTAAAACTTTTTGTGAAGGCAACAGAAAATATTCACTATAACCTATAACATAGAAGAATAGAGGGACACACTATTGGAAACCAAACTCATTCCCATCATCTTGTGAAATAGGATCATCAAAAACATTATTTAAATTACATATTATGCTTTCAGAATGTTGGCACAATATCACGCAAATGTTTTAACATTTGATATACCTCTAGTACTCTCAGGGTACGATGTCAGACGAAGCCCGCTCTTTTAATTAGCGTCACACAATCCACATGTTCCATTAAGATATAGTATAATAGGTCTTTACATGGACCGTGTACGTTTACCGAGGTCATTGCCGCTTAACCGCCTAGAGCCGAAGCTATTGTCGTCTTTTTAAGTTCAAATTTCGATTTCCCGTCCGCAAAAAACAATTTGCGAACTAAAGAGTAACACAATATCATATGGATTTCAATATTACAGCTCTCTCTATACTGCTATATCGATATCAATTGCTAATGTCACTTATCAATATTTGTAGGGTAATGAAATTAGGCAAGTTGAAACTATATACCGCAACTGTTGCTCGTTAATATTTGAAATTGACATAGAGAATAAGAAATTAAGGGTAATTTATAAGTACTTAAGTGGTCGTTAAGCAAAGCGTAATGCTTAAATAGCGTTTAATAAATTAACAATAAACCTTGGCAGGATAAGTGTGTCCTTAATTAAATATTTATGTAGGCATGCTTTTTATCAATGGATTTATATGCTGTCTAGTTACTATTTAAAACAGGTACCTAGTTATAGTGTAAAGTCGATTTCACGTTACTGATAAATGACCTAAATGTGACGGGCTTTCCACGTTTCAGATTCTATGAAGTAAGAATTTGAAATTTTCATTAGCTTTTACAATTAAATAAGGTTTCTATTAAAAAAAACTGACTGAGACGGGTCAATTAAAAGAAAAAATACGTAAATAAATATTACATGTATGTGTAAATAATACATCCTATCTATTATTTCTTTAATAAGGTTGCTTAAGTTTTATATGAAGAGCATTTTATTTACAAATAACATTAAGTGATCTATCAGTAATCAGCGTATTTTAGACCCAGTAAAGTTAAATGTCATTTTTTTCGAAATAAAATAATAATTGCAAAAACAATCTTAATAAAACAATCAATAAATGTTTATGTTTAGAAACAAAAATTAAAAGTTGAACATTGGACAACGTTAACATTTTGACGTGCACATGGATATAAACTAACAACCCATTCATGCTGAAAAGATTTATAAAAATATTGAGGTAATTCTGTTTAGTTATCGGCTCGGGTGATCTTTAGTTTTATGTAACTTCTAAGCTCTAAAGCTTGGTTGTGCCATTTAGTTTCGCTTAGCTATAAAATGTCCCACTCGTATTTTTTCGTAAAGAATTTGACATACATTGCGGCGTGGTGGTGCAACCGATACACGAACGTGCAAACATGCTAGATTTCTGGCCGTTTTCTCAATAACATCATCTCCTAATTAAAAATAAATAAAGAACCATTAATAATTGTATAACCTAAAACCATTCGTCCCTGTATTTACTTGTTTGTAGCTGTATACTGACCACTTATCTGTATACATACGATAACTTTTTTTAAAGTTTACTGCCTTGAGGACTACAAAAACGTGTCATCTCTTCTAGGGTGACAGTTGTTGTTTTGGTGTTCCTCAGGGAGGTGCATTCGCACCTTTTTCGAGTTTGTGCTGTTGCACTGATGCACACGCTGCTTGGGGTATTTGAAGCTGTCTTCTTTTACCTGGGGAGAAAGAACGGGTCAGGTGGAAATCGTATTCAATTGTTAAGATTGGGCTTCATAAGTTGCGTTAATCATTATAATCATCATAATCATTATCGGCCAAAGGACGTATACTGCTGAATTTATGCCTGCCCCCCTGTTTTTCCACATCAAGCGACCACAAGCGGTCTGCATCTAGTGTGATCCTGCGATCTTTACAAGGTCGTCTGGCTATCTTGTCGGTGGACGTCCTACGCTGCATCGTTATAATAAGTAATATTAATGACAATCGGTTGCTTGTACCTCCTTATAGCTTAATTAAGCTTATAGAAAAATATTTTTAGTAGCACAACACAATTTTATTATAAATGGAATTTTTGCTTTTATGTGGCACTACCTGAGAGAAAATGGTCCCTAGAAATACCGCAATGTTCCATTTCACTTCAAATCAGAACTTCTTTTGTCTGCTGGGCTTATACATACAAATTACCAGCGTTTGTCAGTCGCCGTAGAAGCAGTAAAAAGAAGAGGCGATATCTTTCCAGTGAACTACGAGATCATCTTCTATGTGAGCTCAGCCACACTTAGTGGCACACGTTATCACGAGCAAGCCATTTCAAATAAAAGAAAAAAATAGCTTATCATACTGACCCTGACTGTGAGATCGCGCCTGGTCCTTCGATGCGATGACGTCAGCAGTTCCGTATGCGCACGTGACTCGTTACCAACAGGACTATCGTTTGACTTCATCCAGCACCAGAACCATTTGTATGGTGGGATGTTCCTAAAAAAGTAAAAATTAAAGTAAGCCAGTAAACATCCCACTGCTGGGCAAAGGCCTTGTGCGGATTGGCGGAGGAGTGTTTACAAGGCATGCGACTAACCTTGCTGTCATATTAAGCCGCCCATAAAGCCTCTGACTAGACTTAACGACTAATATCAACCGTATGTTATATCCGACATTATGGAACCGATGTTCCTGCCAACGGAAAAAATCAATAATGTCTAGTTGTAGTTTTTTACGAAGGTATTTTACCACAAAGCCAGGATTTATAATATGAAATGGTTCCGTCCCTTCAAAATCCATTATATCTTTACTGACTGTAAAAGCATGTGATGTGCCCGTAAATGTCTCTAACATCAGTTTTATGGAGAGAAATAAAAGTAAATTCTCTTGCGTGTATTTTTTTTATAATATACACCATCATTTTCACATTATTTGAAGAGTCTAAATAAGTCCGGTAGATACTGAAGTTGGTGGACATATTTTCAAAGGTTCTCCTCTTTATATCCGTTCTTCCCCAACGGTATTTAGTTCTTCGCGTTATGTGCCCTGCACCTACCACCTAAATGCCCCTATAAAATACCTAGACTTTTAAGGCTATGCCCATTACATCTCCTCATGCTAATCCTAAGGCTATCCCATAGTTATATCTTCTATCAACAACATTCTCCTGCACAATCTTTGTGCATGACATGAAATTATGACCGGAATATTAATGCTTTAAGTGTCAAGTTTTGTACTCTGTTTTTGTGCAAAGTTTTTTTTTGTGCCCATGCCCTATAGGTAGAAATGCCGAAGTAGATTCGTTTTCTAATATTAACCTTGAATGAAATTATAAAAATGAACAACTTACCTAAGACTTAGGAATATTCTGTTAGAGAATATGAAGTAAATGACAGGGTTGGCTGCCGAGTTGAGCGGCGCCAGGCTCTGGATGAGCGAGGCGATGGCTATGTTGGCTTGTGTGTCCGGCACGTAGCCATACACTTGTAGCAAGTCGAAGATCATGTATGGAGACCAGCACAGGACGAATACTGGAACAAATGAACTCAATGTACTCGTACAAACTTACATTATAACATGTTACAAAAATGTGTGTTGAGAGAATAGTACTCCCCAGGCCTTGATGATTGTGCGTAAATCTTCTTTCTGTTTGTAAAAAGCTTGCATGTCTATCTGTAATATTTTTAAACAATTTTTTTACACAATATAATTAAAACTAAACTGTAAGCCAAAACATGTGCTTTAGAAAAGTTCATAAGAATGAGTTACATCGTTTCGCAAATTCAACTCTTACTTGCTATATTATATGTACACACTAATTTGTGAGAAGAGAAGCTCTTGTGAAATTTATGCGGGTGAAGAAGCCGCGGGAAACTGTAAGTATTATAAATATTTAAACAAATATAACATAAAACATAAAAGAACATAAAACTACCACGAAGTCTCGCAGACACGCGAGACTAATTTATTTTAGAACATCACGAAAAAATCTAAAGAAAACATTTGGATCACAACCCATGATATCGATACTCGGATAGTCCTGCGATAAATCATTGTAGAGGCGACACATCCGTACTATCGGGTTGTAGTACGAGGTGTTGTTGCGATATACCTGGAGTGAGAACAGCTTAGGCTTGCGATCACGGGCTCTGTAATGCGTGTTAATACTTATCGATGCAAGTAAAGACGGAGAATCAATCGCTGAGTGTAATATTTTATACAAGTATATTAGCTCGAACCGTTTGCGTCTCATTTCCAGGCTAACCATGTTAAATTTATCTAGCCTATCTTCGTAGGAAGCCAATTTGCGATGGTAACCGTGACGAAAAGAGAGACATCTCAGGAATCTTTTTTGGATGTCCTCAATACGGTCAGTATGTACAGCATAGAACGGAGACCAGATAACTGCACCGTATTCCAGAACAGTTCGGATAAGTGAGTTATATAGGTAAACCACACTTTTAGGATTTTTAAGTTGCTTGGTGTTGCGTAAGACAAAACCCAGCATTTTACTACCCCTGGAATGAACTTTATTGTAGTGTTCATGAAAAGTCAGTTTCTCATCGAAAATTACGCCTAAATCCTTAGCTTGGTTCTGTCGTTTAAGTTTATGACCGTTGAGAGTGTATTCGAAGTTAATTTTATTTAATTTTCTAGTGAATGACAATACGAAACATTTATTAATATTTAAGTACATGTGATTAAGAGTACACCAATTTGCAACGGTTTCAATATCGGACTGTAATAATTCAGCATCTACAGGTGTAGCCACCTCAGAAAAGATTTTAAGATCGTCTGCGTATAAAAGGTTAGGACACTTTAATTGCCCAGCAAGGTCGTTTATAAAGGCTATAAAGAGCAAAGGGCCCAGAATAGAGCCTTGCGGGACACCAGAGGTGACAAGAACCGGATCGGATAGTACACCCTTGAAAGCAACCAGCTGACTTCTTCGAAATAAGTAGGATTCGATCCACCGAAGCAGAGAGCCATGTATACCCATTTGGCAAAGCTTTCGACAAAGCAGAGTATGGTCAACCTTGTCTATATTGAGTCTACTTGCACATTTTTAGCAGAAGCGCAACATAAATAGTTTTTGTATTCAAGCAGGTTTGTGATGGTTGATTTATTTTTAACAAACCCGTGTTGGTTGTTTGATAAAAGAGGTTTTATGTGAGTATAAATGCATTCAGACACTAGGGATTCGAACAGTTTGGCGCAACAAGAAAGTATGCTAATAGGCCTGTAGTTTTCGCAATAATCTCTTAGCCCACCCTTGAAGATGGGAACTATGTGAGCCGTCTTCCAGCGGTCAGGGAACACCCCTAAGCTGAGCGATTGGTTAAAAATTAAACAGAGCGGCAAGCTGATCTCATCCGCACAGCTCTTTATAAAAGAAGGAGGGATTGTATCCGGCCCAGCTCCCTTGGTCGAATCAATACATTTGTTTTTTTTGGAAATTGTCTCTACAGAGACAGAAATAGATGTAAGAGTACTGACGCCTGCTTCATAAGTGTTAATCGAGGGGTTAGGTGAAGAACCATGGGTCTCAAACCCTGAACCAAAATAAGTTGAAAACAGGTCACATATCCCCTTATGATCAGAGGCTTCAAGGTTGTTATATCTCATTGTATGTGAAATCGAATTGCTCTCTTTACGCTTGCAATTAACAAATGACCAAAAAGGCTTAGTGCTTGTACATAATTCATTCTCGATAGAAGAGATATATTTTTTGTAACACTCTGATATTAACTTTTTACTACGTGTACGTAGAAGACAAAAAACATCATAATCACGAGGATTTTTAGTTTTTTTATATAACTTGTGGTATTTTTTTTTCTCGGCGATACACTTTTTCAGACTAAAGCTAAACCAGACAGGGTAGTTGTCTTTTGCTTTCTGAGTATATGGGGTGTGTTTTTTGATTATGTTAAGCAATGTGTCATAAAATACATCGATGTTGTCGTTAACGTTAGATGAAGACAGCAGGGAGACCCATGATATGCTAGAAAGTTCAGCTTTAACTTTGTTGATATTACATTTTTTATAATTTAACCAATTAGTCGTGTTAAGAGCAACTTTATTGACCGACAGTTGGGGTATTTCAATAGTGAGAGCTGGATGATGAGTATCCATACGACTCAAAGGAGCGCATTCATTAACAACTACATTATCGAAGGTGCAGAATACCAAGTCCAAAAACCGACCGTTTTCATTAGGAACTCCGTTATACTGGTAAAGACCGCACAAAGAGGCAGTTTCAAGCATAAGCCTAGATTTGCGATCAGTAGAGGGGGAAGGTGCCAAGTGAGAAAAACCCGAAATATTACTCCACTCTATACCAGGATTATTATAGTCTCCGACACAGATAAATTTACTGTTGTAGTCTGCCTCTAAAATGATATTTTGGTAATTATTGTAGAAAAGAGTTAGATCGTCTATGTTCACGTAAGAAGGCAAATAGTTAACGCAAATATTCAAATTGCATTGATTAGCCGAGTCCGACCGAATAGTAATCCAAATATCTTCCAAATCAGTCTCCCATAACTGTTGGCGAACAACATTAAATCTTTTCTTCACAGCTATAGCAACTCCTCTGCCTTCCTGTTTTTTATTACTTGTAGTTTGCCTATCTCTACGGAAAACGTGATATCTAGAATCAAAAATTTCGGTGTCATAGATGTCATCAGCTAAATTGGTTTCTACAAGACAAATGACGTCGTAGTCGTTATTTATTATGTTAATATGTATTTGATGCAATTTAGTTCTAATTCTATTGACATTTTGATAGAATATTTCCATATTTAAATAAATAAAGCAAAAAGAAACAGAATTGAGTAAATTAAGTGAAGTTAACTCGTCAAGTATGTGTAAACGAGACACAATAAAAATTCCATTGTTATGCGACTCTCGGCATTCGTTTGATACCTGACTGATTAAAACTATAAATTAAACAAGTAATAAGTATGTAAGCTATTATTATTTACGTTTACTTTTAAGTAATTTAGGTAAGCAGTTAGAGTTTTTAATTAAGCTCGCGCTGGAAGAATCATCTTGACGAATGTAAATCTTGCCATATCTAATCCAGACGTATTTGAAATTGTTATCTGCGGCAAATCGTCGAGTTTCGGCATACAACACCTTCAATCTCAGGAGATAAATGCTCAGCTACATAAATTCTGTTGGAGATACCAGGCAACCCAAGGTGTCCCGAGTTCAGCATGTTATCAGAATGACTTTTATTGTAGCGGGTGACGGCCGAAATGACAAGGTCGCGCTGACGGGAAGACGCTAGGGTGACCAGGATATTACGGGGCCGGGAGGACTTGGGGTCCATCTTTGATACTCGACGACATGATCCAATTGATGACTCCGAAATGTCAGCACCGACGACGTCGCATAGTTTTCGAAAAAGTGCCGTTAAATTTTCATTTTTTTGTTCAGGAACGGCATGAATTTCTAGATTCAAACTGCGGGTCATGTTGTCCATCGTCGAAAGTTTGGCACTCATTTTGCTAATTTGCTGTTTCAAGGCACAGTTCTCTTCTTCCAATGTTTTAACTACTGAAGCTTGATCTTGTATTTTTTTCTTAATATCCAGCTGTTCCTCGTGTATAAAATCTGTAGTAGCTGTGAATTCCTGCTTAAACCCATCAATACGGTCGCGAATCATATTGTCAAAATCTGTTTTCATGGAGGAGCGAAGGTCGCTCAAATAATATGAAAGAAAAGAATTCAGTTTCTCGTCCATTAATTGTGATATTTTTTCTATGGTTAATGGTTCCGTAGCAGGCTGGCATACGCCTTTAGATGCAGATGCGGCAGTATTAACATCACCGGCACACATCGATCTGTTTACATCAGATAAGTCTTGGTCGAATGACATATGCATCGAGTCACTATCAGTCGGCACCTGATTGAGGCGGACTGGGGTGTCACAAGTAACCCTGTTATTGCGTTTTGTTATATTGGTGCAGGCAGGGCATACCCAAGATGAAAAGAATTCCTCAGACAAAGCTGTGAATTGCTTACTGTTTATATTCAAACATTTGTAATGATAGTCTTGTTTACACAGTCTGCAGTGTAAGCAACTTTTAGCTTCAAGGGATTTATTACAGGCAGGGAGGCGCAAGCGCTTGTGTCGAGCGCGCGTGTCAGGTAGATTATAGTGCACGCCAGGTGATATAGATGGCGCTGTCCGCAGTAAAAAGCAAGTAGATCAGCGAGCGATCGATATTTTTTATGCGAGAAATAGTGGGTAAGATGAGTAATTATTGTCTTGTAGGCACTAATTAAGTTCAGAATTTTATCACCAGAAAATAGCACCAAAACCACACAGTCCACGAAGATAACATATGGAGAGAGCACTGAGGTCCCGACGAACGCACATAACAATCACGAGAGTTAATAAATAGAGAATACACACAGTTATTAATTTTCAATTACAGAGACTTGACGAACGATTGTAACTCAAACTAGCGCCATCTAGAGAAAAAAAAGATTTAATCTATTATGAAATGAAACACACAATGACTTTCTAGATAATGCTAATGCTATTTTGAAAATACAAATAGTAACCTACCTACAGACCGAGTTTTCATCCATTGACCATTTTACCTTTTTTTTTAACTGTGTAAGATATGGTCTTAAACAAAATGTGCCTTTTCCTAAATCGTTTAAGTGGTTTTTCAGTCTTTACACTTTATCCACTAGACGCTTAATTGGAAAATGTCTATTAGATAAAGGAGCCTTGATAAAAATAGTATTCAATATGCCAAGTCTTGATAAGAAATGGAATAGTTAATAAATACGCTAAAAGAACGATTTGCAGAAAATTGGAAAAGTAAGTAATCGCCTTACAGGATTGTAGACTTATTTAGGATCAGGTTAAATGTCTTCAAGAGAGGCGGGTTTACTCGTATATAATAATACTAATAATGTATGCAATCCAAATACCCCTCCCAACAAAAAGATTGTGCTGTACATAAGTCACGTAACTTTTATTAAAACACTAGCGGTCCCAGCGAAATTCGTTTCGCCCCCAGCCCCGTCCCGCCCCGGCCCCGTTTTATGGATAATTATTATCTTCCTTGACTCTACGTTTTAGTTATAAAACGTTTGTATGGGAAAAGGAACAGGGCTGTTTTTAGGGTATTCCCGGAAATTATTCGAATTTTTATTGCTCTAAAAACCATCCTTGAACTTCAACAAACATTTTGAAAAAAGAATTGGCCAAATTAGTCCAGGCGTTGTTGAGTTATGCGCTTACAACCTTTTGCGATTCATTTTTATTATACGAGTAGATACACAATTTGTTTCAACCGTCTGTATTCGTTTAAAGTCTACTTAAAGAAAGAAACAGTAAATAGCCAGTCATCGGACGAACAACCTTTTTAAAGCCATTTATTTTTGGTCTTATTTGAGTCTATTTTTGGCACTAACAAATTGCTGAGGGTGCGAAATCTAGTTTCGCTCCAAAGTCTGCTTAAAAAAGGACTCGGTCTTTGTTGTCCATCCTAAATAGTAGAGTTTATTTCGTTGTTCTTTTTCATTGTGCTAGATTGTAATTTAATTCTCGACTATATTTGAAAAGTGTTGGAAAAATCCTGAAAGTCACAAACACTTTATATTCTTAAAATATTCTGGGACCTAACTTACGCAAAGGTTTTGTGTAAACATTTTGTATGTGCGTTCTTATATGAGAAGATTTTACAAGCTAGTATACAGTAATATAGATTTATCTGAGTATCGCAAAATCTATATCTATAAATTGAGGCGTTGAAATGAACACAGAATGTAAGAATTCAAAAGTTCAAAATTTTACACATGACTAAAGCTTTTGCTGTATCGTTGTCTAAAGAGAATGTCCACGTTATTTGTATCAGGGTTATAAAATTTATGTAAATGCGCACTTTTGTTATGACATGAGAGCGGGTCATTGCATTAGGGCAACGAAATATGTCGCCGTTGACTTGTTTGCTTACTAAATAAGTAACAACAACACATTTAGGGTACGGCCTACAACTTAAACAAAATATGAAGTTCCTGTGTTATTTCAGTCATTAGGTGAATCTTATAGTAAACTTATCAGGGTAACCGTGACTACAAATAGTATTGTTATAAAATAACACAGAAAAAAATTATTTAAAATACGAGTAGTATTTAACTTATGTAAAACATACCGACTAGATGTAAAGCGAGACGTTAGTATTTTTCGAGCAAATCAAAAGCAAATAGTGACATTGTAAAGATATGGTATTTTGTATTAAGGAGGCAATTGAATTCCTGGGTACATTTTACTAAATTTGTTGTTGACGTTATTAATAGCAAGTTTTGTCGAAAAAAAATAAAGTACTAACTCTACATGAGTTAAAATATGAAACCAAAAATTGCGCACGGGCGGGATTCGAACCAGCATCTTTCTGGCAATCCGGGCCAACTGCTCTTCCAATTGAGCTACCGTGCTGTCGGTCTGACCGCGCGAAATTCTTGGTCTCATTGATACGTCATTGCGTGACGTTAGCGCCATCTACCCGTCTGTTTATGCAACAGCGGGCCAAGTAGTTATTCTTTACAGAATAAATTCAACTTGGAAATGATAACGCTTCGCTACTCAATGGTTTTACAATATTTTTAACACTCACAGTGTCATATTTCATCTTTTAAGAATAAAATATGACACTGTGAGTGTTAAAAATATTGTAAAACCATCTACATGAGTTTTTTAACAAAGACGAAGTTTTTCTTTATACTGAAATTCTAGCAAGATTTTTCTTTATTTGAATGCTTCTTCCTATTCAAACAAACCAATAAATTGAGTTGTCTGAGTTGTAAACGAGTTCTATTGGACTGTCTGTTCCGTACGAAAACTTTCTGAAAAGGGAATAAAAGTATGTATCTTATACTAGACTTTTCCTGTCGCTTTGCTTTCTTGTTTATTTAAGAATAAACATTTAAAAAAAAAATTATTGTTCTGGTGTACCTATACTTCACAATACATGTTTTCACGGCATCCAGTCTCCATGGTGAAGAGATGGACTGGCGACTTGGACTGACAGACTGACGGACAGACAAATAAAGGCTCTGTTTTTGGATTTGACTGATTTGACTTATAAATATCCTAATATCATTCGTGTTTGGGATTTTGCATTGGAATAATCGGACGACGAAAACTGACAGTCTTTCTTTATACAGTCCGTGTAACTGTTGAATGCTGGTTTTAAAATTAACGAAATGTTGGCATATTATTATTGACTGTACTTTCATAAGATGTGCTTCCTTTACAATAGAACAACCTAGAATAAAAGACGTTAGCAATATTCATAAAAAACTTACCGAAAACAATGACAAAAGTCATTTTCACGGTCTTTATTTTAGCTTTAGGTATGATGCCCCGACTGCTCGCACGGCGGGAGTCCAAATCGTCACTGTCTGTAAAAAGATGGATAATTTTAATCTGGCTACATCATGTCAGGATACCGCCCATGTCTAGCTTTAATAAGAACTAAAGAAGGGTCAGAGAACGGATGATTACTTAAGTAAGTGTTAAAGACTGCTTCGGGAATTGGTTCTGGAATACTAATACAGGATGAATTTGTGTTCAAAAGCTTAAAGGAGCTGCTGTAACTCTACATGTAAGGGCCGTTTTCTACGATGATTTTGCAGCTTACTGTTTTCTGCTGGATACCGTTAAGTAACATACGCGTTTCAATTTAAATATTCACACGGACATCCAGTTGGCAGTGAACCGCAAAATACCGATATCGGTATACCCTAAGAGCTTGTGATGAATGTTATTACCTGATAAATGCGTGAATAAGAACCTTATTCTCTACAGCGTCTTTTTTCTAAATGAAGTAAGAAATGAAATGCTCTCAAATTTTAAGTACAAAATTGGTTGGAAAATAGGAACGTTTCATTAAATATACCAAGTTAGTAATTTATTGTGAAAATAACTCAGATTTTACCTACATTCTGCGTGGGCTTCAAAGTTTGTCCTAATGTTACAAAGAATTCGCATCATTAGACGCAATAAAGAAACAATTTAATACTACTCCTTTGTATTAAGATTTTCCACTATAAAATACACTGTCTGCCATGTCATTCTAAATTAAATTACAAACCAATCTAAAACTTCTTAGGAATCTCACAATCTTTAGATCTTTCAGTATTCCATTTTCTCAGCTGACTCAGTGACTTCCATTAGGAAAAGCCTAAAGATATCTTAGACACGGCTTTGGAGTTTTCCTCCATATTTCATTCTGCTGTTCCTTAGGGAGGCCAGTCACGTCTTTCCTAATTTGCCGCGATTCATCCTATAACACTTTTTAGGGTTCCGTAGCCGAATGGCAAAAAACGGAACCCTTATAGTTTCGTCAAGTCTGTCTGTCTGTCTGTCTGTCTGTCTGTCTGTCTGTCTGTCTGTCTGTCCGTCCGTATGTCACAGCCACTTTATTCTGAAACTATAAGCATCACATAGCTGAAACTTGGTAGGTAGGTGTATTTTGTTCACCGCTTTCCGATTCAGATACAAAAAATAAGAAAAATAATATTTAAGGGGGGGGGCTCCCATACATGAAACTAAAACCTAAAATTTTTTTTTTACTCAAACCTATGCGTGTGAGGTGTCTATGGATAGGTCTTTTAAAATGATGTTGAGGTTTCTAAAACCATTTTTTCTAAAAGTGTAAGGTTTGAGATATAGACGATTCCAAAGTGGTAAAATGGGCGTCCCCCCCCCTCTAACTTTTGAACTAAGAAAGTGAAAATTTTGAAAAAAATATATGATGTAGATCTCAACAAAAACTTGCAACGAAAATTGGTTTGAAGGAGATCGAACCAGTAGTTTTTGAGATATTGCACATTTTTATAAACCGCAAATATAACTTTGTCTTTCATACAAACACTATGAAAAACAAAGTTATTTTTGCTGTCGCAATATATTGTGATGTTTTCGTTAAGTGAAAGTAAGTGGACCCTGAATTCAGTTAAGGGTGGCACGGAACCCTCAGTGCGCGGGTCCGACACGCACTTAACCGGTTTTAACCCATCATTTTTACTTAGAAACTAAACGCCAAGTATTCTCTAGTTGATTTCAGCTTTTGAATACTAATTTTATTGTTGGCCAATCGGGTTCTTGAAAGCTTTTAGCGAAAACTCATTGATTTAATTTGTTTCTAAATTGGTGGCGATTATTAAAACGTGTCTAATTTAGTAAGCTTTTGAGAAACTTTTACAAATACTCGATATTTGATTTATGTTTGATACAAACTGGTTGTTTTGATGTTTTTAGGTTGGGAATTTATCAATTTATGTTTTCTGAAGTCCAAACTTTAAAAACTACAAAACGGAAAAGGATTTCAAATCTTGGGCAGTAACATGGATCTATTGCAATTATGGGATTATAAAAATTCAATTAAATCATGTTATTAGTACAGTAATCAAGTAGCGTTAATAAGACGACATTATTTACAAATTGTTGTTTTGCAATTTAATCATCCAATAAAAATAGTATTGTAATTTTATTACTTGGTATAGTTAGTAGATTATTGTAGTGTTAATAACCAACAACAAAACACAAAAACCGTCTTTATATTTTAGGGTAAAATACCTATTTATTTTATACTTACATTGCCTCGTCGCCGTAGCGCGTCTTCCCAGTACCCTTTGACTCTTCTGCCTAATCGTGACCACTATGACACCATAACAAGCCGCTATGGTGAGTGCGGGTATGACAAAGAGAGATACAAAGACACTGGTCATCCATATCCGCCATTGGAGTTTGCTGAGGCTGGACCAGCATTGGAGGACACCCGCTGTTTAAAAAAAGGGAAAAATATTTAAATTAAAGTACTCGCTATGTATTTCTACTGCTATTTCTAACCAAACAAACCGTAAATTATCATCAATATAACCATAAGTCTACAGTTAAGAGTATTGAGATCTCGTGAATGTATCAGATATTGAAATCAGACGGCCCTAAGAGAAAGTTTTTCTGCTTAGGTACATTACATCGTTTATTGAACCTATGAAATAAAAACATGCATTGCTGCAGACAGCTCAAATCGAGAAATATATTCATATGACAAAGATGCACTTGGTTCTTAGTACTATTAGTATTATTTCACTAGGACATAGTTTCAATTTCCCACAAGCAAAACTTACCTACATCCTCTTCTTCAAAAAGAAACAACATTGGCACACAGAACATAAAGCTGATGAACCACGCACCAAGAATAAGAGCTCGTGCTCTTCGCCCTAAAACAAAATAAATAACGCCCATTATAGAAAGAAAGAAAACGAATATATTAACACTTTCATATCTTTGTCATAGTTAGAAATAATCATGATGGATCATACTTACAGCTTCCCGTGAAGTTCATTGGATGCGTGATGGCGTCGCATCGATCGACGCTAAGCGCCACCAAAACATACGTTGAAGAATAAGTTACTACACCCTGAAACGAACAGAAATTTTAGATACCAATTAAGTATGTAGGATGTAGTACTCTGTTACATTAGGTCGCAAGCGGTGCGGCCCTAGCAGTGCGTAAAAAGATCAGAATTTCGGAAAACCGAAAGGCGATTCCCACATTGCACCGCGCTCCGCGGCGGACCGCGGGGCGACAGATTTAATCGTTTTATGCAAGTACCTCAGTTTGAATAGAAAACACACGTGTCACAACCATAGAATTATTATCCCTTTTGGAATAAGAATATTAATTTTATGGTCATAACACACTGACAACGCGTCGACGCGCTGGGCGCGTTCTTAGGACAGCGTCGGAGCGCGGTGCAGTGTGGGAACCGCCAAAATATTGATGGTATAAAATTGTATTTATTGTATCGACTCAAACTCCTACCAAGGCTAAGGAAATAAATAGGTGTGCAAAATTATTTTAATAATCTGCTATTTACCTGTAAATATTTCATCAGCTTACACGCTATTGAGCCCGCAAGCCACGCTATAGTTATTCGATGAATTAAATCTGGAAGAACACTTATTAATCCCACTAATAAATCTGCAAGTAAAAACAAAACTTTTAATACGCTTATAACTAAGCAAACTACATTGTACCACTTATTTGTTATTTGCACGTCTGCATATAGGCTGAATACATCTTGCAATTAAACTTTCTAATATCTGAAAAATAATAAATGAACCGAAATGCTTTAAATTTTACATTTATTTGTTTTTTTAGCAAGTGAAAAAATATTCGTTTTTTTTGTTTTACTGTCCAGCCAGTTTAAAAATTAGATTTGACCATGAGGATGGTTTTTTTTTAAGTATTTTAATTATTTATTAACTTTCTGTGTGACTTAAACATCAAAATAGCAGAGCAGACCAAATTCAGGCCAGCCTAATGGCTTTAAGGTAAGAGGGCTAGAGAATCTGGATATAATTATGTGCCTTCTTATGAGCCTTCTTATGAACAAAACCATGGCAATGTTTCTCTTATATTTCGGTTAGATTTAAGATATTTTGATCAAAAGCAGTCATCAAACTAGCAGTAACTCTTGAATATCTTACCAGATATAGCTAGCTGCATGATAAAGAAATTCATCCTGCTCTTCCTGGTCTTGGTGAGGAGCAGCGCCAGCACGACGGTGACGTTGCCAGCCACGATCGCCACCAGCAGCACCCATAGCACTGCCACTTGGGCCGTCTGTGTGAAGTGTTGAAGGTTACAAAGGAATTAGCTTGCTCTCAACAAATAAAGTTATTTATTTATTTATGTAAAAACTTTATTGCACAAATAAAAGTGTACAAAAGACGGACTTAATGCTAAAAGCATTCTCTCCCAGTCATACCTTTAGGTCGTGCAAAGAGATTGTGATGGGTGTAGGAGAGTGTTGTAAATAGATATTAAAATTGCAACAAAATACTAAAGTGTAGAATAATAATATTATATACATACTTACCATAATTTACATACTATAGGTTTATATAAGTTAGATGTTATTATTCAATTCAATTTTTAAAACGTAGAAATAAACATCAGGCGTTTAGAGAACGATACTTATTTAATTGTCTATAGCTTAGGTACTTGTAAGCTTGGATGGGACTTTTCCATCAAATTAAATTGTTCTTGCCACCTCCATGTAAGCAATTTTCTTCCTTGTGTTACGAATTACAGACACCGGTTATGACGGGGGCGTCTCCCAAAAATACTTTAATATATAACATCTTTGACTTACAAATGTTCGTGCTCATCACACAAACATTTGCCCCTTGCGGGATTCGAACCCATGATCGCTGGTTTAGAAGTCAGGAGCACCAAACGTGTCCTCAAAAATTCCAAACAATGCGTTATTTTTTTCACTTGGTATCAGTTGTCAATTAGTTGCTGGAAGGCTGGCCATTAAAAGTGACTGTCGGAATTTAATTTGAAATTCGAACGCATCACTCGTGAAACCGCAAAAAGCTATATCACTCGTGAACAGCCATACTTTGCCAGACTTGAGGACATAACATCATGGTTTGTGTTTTCAGTATGACGCGTTTCTTTTGCTTTCGATGGGATACTGGCTGTAGTGAAAAAGACGGAAGATATCGAAATACTAATAAGATACGGAGTAGAGTCCTCGAGTTAATTGCGTGAGAGGATCGCCAGATGTATGGGTCTAGACACTCTTTGTATTCTAATCTAATTTTGGGCATGTCATAAGTCTTACGTATAGATCATTCAAAGAATTTCTCTTACCATAAAGTAGATAAACAGTTAAATGTATAAGTAATTAGGTTCATACAGAAAAATAGCAAATATATAACGCCGACGCGTTTGGTGTAGTGGTTAGCGCTCCTGACTACTATGCCGGCGTCGCGGGTTTGAATCCCGCAAGGCGCAAATGTTTGTGTGATGAGCACGAACATTTGTACCTAAGTCATGGATGTTTATATTTATTTAAGTATTTATGGGTGACGCCCCCGTCATTATCGTTGTCTGGTATTCGTAGCACAAGGAAGCAAATTCCTTAGTTCGAAACCAAAACAATTGGTGTGTTGTCTGGCGCATATTTATTTATTTTAAAATACATATGTAATAATATGATAAAAGAAAAAACATATACAGTATTCAACAAAGTAAGCGTTGTAGGTAACTTTTAACTAGTGTAAGCTGCATGACAGCTAAAATATTATCTATCGGCGATAAATCATGCCCAGTTTTGGCAAACAAAAACATGAAATTTAATTTTGAACTAACCGCGCTCCGTGGAAAAATGTATAAAATTTTAAAAAGTAAGACATACGCCACCCTCCCTCTGTAATTTGTGGATGGAAACCATTAACGGGTGTCTGTTATTCAAATTTTTTGTACTTTGCGGGATAGCCTTTATGGACCACATCCAAAAGAATCGAGTGTCACATTTGCACATAAAGAAATGAGTTAGTGACGCAAATAGAAATATATTGGAGCATTAACAAGGATGCTGTGCGATGTTATCAACGCCCGTTCTCAAATACGTTTACGAAGCGATTTTCTTATTTTTCATTACGAATATTAATGAGAAAATTATCTAAAGTCTAAGTCTATCTAAGTTTTTAAAATCTAGCGTAAATTGTATATCAAATGAAATTTAACTATTGTTATCCCTAGGGATAGGGATATGAATATGGATCTTCTAGGAGAAGAGACACACAAGTGATAAAAATATATTTTTTTGATGTGTAAGCCACAGCTACTTTAAAACGTGTCTTCCGCCGTCGTCACATAGCATCCGCTACACGCTGACTCGGCTCCTAACTTCTAGATGGAGCTTAAGTTGCGGTAAAGAAACTGAACCGCGATATTTTAGGTGTAGCCATGCCGTTAACAACTTAGTTATACTTACGCGTCAATTGTTTATGGAACTCCTTTTATGCAGGAATTTGTTTGTTGTAGGAGATCTACTCTTCCATAACAACAATTTTACTTACCTTTACAACATACGCAATTTTTATTACTATGATGAGTTATGTATATTACTAGTATGACTATACTCTGATTTTTAATTAGATTATCGTTTTTAGTTATTTAAAAATAGTGTTGGTCCTTAATAATCGAAAGTTTCAATTTTATTCAATTGTTGTTTATAATCGATTTTAAAATATTCAAGTAAAATCTGTTTATAAAAATCAAAAATCCTTCAAAAAACATATTTATTTCAATTAATTACATTATAGAAAGTATTAAAAAGTCAAAATAGGAAAGACCATACAAGAATATTGCTATTGCAAGAGAAACCTAGATTTTTCTACTTCTTAAAAAAACTGTTTTATGCATTTCGTTTATTTGTCGCTTTAAGTAACGTTTATATGTATAATTTATCCTTATTACTATAATCACATTAATGAAAGTTCATAATCACAAGTTCAATTAATCGCTTACAATTGAATTGTTACAACACTATGGGTACTACGCTAGCAACATTTAAAAGAAAAAAGTTCGATTGAAGCTGTCATTCTGGTCTATCTAATTTAAAATCTGAGTAAGAGTTGTAACAATCTTATGAAAAGGTAATTATGTATCAAGTTATAAATACACAACATTAGTCATAAATACATTGAATGTGGTTTCCACAAACCTGGTAAAAATAGAACTTGTTGATGTGGGAGCCATTGCTCTGCAAGTCATAGAGGCTGTCGTTGAGCTCGACAGCGAGGCTGCAGTTGACGCACTCCTCCATGACACGGCTGATGTGCTATCACATCTTGCTTCTGTGGACAAACATATATAATTAATCTTAAATCTTATCGACATCGGATGACGACAACGAGATAGCTACCGCTTCTTATCTAATTAGAGTTTAAAATTGGAAGAAGCAAAACGTCTGGTTCTGATGATGTGGACAAACAAACACATAGGATTACTATAACATAAATAAAATCAAATCAAAATCGAAATATTTATTTATTAAGATAAAGCCAAATAAGCGAGTCTTGACTTTGCTATAAGATTTTAATTACAAAACCTAAACTGATAATAATACTTCGACGCTATCTTTGTGTCGGTTCGTAATGGCTATGTTCTGCGGTGATATTAACAAAAAAAACCGGTTAAGTGCGTGTCGGACCCGCGCACTGAGGGTTCCGTGCCACCCTTAACTGAATTCAGGGTCCACTTACTGTCACTTAACGAAAACATCACAATATATTGCGACAGCAAAAATAACTTTGTTTTTCATAGTGTTTGTATGAAAAACAAAGTTATATTTGCGGTTGATAAAAATGTGCAATATCTCAGAAACTACTGGTTCGATCTCCTTCAAACCAATTTTCGTTGCAAGTTTTTGTTGAGATCTACAACATATATTTTTTTCAAAATTTTCACTTTCTTAGTTCAAAAGTTAGAGGGGGGGGGGGACGCCCATTTTACCACTTTGGAAGCGTCTATATCTCAAACCTTACACTTTTAGAAAAAATGGTTTTAGAAACCTCAGCATCATTTTAAAAGACCTATCCATAGACACTCCACACGCATAGGTTTGAGTAAAAAAAAATTTTTAGGTTTTAGTTTCATGTATGGGTATGCCCCCCCTTAAATATTATTTTTTCTTATTTTTTGTATCTGAATCGGAAAGCGGTGAACAAAATACACCTACCTACCAAGTTTCAGCTATGTGATGCTTATAGTTTCAGAATAAAGTGGCTGTGACATACGGACGGACAGACAGACAGACAGACAGACAGACAGACAGACAGACAGACAGACAGACAGACAGACAGACAGACAGACAGACTTGACGAAACTATAAGGGTTCCGTTTTTTGCCATTCGGCTACGGAACCCTAAAAACCGTCCTCGTACACGACCATGGCGGTCAATCTCAATTGTAATTGGCCATCGGAGAGGGACATTGTTTATAGTGCTCGAGTATGTGCGCAATACACAATGCCACTGTCTGTTCATTCACTCTAATTATGTCTGTATATTATGTTATCATCTTTAAGAGCTGTGGATTTTGTAATACAAAAAAAAACGGTGGGACAGCAGATCCGACATGACCGGTGAGAGATCAGGCGCAGGACCAACGGTCTAATGTGCTCTCCGAGTCACATGGTGGTGTTTTCAAGATTATTCCATACAGAAAACCCCAGAAACAAATTAAAGCGCAAATTCGAACCCAGGACCTCTTGGGTAGCAACCAGCACATTGCTACCTAGGTAGGTGAATATTATTAATGTTCTGAATACCGGATCGTAAGTGAAAATTTTCAATTCATAAAACATACATACAAATCTATACATGTGCCAGCTTTGCAAACATCAAAGGATACATCATAATTTCAGATCTCATTTATATTGTATAATTCAAAATTCTAAAGACTCATTTCAAGATGTGACACATTTCTCATACCTTAAATGGGGTGGCAATTGAAATTCGAGTGGGGGTAAGCTCTTTAGAGAAACAGTCAGCATGTTTCCTTCACATACCTACGAACCCATACAGTAAATCAGAGTTGCTAAAAGCTACGTGGTACCTATTCAGGTGGTATTGTCAAAATACTTTTTTGCTATACTATTGGTCCCCCGCGTTTTGAGTTTGCTCTCCCTACCCTTCGGTCGCAGCGTGATATTTTATGGCCTGAAGTCATCTCCGATAAGCTATTATAAACTATTCAACACAATTTTTGATTCATTTTATCGGTCCAGGGTCCAATAGATCCTGAGATGAGCGAGTTCAAACAAACCAACTCTTGAGCTTTCTAGTATAAAAATGTAAATAATATTAGTGCTATTATAAGTAGTCAATATCTCCATCTAAGATTCAAACCCAATTTATTCCTGAAAAGCACCAAGCGACCGTGCCCAGGAGGCCAATTCTCGTGCAGTTCGTATACGAAAAAAGTTCATCGATCGAATTTTCTTTTTCAAATAAAATACAGTAATTGCTTTATTTGTGTCACGATTTCTATGCATTTTGATTTCTTTTGTGCGGTAGTTTTTTTACTTGGATGAATTACTTGATTTATTTCGGTATAACAGTGATACTCGTAATCGAATACCACACGAAAAAAGTTCGATCATTCGAGAACCGGCCTCTCGGTTCTTTGATATGTCGTCGAAATATCTTTACACTACTGTCTTGTTTTTTATTACTCTTTTGCGATCGCAGCTGTTGAGATCGACCTTTCGATAAAGAATTATTTCAAGAAATATTTAAAGTAGTTCTAAATCATAACTTGCTTCAATCACATTTAGTGCAAGTTACCATGCATTGTTACTTTGCATAGTATTTGGTTTGCATCATTATTTCATTAAAGCTCATGCACGAGACCCATTTCAGATTGCAAATGAAAATGTGAAACATGAAAATGATTGAGATCAATTCGCGCTATAGAGACATTTAATTTTAACCGACCGACTTAAAAAAAGAGATTATCAATTCGACCTGTATGTATGCAGTATCTTTTAAATTAGATAATTTTAGAGAGTATGTTGATCTATTAATCATTCCAAACACTCATGTAAGTGTATATATGCTTGTCCATGGATTTCTCAAAAACGAGAAATCATATCGAGATGGTTCTTTTCAAGTTTAATCAGGTAATTTTAACTCAAGTTACAGTATGTAAGTTTCATCAAACTCGGTTTTGAGTTATGAGTAATAACTAAATAAAATAATAAAAAAATACTAAACCGCCTTAAAAATAACTTACTAGAATGCATTACTTTTCTAATTAAAAGAAACACATTTTATTTGGATAAGCATTTTCAAATGGTGCGTTTAACTTGTCCTAAAGAAGTATTACAATGTTTTAACTAAGCCAACCACGATCATGTTAAGTGCCAACGAGCACGTCATTAATGCTATCTATGCACGCATTTAACATAATGCTTACTATTTGTTTAACTAACTTTGAGTACCTACGTTGTGTCTGAATTAGGTAGAGGTCGTATTTTAATGTTTGGTAATCAATCTAGGTTCTTTGAAATTCAATTTCGTAAAAGACAAAAATAAAGAGTAATTAGGATAGAGAGAATTACAGAAAATTATATGAATACTGTACTAACGGAAAACTTATTAATTTTGCTTTAACTTCATCATTTTTTATCCTAGACTAGCACTGAAATCCCGTTTTTGTAGACTTTCAAATGAAACATTTCAAGAGAAATCTCGCAAAGCGGGAACATTCAAAAATTATTTTACATTTTGGAACTATTTTCCAGTTTTTAACATTAAAATATGCAGAATTGTGAATTGTTTTCAACCCGCGTTGTTCTAAGTCGTTTTTCATGCTAAATGTCCCTTAGGGTGTATTTGAAAGTCACTTTTAATGACCACCACCCGGCAGAGTCAACCTTAGGCTCTACTTTGTAAGACTATACACACATTTTTGGATATAGACATCTCTTTCACCCTTTCAGTGTTGCTGGCATAAGAGACAAAGATAGCTAGATTAATTAACACCGAAGTAAGTGTAACATAGTACGACTTTGCCTGTAATATATTCTGCATTTTGCTAAATTTAGTTTGTGAGCTGAAAACTGCAAGGGTTTAGCAAAAAAGACGGAATTCGGTGTATGAAGGGGAAAATTTGAGAATAAAAGGGCAGATTAGAACAAAAAGGGGTTTCCCTGAAGAACAGGCTTTGTGATATACTTTTTTGTTAAAGAAGCGATGATGGATTGTCTGTTTAAATGGCTGTGAGTGGCGACAAGTGGAGCGCTTTCTGTATTTATTATAATGAGATCAGAAAAATGCGAGTGTCATTTTGTGAGTTAATAATTTGCTATCTTAGTTTATACAAAGGACAAAAGCGAGTACAAATAGTTCTAAAGATTAACCCCCTTATTCATAATAACTGAATCCGTCTAATAAATTTATTTTAGCTATTACAATGTTTTGTCACTTTCTGTTAAATGATGACAGCGCCAAAAAAGAAAAAGACAAAACAGTGTAATAGTTAAAACAGGTTTATTAGACTGTTTGCGTTTTTATGAATAAGAGGGTAAAGAAGTACGTGTGAAAGGTTTGTACGCAATGCGGCGAATATTTTGTATGCTTTAATATTTTCTAAATTACCAAGAGAAAAATGGGCCTAGTTCTAGGTATACACGGCCTCAACCTAAAACAGAAGTATAATTTAGATCTATACTAATATTTTAAAGCTGAAGAGTTTGTTTGTTTGTTTGTTTGTTTGTTTGAACGCGCTAATCCCCAAAACTACTGGTTCGAATTGAATAATTCTTTTTGTGTTGGATAGTCCAGTTATCGAGGAAGGCTATAGGCTATATAACATCACGCTACGACCAATAGGAGCAAAGATATAGTGGTAAATGTGTAAAAAACGGGAGAAAGAAGTCACTATTCCACGCGGACGAAGTCGCGGGCATAAGCTAGTATCAAATATGAAACGTCGTATCTCGAGCCCTTCGATGATTTCCTATGATCTATCCTATTATTAGCCAACGTGATCCTTCTTATTTCCAGGGAAACAACAGATGATGCATTGTGGAACACATAATACCCATTTTTCATGGCGCCTTTATCCGAGTGTGTCGACGGAGGAATACTAAACATGGACGGCTTGTACTTTTACACTGAAAGGCATAAGATTTATATACGTATGTTTTTTTTATTATAGAACAACTGCAGTGTTTTTTTATTGTGCTTTTGTTAATTATACTTTCTCTAACTTACGACATGAAGGCCAATTCTCGTGCAGTTCATATACGAAAAAAGTTCACCGATCGCATTTTCTTTTTCAAAGAAAATACAGTTATTGCTTTATCCGGGTCACGATTTATATGGATTCTGATTTCTTTTGTGTGGTAGTTTTTTTACGTGGATATATTACTTGATTTTTGAATTAAAACAGTAATAGTCGTAATCGAATTACCACACGAAATTAGTTTTGTCATGTGAGAATCGGCCTCCTGTTTAACGATCAACAAATCAGCATTAACCAACAAATACAGTTCAAATATGGAACGTTTTTTCGTATGAAATAGTAGGCAGATAACGCCTATGGAAACTTATTTAGACATTTTGAAATAAAATGAAACGTATGCTTGAATACAATTTTAAAAATATATTAAAATACTGTGTAGTATTATAATATCTATAAATAATTTTATCAATTAATATTCTGGTAGGTACTTACTATAATAGTATAAATGTAAAAGATTATGTTTGCATGAGTTACAAAAAACCAGAGGCCTGATTTTGTGATCAACAGTTAGCTACCTAATGAATTAAAAGTTAGTCTCGTATAAATTAAATTGTTTCTTGTCCCAAACCAAATTTTCGGACAAAGGATATTTAGATGTATCCAATCATCCTAAGCCAGGTGTGCTAAACCTTTTCTACATAACCGACTTTGTATCTTATACGGTCCCATTACAGAACATAATTGAATAGAAATCGTTATTCAAAGCGGTATTATCAATCAAATGGATATTGCTTGAGAAAATGATCTAATTTATCAAAATTTAATCCTCGAAACAGGTGTTTGATTGAGCGGTATTTTAAGCGAATCGTAAACGTTAATTCATTAAGGATATTAATACTACATTGGGCTTTAGAAAACGGTTTGACTACGTGGAATTATTAAGCTGAAAATTATTTTCATGATTCAAAGTGCTTAGATTTATAAATTTAGGGAGGTACTTCAAATAATATATCAGGTACAATGAATGAAATA
Source organism: Pyrausta aurata (assembly GCA_963584085.1). Lineage (NCBI taxonomy): Eukaryota > Metazoa > Arthropoda > Insecta > Lepidoptera > Crambidae > Pyrausta > Pyrausta aurata. The sequence goes on along the minus strand of OY757256.1, from coordinate 11,589,114 downwards.
CACGAAATTAGTAGCAACAAAACTTGTATTGCATTATTTTCTATAAAACAAGGCTATTCAAAAATAATGATTATTTATTATTTTATACATAGGTACAACTAAAACGTGTACATATCTTACATACACAAATATTGATATTTTATGTACAGAGTGTTGTTTCCAATTCGAGCAGTGCTTATACAGAGGTAATTCTATACCTTTTACTAACCATGAATCATTTAAATAAATGACTTTTTTTGTTTATAAATAATTTCCATATAAATAAAAAAATAAGTATCTTTTTATGATTCGTGTTCAGTATAAAGTAAAGAATCACCTCGCAAGTGCTTCCTGGATTGAAACCTTGTATATTCTGCTTATCAGTCTTTTAATGGCGAGTTATTTGAGAAAATACAGGATATCACTAAGCAAGTAAATCAAAGACAACCAATTTCCTATATCTGTATCTGTAAAACAGTCACCTGCACAAACACGGACTACTAAATAATTCAGTTTGGGCAAAAAAGTCCCGGATCGCGGCCGATGCCGGTTTAATTCCCTCGGAGTGGTTTCCCGGTAATTGACACGGAGAGAGGATGCCCACTTTGGCATGCACACCTAAATAAATATAACGGTGGCTTTTAAATCAACTTGAACTAATGGCGTTGACGTCAAGGCATTCGAAAGTTCTCTATTTTCAACGACTCAAAAAGGAGGAGGCTCTATGCTGATCGCTTATCTTTTTTTTTGCTAATTTCACTGTTGATTTGAGCAACTGTTGATGATGGGAATAAGAATTGCAATCATTTTTCAATATTTTCCTATTTCGCTTATCGCGTCAAAAATAAAAATATCGATTGTCAATTTAAATAAAAATTAATTTTAGAATAAAAATTACAGAAAGCAAGTTTATACCTAATAGTATAATTTTTTTGCAAAAGGTAGATAGCAACGATTGCTCTAGTACTAGAATTTATGATTCTGATTCTCCCAAGAGACTGAAGATTAAACTACAAATGCTATAACATAACATTGCACCTAGACATCTAGGTGTGCTATTTCTATCCGCTTCGAGACAGCAATGAGATTCTGTTGCAACTTAATTCAGTTTGCCCCGCCCGGTCTGGATGAAAGCGTCTCATTTACACTGCGTAGCACTAGGCTTTGGGTACACTTTGTAATGCCTTATTATGATTAAAACGAAAAATTAATAATTATTTTGCGTTACAGATAGTGCATCCACGAAGGCGCGCCCGACCATTTGACTTACTTTTATATACTTAGTACATAATAATAAGATTTAGCTAAAATTTGATGGTATGAAAATAATACAATAAATTCTCATTTATTTTGTTTATATTTACCAAAACCCCGCACCCCCACTTTCCTCTTTCAAAAATCGTCGCGATTTTGCCATAATATTATATAGATTTTGACACAACTATCGATATTGTCATACGAACCTTAGGAACAGGAATCAACATTATTTTATTTGCTTATACTAAAGACGATTACCAAAGCTAAAGACGATACCGAAACGCAGTTTAGATTTTATGACAAAAATCATTAGGATCAAAGTGTACGCTTCTTTGCAACATCCTTTGTGATAAGCGAAGTGAACTATCTCTATCTGTCTCAAAATAAAAATAAGTACCTAGATGTTATTTCTAATAGTATTGCTACATAAATATTCTTTTGATGGAAAAAAAACACTGGGAACTATAATAACTTTTATTTTTGTTTCCGATAGTGTAATATCAACCTTACGCCGTCTCATAGCAACTAATTCAATTCAGGGTCTTGCGGGAATCAACATTTCTGTGATTTGCGTATGATCTCCAACATTTTTAGCTTGATTGAACTTGATACTTGTTCTACTTTACTAAAATTTTATTATGCTGTCCTATAATAAAGAATTAAAACCAAACAGTTAAAGAGATAGTAATTTTATGATTAAAACGAACATTTCTAAATTGATTTATAATTTTTTTTTTGCGCTCATGTGAGTGATGATAGCACTGGAAGAGATACAATTTAAGCATTCTTTGGCGCTCTGGTTTGGATGGGTGGCCATTGCGATCAAGTGAGTGCATGATATCAACATCTCCCTGCTTCGGAAAGCTAGTTCAGCACTAGGTCTAAGATTATTATTCGTTTAGACTAGTTATTTGCCTTAGATTTTTTACATCCAACAGAAAGGTTTGACACTTAATTTAATGCGATAATTATATTTCAATCACTTTGATATTTTATACACGGTCTCTGGTTTCAAACAGAAAATAAAAGGAGAAATTAAGTAGAAATAATGTCAATTCATCTAAAAAAGCATTGAAAGGGCTCAAATTATATCAATGCTTAACGAACTCTTTCAAGAAGACATTTTCGGCGACCGGTTTTTTCTTTATCTTCAAAAATCTGTATTTAGTATTATTTGAAGAATTTAGTATTACCAGCGCATTTTATTTCAATTGTAATCAAGGTTTGTTTCGGTTGAAGTTGTAATTTCGTTATATTTTGTATTTATAGTAAAAATAAAATTGAAACAATTCATTTGATAAACTTGTTGGGACGCGCTGAACCGTTTCTATTGGGTTTGGGTTGGGTTCCCGGGGCGTCGTATCCGTATCGGTGGGGTCGTCTGTTGCTGTAGTTCTGTGCTGCGATGAGTGGACTGTCTCGATGTGGGTTCGGTGATGCTCCTCCGAAGATAAGAAAACTCCAGAATTTCGATGATAAACGAACGTCTACTATTATGCGTCGATGAAATCTGAGGTCAAAGTGTACAAAACTAATACTACAAATAAAATTGCTTTAAAAAATGTACCGACTTTTTGAGGTTATGCAACAAATACTTTTTAAATTACTTACAATCAAAACAACAAACCCTGAACACCAGGATTTGGTTATCTCAAACCTTACACTTAGTGGCCATTCTTTAAGGAAGTTACTGGGCTTAGTGCAATTTAAGTAAGCCTCTTTATGGGACACAGGATTTCCTTGAACTGACTCGACTGAAATATTGTGGTAGCACATTCAATGTAAAATACTGTACAGGAAAAACACCATCTGAATTGATTTTCATTGGATACTTTTTTCTGAGGTTTTGCTATTTCAGTACCTATGTTGCAAGCGACATGATCACGAAGTAAAGCAATTGTTTTGATTCGTAACTTTATCGTACTCGTATAATACCTTAACTCATACTTATCTTTTCAAAAGATCGTAGATGTTAACTAACTAATTTGACTTTTAAGTATGTAACAAGATTGTAGTCCTAGAACTTATACATGCAACCTTTATCTCTACTTTAGCAACACTAGAATTAGCGCTGTATTTGCATAAAAACGCAAGATAGTCAAATTAGTAATTGTTAAGCCATTACCATTATTTAGGTCAAGCCGTATCACTCGACATTTAAATAAAACCATACTTGAAAGAGTATCAAGGTGAAATAACCTTATTTGAGCATTAGTAATAAAAAAAATATATACTGAAAGTTTATTCCAGTCAGCAAACTTCAGAGAGCACAAAATAATCTCATTTTCTTTGGGATGTTGCATACCCAAAATCGTTACAGTTAGTAAAATTATTTAATTTTACTTACAACCCAGTTGCAAAACAATAAAAGTATTTCAGCATCTTCCTGTATTTTTATTCTTGGTTAAAAATTAAAATAAAAAACAATAAAATTTACATGACTGTTGTGTAAAATCTTTATTCTACAATCTCTGGTAAATATACTAAGTAAAACTGGGAAAAAATCACTGTAATGCTTTTAAACTAATGGTTAAGACTAAGTAACATGCAAAAGGATGTCCTAAGCAATATTTGTTAGGTCAAAGTTAACCTAACATCTTAACAAGTGAATCATGGAGACATAGCGTAAGAAAGGCGGTCTACCCATTTAGTAAGAAGAAAGTCTATTCTCTAACTAATGAATAGACTGATATTCTGTAAACAACTTGTTATGATGGTCATCACACTGAATGCTGCCTACCGATGAGTCGTCTGAAAAGACCTCCGGACAGCGTTACTTTTTAATCAAATACCGTGAAGACTGGCTAGCCATTGACCTTAGAATAGTTAATGAAGGTCTTTTCCAGAGAAATAAGAACAAAAAAAAAGTAAAGTTGCCTGTAGGCATCCCATTGCCGGGCAAAGGTCCTACCTCAAATATGAGGTAGTATAAGTCATACTCCACCACGCAGGCTCAGTGCGGGTTAGCGGAGAGGTAAGTGCAAGGCAAGCACATAAAATGTCGACAAATTCAGTCTGCTTTTGCATCATTTACTTTAGAAAAACTAAGGTAACGGACATAGTTTTGCGAATCAGTTAGCTCAAGCTCGCTGTCCAATGGTGGACGTCCTTTGGCTAAAATGATGATGATAAGGATGATGACTTTAGTTTAGCTGAATAGAGGCAATAAACCAAAGGCAACCTTTCACAGTTTAAAACAAATTATATGCACTAAAAGAAATAAATGAGGTGGTGTTTCTTACTGAGCTATACTTTAATCATGAATATAAATGGGTGCTGTGTAGTTTGTTTGTAATCTAAAGTGCTCAGGTAACATCCCTAAATTACTTCGCGAAGCCCAGCCGCAAGAAGTTAGTCACTATTTCACTGTTTTATAAAACCACTAATGATTAAGGGTCCTAAATAGTCGTAGAACTGTATTGTAGTTTACGCAATCCATATTTTAAGTAGAGAGGTTACAGACTTTCCCGTACCGAGGATAATTCTAAAAAAAATGATATCCGAAACAAATACTATACAGGGTGTAGATTTCAATCTGTGTCCGCACATAAAGAGGTCATTCTATACCTTATACTGACGCATGAACTAACGACGTTTAATATACGTAGACTTAAAAAAAGGGTTCAAGATCTTGATATGAATCATTAAGGAGATCATTATGTAAATGCAGAACAGATAAAAGCGCCTTTTTTTGGAAAACGCGTTTACTTAATCAAATCAAAGATAAGGGCTTTTTCGTTGGGGGCAATCCGTCAATGACAGAACCATCTAATTGTGCTGCGAGACTAAAAGCATTTTGTTTGATAATGACGTAAACAGAGTATACGTCGTTTTTCTTTGCTTGGCGAATATTGTTAACATATCATGAAGGAATGTCAAAAATACATTCCTTCATGATAACGAAATGATTAATTTAAGAATAAGGTAAAAACATAAAACTCATAACCTACATTAGATTGTACTAGCTTTTGCCCGCGACTTCGTTCGCGTGGACTTCAGGTTCGTCCCGTCTAGTCCTGTAATAAGTAAGAAATACGGTAACTAATTAGAAACCTCAAAAATTGTAGCCTATATGTTATTCTAATGTATAAGCTATATTGTGGTAAAGTTTCATTCAAATCCATTCAGTAGTTTTTACGTGAAAGAGTAACAAACATCCATACATCCATACATCCATACTTACAAACTTTCGCCTTTATAATAGTAGTAGGATTAACGACGCGTTTTGTGTATTGGTTAGCGCTCCTGACTATTACGCCGGCCGTCGCGGGTTCGAATCCCGCAAGGGGCAAATGTTTGTGTGATGAGCACGAACATTTGTACCAAATTCATGGATGTTATAAGTATTGTTTTTATGGGAGACGCCCCAGTCATCATCGTTGTCTGGTACTTCGTAACACAAGGAAGAAATTTCCTTACTACGAAAACAGACAATTGGTGTGTTGTCTAGCGCATATTTATTTATACACAAGTAATTCGTCGTTGAGCACTGAGATCTTTTTAAATTGAATATTTAATTAATTTTATTCACTGGTTAACACAACAGTTATAAACAGATTGTTTACAATATTTGCCAAGAAAAAAAAAACGGACTTCACATAGAGTCTGTTTATTTCATTAGCAATAGGAATGTTGCATAAACACTTTTAGCTTGAGTGGTCTTTGAGCTTTGATTGTGTATCAACACTACTGTAGCTTATCGTTATCAATAACATAGAGCCGGATTGGTGTCACTTTAATAAATGAACAACATTATATCTATGGTATCTACCGTTACAAAAATCCTCGTCATAAATTGCGTTAAAGTCTATTTTAGGCCCTCTACACCGTAAAATACTATGAGCGTATCAAACTCGAAAACAACACGATACACGACGATACGCTTTACTTGGTTTACTGAACGGATCTACATCGTTCTGTCTCACCGTTATATGGAGTGGAAGCGAGAGCGTATTTTGCCGGTGTTGACACGCTCCGTGCATGACACGCAACGGTGTTGGTCGGTAACAAAACGGATCTAGCGTATGATTAATAGCAGTCTTATATTTGAACAATGGTTCAATACCAAACCTAGCCTATTATATGAAGCAAGGCTGCAAATGTTCTTTTAAAAAAGCTCCAAAATGATATTTTTTTCATTGGTAACGTTAGAGTTATGGTTAGTAGACAAAACTACTTATATACACTTACAAAACACCTCGCCATAAGTTCCATGAGTTGTGATATCCACAACATAGCAAATATATAACATGGTTAGATATGTGCAAAGTTTGTCCGCCCTATGTGTCGGGAGAAATTAGTGAAATTACGCAATAGTCACAGTTCGCGCAGCCGGCATCCTTGTGGTATAGCTTATACGTGTAGGTATAACATACATTTACAAATACTTGTACCATGAAACTTTGCTAATCCCAGCATGGTGTCGCGGTAAGGGCGGTTTCACTCATATCAAACTTTTTTAGTGCTGTTGATGATAGGTACTTATTTTCTTTTGGAGTTCAACTTTCTTTATACTTGAGTGAAATATAATATTTACATAAAATTATTGTCATACTCATAAATTATTCCGGTTTTCAGTTTAAATAACAACGTATTGCGATCTGTTTTGGCACTTAAGCTGCTCTGCTTTTGAATGGATTAGCGAATTTCGTATTGCGATGTTTTTGTTCCGACCAATTTCCATGCCATAATTTCGACCAAGTGAGAAAGAGTTACTTAAAATTTTTCGTTAGTTGAATCGCAATACCAATTTGGCGACTCAGCTAGCTATTAGAATTGAACTGCCTGGAACTAGAACGGATTAACGCAAGTTCGCAATTTGCCCACGACAGGTAAGTACCTAATATTTATATAAATATAATACTGAAACTGAAGTTAATTTATTTAATTAAAGAATATAATTGCATAAAAGTGATGTGTTTACGTTTCATACTATGTTTTTAATCAACAGTAATCTAATTTGTTATATTCTAGTCCCAATTAATATCGTTCTCTCATTCATCATTGTTGGCTACATTGGCTAATATCCAAAGTTTGCTTATCAGACTCATTTATCCACAAAATTACTTTATTAGATTAATTAATTTGCACTTGCATGCAACACTTTACTTGTATGATAGTAGCACTCGTATTGCCAAAATTGATATTTTTAATTATAGGCGACTTCTCATTTATACTTGGTAAATTTAATATTTATTTAATTTTAACCGTCCACTCTGCCAAACGTGCTGTCATTTATTTATTTATTTAAAGACTTTATTGCAAAATTATGGAGTACAAAGGTGGACTTAATGCTAAAAGCATTTTCTACCAGTCCAACCTTTAGGTCATGCAGAGATGGCAATGGATGCACCGAAAATAATAAATAGAAAAATAAATAAAAAACCGGCTACATGCGAGATGGACCCGCGCACTGAGGGTTCCGTGCCACCATTAACTGAATTCGGGGTCCACTTACTTCCAACTAACGAAAACATCACAATATTTTTTGATTGCAAAAATAACTTTGTTTTTCATAGTGTTTGTATGAAAGACAAAGTTAAATTTGCGGTTGATGAAAATGTGCAATATCTCAAAAAGAACTGGTTCGATTTCTTTTAAACCAATTTTCATTGCTAGTTTTTGTTGAGATCTACATTATATATTTTTTACAAAATTTTCAATTTCGTAATTCAAAAGTTAGATGGGTGGGGGGGACGCCCATTTTACCACTTTGGAAGCGTCTATATCTCAAACGTTAGACTTTTGGAAAAAATGGTTTTAGAAACCTCAATGTCATTTTAAAAGACCTATTCTTAAATATCCCAAAGGCATAGATTTCAGTAAAAAAAATTGATTTTAGTTTCATGTATGGGAGCCAATGGGAGGGAATTTTAAGTCATTACGATATTTGTATATTATATCCTTTATATTAAAACGTAAAGTAATTTCCCCTCTCGAAGATCCAAAGTTAATATTTGTCTCGAGTGTGTCTCAAATTAATATAAATCAAGTAACTCCAAAACTCTTGGTGTGTTTGCTAATTAAGTTAGTATATTGGTAAAAGTTCGTGCGTATGTTGGTAAAGGCAATTAGATTAGATCTCTGGGTCGGTGACAGACTTGCGATTAATAGTATACGTGATGAACTTTGATTATAGTAAAATAGCGGAAGATACGGCATATCATACTAATTGTCAGCTAAAAAATGGCACTACACATTCCTTACGTCACACGTCTTATAAATGTCACCCGCGCACGCAAACCAATGGAAATAAGGCGACGGGGGCCTGATTTTAGCGGTCCACTTTCGAGTGGCGCGTCACCTATCTTCCGCTATTTTACTTTAATCAAAGGTGATGAAAGATACTTACAAAAGGTCTTCCAGTTTAATCGTTGGGTTTAATAATAAAATAACCATATACATTTAGGTATTTTTACCACGTGTAAACAAAATAGGCCATTCTAATTTAAAAAAAAGACGGCTTGTTTCACCATCGATATATAAGCACTAACCAGAGAATAATTCAAATATGGAACGTCATTTCGTATGAGTAATTAGACAGATTACGTTAACCAGAACTTATTAGGACATTGTGAAGCCGGCCATAAATCTGGAAACTGTTTCCTATGTAGGTACCTTTACAAATAATTTTAGTTTAACTAAACTGTATTTGCTGACACGTAGGAATACTATGGCAGACAGTACACAAGATTACTTACTAAAGGTATAAAAACATGTATATTTCTTTACCATAACATATTTTTCAATACAAATTGGGCATAAGATACGTGCATATAATGCACCACAACAAGACGCAATGACGCAGAATAAATTACCTATAAGTTTCTGTATTACGTTACATATTCTGATGCCAAGAAAATATGATATTCGTAAGTAAATAATACAAGGCCTGTCATATTTGCTTGGCCTATGTTAATATCTGGACGGAGACCAAATGAATTTAAGGAATGTATACTAAAGTGAGCTTTCTAGAAAATTGAACCTTTTCGAGAGAGTTCTAGAGATTTACCGAACTATTTGGAAGCGTGAATGAAATCATCCAATTATGCTTCTCTTTGCAAAAAAATATATCGTTAACTAAAAATAACATCGGAAATATTTGCAAATTCAAAGTTGTTTACACGAATATTTACAAGTTTTAATGTATATCTGAAGGGCAATAGATCAAAATGTTTTTTTACAGTCTAGAATAAATAAAAAATGCTAGGCATCCAGGGTGACTTTGAAAAACGGAGTTCATGCGTTGAGCAAACCTCTGTCGTCTCACTTAAGGCGGATTGAGCGAAACCGCGGAGGTTTTAGTGGGTAAACCTGAACGAACGAAGGGAGTCCCACATAACCCACTGCCCCAACCGGGGCAGCGGGTATGCATATAGCATTTCCTTCGCGAAAAAAAGAGTGACTTTTTAAGAGGTGAATGAGACAAATAATACCTACAACTTTTACAATAGAGCCATTTGAGTCGTGCATTTATTTTCTTAGTATCCATACATTGTCATCATAGTATTCCTTTTTGGAGAACAGTTATGGGCTAACTCACCTATTCCAAGATTGTGTAGGCAGTATAACCTACTGCTTCGATGTCTCTTTGTAAATTCCGCAAGGGGATAAATGAATTGTTTTAGTTTTAGAATTGTGTTTTATTTTTATTTTATTTTTTTACGACTTTTTTCTAATTATTAAGTGTATAAGTAGCTTTTTTATTGTGCATGTTATGTTTGCCTGTATGAGACTGTTCGTTTAGAATTGTTTTCCATGTAAAATACATTATATTAAGTAACGATTTACTAGTTGTAGGTGAACCTATTAAATAAATTAAATTAAAATAAAATTATCTTCAATGTAGGATGCCTGATTTGTATAGGGTATCTGAAATAAAATTATATGTATTGATGGTATCAATCACCTCCTAAAATTTGACAACACCTAGCAAAGTCACCCTGTATGAAGAAGACATAGAATGCCTAGACCGTAGGGACCTATAGACATTTAAAATAACATTACTAATAATTTGTTTAGTGAAATCAGGTAAATGAAATATACGTACTTGCCTAATAGTAAAAAACTGTGTTTTGTAAGATGTTGTTTAGCTCAATATTTTCGATGGAAGTTCCCAATGTTTTCTGTTTTCCTTGTGCCGATGAGTTATGTAACATTAACGGATGGGCTTATTATAGGATTAGACGGAAAATTTCTTCATTATGTCTGTTATGATGTGCGAGATCTGTTAATGTCTCAATATATCCGTTTCGATATTGAAGTACATAACCATAAAGCTACTATTCTGTGATATTTTACGCACAATGTTGCATCTGTTATCTTATATGGATCTTAACACCTTTCTACAGGATTTAGTTCCAATGAAAATACTCACCGCCCAGTTGTAGAACAAGATTAATGGGACCTTTAAGCACGGATTGATAAATAATTTGTTAGATTTGTAGGTATTTTTCCTTGAACAGATTTTTGATAGTGTCTTCAAAAAAGCTCGTAGTGCAAGATGTTTTTTAAAACTGAAGCTACATAATTGCTGATACTACTGCATGGCTGTTTACATTTTCCATACTGTAATAACGAAGTAATTGCTAAATAATTCTGAAATTCCTCGAATGTTCCACGGAACTCAATGTGCAATCATTCGTTTGGACGCACGGAATGTGTTATTTCGCCATTCCATAGCGTTATGTTGTTTCAGCGATTAATTAAAATGATTGGATCAAAACTCAGCTTGGCTGGACCTCAAAATTTATTTAGAAAAAAATTGCTTCGTTTTTAGCATTTCGCTAGATGTGCGAATATTTGGGTGAAAACATTCTGATTATATTAAACAACATTTTGAAACAATGCTTAATAACGTATTTTAATAACTTTTATTATTTTAATTAAGATCTAAATAATACTATAGCAAAGAAAAAGAAAACTAAGACATGCAACATACAAAATAAGACCTACCTATTAAAAAACGAAACCATTTTCTAGTGGACAGGAGGCTATGATGCTGGCCGCGTTGCCTCGTTGCTAATCTATTGAACCAGTATTATTATTGGTCGTAACATAAAGCTAACCGAAATATAATTTCAATCTCGCTCGTTTTCTCTCTATGTTTACGTTTTTAAGCTTCCATGAAACCTCAGTGGTATCGTAAAATAAAAGTCAACATTTTCACCCCGATACCTGTTGCGATTTATGACGATTTTCCGATTCATTTCTCGGCTCATGTCGCCTGTCGTTATTCACAAAATACGGCAACAATATTTTATAACCCTTTTACAACAGAATAAGATACAGTATGTGCAGCTTTGGAGGGTTCCGTATATCTAAATTGGTAAGCAATGGAACCCTTAAAGTTAGCCTCCGCTGTGTATCTGTTGGTCTGTCTGCTGCACTTACTGCACTATACAGGGCGTAAGGGAATATATCGATATTCCCTTGGAGGGGTACAATTAAAGCTCATTTGAAATAGTTTTTTTACAAAAATAATGAAAAATATACTTAAACTGGCATACAAAAAGTTTTAGAGTGTTATTACATCTTATTGTTATTTAGACAAACAAAAAATTGCATCATAATGAGACATTCACTTAGGAGCAATCGAAAAATAAAAGTACAAAAACTTGAATATCTTAAAAAGTCATCTCTATTGTATAGGGTATATCATAAAATAATCTATTGCAAATGAGCTGTACTTTTAACCCTCTACGAGAACGTATCAAATTACCGGTCATTCTGCATAGAAAGTGTGTGCGAGTAGAGCCTAATTCGTTCTAAACAGTTTCAAGTTACGTTACTTATTTTAACTTAAATATCATTTTCAAAGTTACTTATTTAATACGATTTAATTAAGAAAGCGAATCCGTAGGATTAGGTCCTTTCCTCTTCTTGCTTATTACCAACATTCAATAATTCAAAGACTTTAAACTTAAATGACTTAGTTTACTTAAAAACAAGTTCGAATGAAAGCTCGAAGTAATCGCGTATGAAGAAAGGCTTTTATTTAAGTACGTTGGACAACCAATGGCATCATACCAAGTAGTCAGCTTCTTGTATGTATTTAATGTTGATTTTAATAGAGTAAAGAAATGTGTTTTCTTTTATTCTTTTCCTTCATCGGAAAATAATGCAAAGAAGTATGGACCAAGTCGCGGGAAACCTCTAGTCTAAGTATTTAATCGCGTATAATGTACCAGTTGTTTATTTTCCGTTGTTTGCTCCACTTCCTCGGAGTACGCGATATGTTCATTCACCTTGTAATAGGTTTCATAATCTGTTGCCTCAAGGGAAATATTGTTGCTTTTTTTATTGTTATCTCTACTAATATTATAAAGCTGAAGAGTTTGTTTGTTTGTTTGTTTGAACGCGCTAATCTCCGAAACTACTTGTTCGAATTGAATAATTTTTTTGTGTTGGATAGTCCAGTTATCGAGGAAGGCTATAGGCTATATAACGTCACGCTGCGACCAATAGGAGCAAAGATATAGTGGTAAATGTGTAAAAAACGGGAGAAAGAAGTCACTTTTCCACGCGGACGAAGTCGCGAGCAAAAGCTAGTTTCCAGAATAAAAAGGTTATTTAACGCCATCAAATGTTACAAGGCGAAACTTTTCTTCCCTTATCGGAGATTATTCTATGTTTTCTGTTCAAGATGAAAAAATAAAGCTCTTTTGCTAGTTCGCTTAAGTACTATAATCTTAAACAAAACGATACTTACAAGAGGCATACGTCGGTGCGTCTGCAAAATCTACTATGTGCTTTTAAGTATTCTAGATGACATCGTTTTCGAAAGCCTATCAGATACAGAACCTCTTCCGTTGGCGTATTGCAAGAACTCATAACAAACTAAAACGAAATGTTGAAAAATCAATGTTTTCAAAAACAATAAAAGAAGTAAATAAAGTAATTCCCAATTTTGAGGATTCAATACGAGGCGAAAGTAACCCTATTTTCTCTCACCCGTAAAGAAGCAAACGTCAAAAACACATACTTGGCGCCAAACGTGATACAACTAAGCTTTCGTGGAAACTGCCTTTTTAAATTAGATGCTCCCTCATTCTTATTCCTTACGAATTGGGAACTAATTGTCCCACATTGGAAGAGACTTTGCTTAGGTGAAATAATTAAATTCCGACGACGTTCTCCTAAACCTTTTTGTTTTGTATCCATGTCAGGACGGACGATAATGGAATGAAACTTTGTTTATTTCACGTGTCCGTCAGGAATGGCAAGGAAATTATGTTTTTGAAGTTAAGTAAAGGGCCTCAATTATTTAAGATCATATGTTTAATAATGTGTATTTATCCTCATCGGAAATTTTGGGGATTTAGGCCTAAATATCTCTGTCTAACTGTTCCAAGGCAAGTTCGGACAAACAGTTTGGCAAGTGAAAATTTAATATACCTATATTATATTTATTTATTCCCGAAATATACCCAACAATTAAAAATCATATCAAAGATTTCATATTCAGTGGCAACAAACTGAAATGCTGTTTTAAATAAAAGTTGTTTTGCTTTAACTCAAGAAATAAAAAGTTTTCTAGACTGCCGCATATCCACAAATACCTACATAAAAGCGACATAAGAATATGAAGTCTTGAGGTTCTAAAGCTATGGTTGTCAATCTTGGTAAATAAAAGGCCCGTATGTATATAAAATGTACCTTCTTAAATGTACGGAGTAAAACTGATAGCCATTGGAGTCGTGTAGTTAGGACTTCCACCAAGAAGACGGACAGACGATGCCGAAATGTGAATATTGAGACATTTACATGTAGGTTGATGAACATGTGAAGTATGGGTTGAAGACAGCTATCAAAATATGATAAAAACATAATATATGACGAGGTGAGAAATGTGTATAGTTAAATGCAAGTCGAATGAAAATATAATTATTTTGCAACGGAAAGAGCTTCTGACTGACTTGAATTATATTTTTGTCAACGACTGGATGTACTACTTTTATTAATTGTATTAACTATGTTATCTACACATGCTCTTATCAATGTACACTGTAGCTAGAGCCAGTCAGTAACTTTAACTTTACCGCTGTTCACGATTTTTATGATTTATGATTCAACACTTTGAGAGCCTCTGGCCTAAAGACAGCGACTCGCGTTTATTTGCCTTAGTTATTATCTTCAGCCATAAGAAAAGGCATATCAAGTTAGACTTTGACTGAAATATGTGCTAGATTTAGCCGTTGCCGCTGAGAACTGGCACAAAAGAAGGTCTTTTATTTAACGTAGAACATAAAGATAGAAATAAATCGAGCTGACATCCACCTTAAGAGCAGTGGGAGTAAATAAGACGCGTACTAATAAGTATATGTCTGTTGTTAGAACTGAGTTAGAAGCGTCGTATAAGGCGTATGTGCAAGAAACGTCGAGCAAAGGTTTTTATGGGCAAGAGAAATCGTGTCTGAGTATAGCTTAACTTATGCAAAATAATTTTTAGCTTTTGCTGGAGAATTTGTGAACTCCCAAGGGACCCACTCTGTACAGATTTTGGCCCAGAGGTCGTTTAGCATACTAAATATTAATTATTAACATTACAATAAGGTGTGATCGTGGTCAAACGCCTCATCATCAATAAAAAGTTATCTCTTAAAAGAACAATGAATGACAAAAAAAATGCATCCTGTGATAAGTCAAGAGAGATGAAGTATTAACACAAATGCCATCACTAAATACTAAATTATTTAAACTCCACAATTTTACGATAATTCGTACCTACAACTTTTTGAAAGAATATTTTTAGGGCAGCTATTATGTTTTCAGGCAAATGCCATTTCTTTGTTATGATTTTGTGAAAATTGCAGCTTTTAAGCAAGGATTATGATTTGCTGAATCTAACTGAAGACTTTTGGGAAGACATTCTTTTTGTTGTTGTGCAGGTCGTTTTGTTATAAGAAGTAATAAATCTGATGGCCCAAAATTGAATTTACCGCAAAAGGCAAAAAAACATTAATTATTTAAACAATGCAAAAGCAATTAATACCAACCAATAAATCTATGGAAGACTCCACCTTTTCCTACTAAGCTTACTGGCAGTAAAATAAACCCTACCATGATTATTGCCCTAATAAAGCCATAAATCGGAAAACCTAAGTAGTTTTATGGCAACACTGAAAATGGCGGAACAAACAATAAAAAATGTTTACAGCCTTTTATGGGCGTTTCCGTATTATAATAATTTCGCTCGTTAATCACATTTGAATTAATGTATCTTTTTGTTGCTTTATTATGCCGTTTTTTTGTTATGAAATTTGGGTTATAAGCAAGTAGAAATATAATTCCATGTCGTACATTTTTACTAATTAATTGTCGTCGTAGTCTGGATACAAAACGGACAACACAACAAAATACTGGCGGTGAATCTTCCTCATAAGTGGCGCATCATGAATGAAAATGTGATAAAAAAGGAATAAAGAGCGGCGAAATAAGTATTAGCGACGCCTAATATATACCTATATACTTGGCCAAAAAGTTGTCATGCTAAGTATCCACCTAATACTGATTTTTTTAGTCAGTGGGATGATATTACTACGTATAGAGAAGCTATGGTAAGCAAAAAATCCCTTGAAATTTTTACGTCGAATATGAAACCGTTTCTATGCGTTGATGACATATGGCGTCAATTTATTTGGCACTAAATTAGTCGTAGTGTTAGTTAGTTAGATACGCTAGTAATAGTAGTTTAATGTTACCCGCATACTACATTTAATCCATAAAAAAAAGAAAATGTATTTGTCGACGAAATTGCCAATGACTCGGAAAAATTTGTCGTAGTCTCGGTAAATCACCGATCGTTATTCTTTCCCTTGGTACTACGAGCGAGCTACGGAGTGTATCGGATTGGTGCTACGTGTAAAAAAATAGCTTGTTTTCACGCACATAACCAAGAAAAAAATATATATATGCTGATAATAGGTATTTGAAAGGAATGTAGCCTTCCGAAAAGCTGTAACATTATAATGCAAATTAAATGTCGTTACCAGCGGTTAAATATTTACGATTCTCTGCATTTTCAAAAAATATACCTTTACTAATGTTCATTAAAATAGCTATTCTGATAAGTTTTTATTTAAAACACGATCTAAACATTCAACAGCTGTCAACGACATTTAATCAGTAGTTGAGTTAAAAATCCAAAATTGTATCACAATAGCATATATTTTAGGAAAATTATTCATTTTAGAATTTTAAATTGGATTCTTAGATAAATTTAGGTAACTAATTGTTATTATGTTTTTATATATCTGCTTGTTTTTATTGTGTTTTCTTTTGTGACGTATTTGGTTACCGTTACACGTTTGCACTACGTGACACGCCGAACAAATTAATGGTAAGGAAGAATTGACCGTACTCTACAAAAACCGGCGAAGTGCGAGTCGGACTCGCGCACGAAGGGTTCCGTATCTACTATTATGTAATCACTTTTATTGCCCTAATAATGTCCTGTAAAACACGATTAATATTTCCTTATAATGGTTTTGATTCTCTTAAAATAACAAAATATCCGAAATTATGAGTAAAAACCCGTAATATTTTTGATGGCGAATCAAAATCCACATTTGACTACAGTTTGACTTTCATATTTTATCACGTTTTGGAGGAAAAAAATAAGCGGAAATAACATGAACATCATTTTGATTTAATTTTTGACTAAGTATCAGTTTCGGTTATTTGTGCAGAGTAGTTTGAAAAGCATTTTATAATTTTCACAAACTAAATCAATTTTTTTAGTTAACACGTTAAGTAGTAAAAATAATCATTTCGTTAACTGAAAACTGTCTAGTTGGAAGGAAAAAGAAATATTAACTCTTTGTTCAATCTTCATTCTGTTGCTATCATTTTCTTTAATTTTGAAAGAGAGAGGGACATTTTGGTAGTTTCAAACCTTTTTGTTTAGACTGGGCATGGCCTGTGCAAGTAAGGGGTCTCAGTTCTATATAAATTGTTCACTTGCTTAAGCGTATAAGAATTGCCCCAATTTCCTACTGACCTCTTAAATATTTTATGTGTATCTATTAATATTTTATGCAGTTCTTGTATTGCAACATTTTATAAGGCAATAAACTTTATTTCCCTTTCTACAAAGCGCTTCGTCAACTCAATTTTTGGTATATTGATAATAAGCAAGCATTCTATTAAATACAAAAACCTACAAGAAATACGATCACTTGTTCGAACATGAAAGAAGGCAAGTGTACTTTTTGTATTTTTTTAAAATCATGAATTACTTAAATTACATTGTAACTTCTAATTGAAGTTTTTTTTTTAAATTGTTGTTTCAACTATTTTCTTTGATTTAATTATGTTTTAATTGCTTAAAATAGCACAGTTATAAGAATGGAAACCTAAACTGTACCAATCCATAAATAAGTTTCTTAGAATTATTAATTCGATTTAAACATTGCGATAAGTAGTAATGTTTAAATTTATTACCAAAAAAAAACATCACAAAAAATATTTTCTGGTAATTAATTTCATGTTTTAGTATCATAATATTGTGAAACATTAATGGGTAAACAAAGTGCACTGATGATAGTAGATATTTGACATCGTGACCCAGTTATTTTATGAATAGGGTGTCATTTGAACCGCAAGATAATAAGATTTAGGTTGTAATCAATAAAATATTGTTTATGGTGTGAAGTCCTGATTTTAATTAACTCTTTACTGTTTTTTTTCATGTCAGTATAGCACAGCAGAGTAAAACTTACATTGACCCATTATTAAAAAAGATAGTACATTATTATAAAAAAAAAATGTTGATATAAAACTAACTTCAAGTAATGTGTCCTGCTATCCATTCTTAAAAACTCAATTTATGAGGTGTCTATAAATATAAAATTAAAATAGTAGCTAAAATTGTTTGGTGTACCAAATATGAAAATTTACCAGACACTGTGAAATAAAAATAAAAAATGTGTTCAAACAAATCACAGTTGGAAATAAATAAAAAATCATCACAAATCCAACGTTATGGCCACTCAAACGACCCCATTACCAAGCTTCAATGGCTCAAACCCTCCAAATTTGTCAAAAAGTTGAGTGAAAAATCCACGAAATTAGTTATTCCGGAGTTCGTAATGAGTTTTATCGGTCGTTTACTTACAGTGGTACAACTTTTTAAATCTTCTTCCGGAATTGACGGTTTGATTTATCGCATTTTCACTCTCAAATTAATATCCCTGTCGCGAAGAAACTTTTGTCACTTTTTGAAAGTACACAACACTTCCGAAACCTATTTCGAACACTTAACTAATATTTTTATTTTATTGTCATACCCTATTACTTATATGTAACACTAGAATGTATTTAAAATTATTAAATAAATAATCTCAACTTTAAAAACTTCGATAATTTCGATACCCGTAGCAAAACTGCAATGTGACGCAGGACCGCTACCCACGACGTCCTTTCAGTACTGAAGGCTGAATCAAGCTGACTGAAAACTCGCGCCAAAGGTTAGGGATGTCCACGACTGAGTAATAACAATATATTTACACTTAATTCAGTATGCTGTAGGTGTCAAGACACCGTGTGGGAGAAGGTTATCTGCGGGGCTCTCGTAGTTATAAATAGGACCATTCATGAATTTCTGCGAATGTAAGAAGTAGCTTATAATTTGAAATTCATGACTGAAGTCCTGTTCTCATCATAGAAAATATAATTCAGTTTTATAGTGGATAATTTTCTGATGATATAAACACTATTATGTTTGCTTGTTTTTATTTATGTGTGTTCTTAATTAGGTAGTATAATTATAAATTAGGTAGTATAATTATAATGATATATTACTACATTTGAAATTAATTAACCTGAGCTGTTTTACCTCTACTTTACATATTTTACTATATTATTTGAGTCATGTAATAGGAAATGGTAACCTTTGTTCTTACAAAAAAAATATATACTTTAAATCTGGATATCATCCCATTCACTTCCAACAAGTTTAGAATAACATTACATAAGATAACATCAACTACACGTATTTTTAACTATTGTATTTTAGTATGATAAGCCTTAGTGATGGAGTAATTACTGTCATTATTATTATTTTCATCACGCGATTTAAAGCGTTTGAAACAAATGTAGTGGTAGAATTTTAATCGTTTTTTCAATTAACAATAATTGCACGATAGATTGATAATGAAGAAGAAGTAAACATGATAGTTTATTGATTTTGTTTTATCTGAACGATTTTTGTGCAATAATTGTACAATGATTGCGTACTACCGTAACACACATAATAACAGTCCTGCTGTTCGTGTCATATTTCATTGTCGATCGAGTCACAGGTGGTAATTTTCCCATCATGATTTCACTTCCTCATCGTATCCGACGGAACGCGAGAAAACTCTTTCCATGCAATCTTTTAACAAATAGGTTTGCACAATTATTTATTGCACGTTGACAGCTGAACTGTGCAAATGGGTTTGCTGTCTTTTTACCTCAACAGAACCTGCTCAATTGATATTTGGAATGTGAAACACATAAAAATACAGATGTCCATAATATAGACTTTAAATTTTACTGATTTTATGCAAGGTAAACCGCGAAACTGAGACGTTTCTGACGTCACTTTTGTTGTATTTTTCTCACAAATAAAGTACTGCACATTAATAATATGAATTAAATGTTCTTCTATTAGGTAATTGAAATATCGGTTAGTTCATACCAATGATGAGGAGTACATTGATTGGGAGGGAAATGAAAACAAAGGCGACAAAAGTGACGTCAGAAACGTCTCAGTTTTGCGGTCGACCTATAGTTTAAATACTTAAACTCATCTTTTTCCAGCATACTATAACACGTATACTTGTACAAATTACTACTCGATATTTGGTATCATATTATAACGGTTGGTGCCTACTCATTCAAGTATCAAGAACTCCAGAATCGTACATAGTAAAGCGGAAAATGTTTAATTTTAAATGCGATTTTCTTTTTCTAGTAACACTACTTTTCCATTAACTTGTGTAAAATCTCAGCGGGTTTTTACTGCGTGTAATACATTGAGGGATCAGGAAGGGTCCAATTCTCTCAGCTATTTGGAGAGAAAAGTTGTAAAAGGTACTTAACCTTAAACTTGGGAACTTTAATGGCCATTTGATTTACTCGTTCGATGTAAGTGATAAAAAGAGATTTTGTTACACACTTTCACTTTTATTTGACCACGGTGACAGCGAATATTTAAAATTACGGTGTTGATGTTACGCTTCTTGTACCTAAGACTTATAGGTATCCAATGTATTGCTTAAAAAGTATATTTAATTATTATCAAACTTAGCTTACCTAGTAACTAGGTATCTCTTTATTGCATAAAATGTACCAAAACTTTTATCACAGTGACTAATAGTCGTTAGACGGTAGTAATATTAGTGTTTACACCCAGTTTGTGATATAAACTAGTCCACAATGTGTTCATGATGCTTTAATAAACGACTTTAGTGTTTTGGCGCCACCAAATGGCTATAAAACTGAACTAAACTGCACTTTAGAGGGTGCTATTACGTACCAAGGTATGATAGAGTTTGTACTGGTATTGTTTAGGAAGTCATTTTAATTGCAACTAGATATCTGCTTTCATCAAAATAAAGCCTGAATTGATGATCTTCTTCAACTTCTTAGTTTAATCTATGTTTATTGATGATTTTTCTCTATTTCATGATATTTACGTGAACTCTTGGTAGGTAGGACAGATTTGAAAATAAGGATTAGTACCTATATCATACAATATATAGCCAGAAGCGAAACATACAGAAAATGATTGAAAAAGGAAAGGAAAGATGATTGGATTTCCAGATGGTTGAATTTAAAACAGGTAGGCTTTAAAGGTCATATATGACACATCATTCACAGTGAAGTAAACATCCCACTGCTTGGCAATGGCCTCATCTCAACTACCTATGAAGTGATATAAGCCATACTGTACTAAGCGGGCTCAGTGCGGATTGGTGAGGAGGTGTTTGAAATATAAATTGAAAATGATAACAACAAGTGATTGTAAAGCATTGAACTATTGTAAAGGATGGAACTGACACCACGAACAAATTTCTCTACTCGCCACCAACGGTTTCAAATTTGACTTTTAACTTTCAAGAAATACGTCACAAAATTGAAAAAAAATACATCAAGTTGCGGCTCATTTTTCGCCTGGAATAGATTCTCTTAATAACTCACTGTTATATAGACGTCCGCAATGTCTATTACTTTCCTTAATAAGTGCAGTTCTTATTACTAAAGTATTCTACTAATAAACTTTCAGGCACCTTGAAGAGGTATCGTAAAGCATCATCTTTACAGACAATAGAAAGTTTATTGGGACTTGAAACTTTACAGGGATGTTGAACTTTTGGTTATTGCGGTATTGGTAAGTTTGAGGTCAGATGGCAACAAGGTGGAGTTGATGTTAACAATTAAGATATATTGCTTTGTTACCATAACTTTTTATAACTCTACCTCTAGCTCTGATTCTCTCCAATGACGGTCTATCTAAACTACTGAAACTACTACTACTACTACTACTATCTTAACTAACGAATGAAAACAGCATATACTTAGTTACCTATATTGCTTGCTACTGCTTTAAATAATACGAATTCATCATTTACAGTCTTCTGTGCTAAAAATCCATCAGATAGAAAGCTTGAAGTGACAGTGAAGAAAAATAGAAATTTCGCAACCATACAAAAATTTAAGGAATTTACAACAGCAAGTATTGGTTACAAAACATGTATTTAGGTATTATCTGCTTGTATAAAGTATACATCTTGAAACCAACAAACTTACGTGACGCACGAACCAAACAATATTTCCCCAAATCGAATCGAAGTTAGAACTAAATCACCCTTGTCGGAACCAAAGGGGGTGAGCAAACAAATACGGCGGCGTATGGCGTCGATATATCAATGAGACGTCAAAATATCCTTGTGGAGTAGGTCATGAGAACTGTGACAGAGTAGCAGCGATTTGAAAGATAATGCACTGTATTTGATTTGGACGAAAGCTTTGTGTCGTGACGCTTGCCCGCGAACGGTACGTAAGGCAGTACAAAGTCTGTAATTTAGTATGTTGTAAACAAGATTTTGGTTGAATCCTGTTTTTTTCTAGCAAAGGTCTACAATTTACAAAGTTATGAGGTAACATACATACATACAAAAACATACAGTCGTATTGAGAACGTCCTCTTTTTTTAAGTTGGTTGACCTTTAATTACAATGAACTAACTAATTATATTTTTATTTGTGTCTGTGATTAGTAACTACTTTGCAAAGGTAATGGTCTACTCTACAGAGACAGTTTGCGTTATGATAAGAGGCATAAGTATGTGTGGTTGCAGGGTTATTGTTGGTCTTTAGGTCTAGCCAAAGCTTTTAAGCTCCCCTATTTATAGCTACTCTACAAGTTTACGAGTTAAAAAAATATCACAAGTGCAACATTGAACAAGAGAATAATGACAAACATTGAACCATTCTGATGCTTGGTATTAAAATGCCATTAAATTTATTGGGTAGCGTGTTCCATGAAGTTTTCCCTTTGCACTGCTTTCCATCGACCGCGTTGAAAACACAAATGTGACAAAACCACTGACAAAACCAACGTAAATAGACAATAGGGACATACCGACAATAAGTTTTTATCTGCCCCATAACGATACCAGAGTCCCGAGTCCCATTGGCTAACCTTGACTGACCTTGACTGTGACCTTTGTCTCATGGTGGGATACGAAAGCACGAAATGTACCCCAAAATAAGATGTTTCGTCAACTGATTTGAATATATACTTTTTGCTCAATAGTTTTTTTTTTTTATGTATGGTTTTTAGGGTATGGTTTTCATATTGTTAAGAGGTTTGATCATGACGTGTAGAAGCAACGGTTTCCTTATCAAGGAACTGTTAATGATCTCATCGCAAGACCGATAAAATTGAAATTAGTTTTAAGTAGTTAACAAAGTTTTGTATAACAATTGGTCTTCAAATATTTAATTGGTCTTTAAATATTATTTCTGCCTCACCCAATGGTTGACTGGTAGAGAATGCTTTTAGCATTAAGTCCGCCATTTGTACTTTCTTTTGTCTGTGCAATAAAGAATAAAATAAATAAATAAATAAATATGAACTAGGTAAACAACGATCATTTACATACAAAAGGATTTAAAAAAAATGAGTATTAAATTGTTGATTAGTCTTGCAGTATATCCAGAAAACCCAGTGTACCTATTCATGATAAGGTTTTGTAACTTATTGTATGTATAGGTAAATATATTACACAGAAGTTTAAGGATGTGGCCTAACTCAAACTTATCTTTGAGTTTATCTTGACAGAAAAGAATCGGCAAACCAATTGGGATAGTCTTCTTACTCCACGTCATTCGGTTTCGAGATACTCTTACTATACATACTTATATGATATTATATTTTAGCACTTAGATAAGAAGTCGTAGATTTTAAAAAAATACCTACGGAGTAGTCATTTTTTTAAAGAAATATTCTTATCTGCATTAGGAGTAAAGATTGGAAATTATATTCAGACGAGATTCTTTGTAAAAACACGCTTTAAAACGTTATGAGCAACATATAAATTGGACCGATAAAGCATGCACTATACACTGTGGCAGAAGATAAATCCATTTGAGTAGTACCTTTGGAACTTGCGTATGTCACAGATGTACCTGCAGCAAATAGCATCCTGCAGACAAAAAATATGATGAATTTTACAAGACAAATGTGTGCCAGGTCAATCATAAACATTCAAAGTCGGGCAGCCGTCAAGACAAACAAACAAACGAAGGCAAACGCATTAACACGGTCCACAGCAACTCCACACATGACGTCACGCCCCAAAACATACAGCTCAAAAATCAGGTTAACGACAAAAGATTTGTATTGATTTACGAGTGACAGAGCCATTTCTCATTCCATTTGAAAAGCACCAAACAAAGTATGTGCATAAATAAATAAAAAAGGGACAGCTCTCGATAGCATCCTAGAGAGATTCATTTCTGAAATCATAGATAAATGAAAGAAGCGTAAATCTAAAGCTTTATCAAGATACATACTTCTAGACTTATATCAGTTGACATAAACCTTAGAAATATTTTTCCGCGTATCAAGTAGGTACTTGTAAGCACACTCACATACTATCACATATTTGTATGTATTTGTGATCTGCACGACCTTTCGTTTAAAGTATAGTGTCGAATATTTGTCTCGAAACAGAATGCTCTCGGGAGCATTGTGCATTTATTGGTCTTTCTATTTTATTCCTCCCATATGTCAGCTTTGCAAAACATTTAAAAGTATCGACATTCAAAGGCCGAAATTATGCATCAATACAAAATGGTTAGCTTTTCACAAACATGTTTTCAAATGTTTGTCGTATCTAAAACGATCCCATCACGATCAGATTTCAATTTATATTATTTTTTAACAGATTCCGACTACCATCGCACCTAAAGTATGGAAAGTAGTCTAGGTAAGAGTCTTGTCTGCTTAGTAGCAACTATTCACTCTAAAGAAAAGGTCAGTTATGTAGTTAGAGTTTAACGCTTACTGAATTCTAATAATCTCCTTTTTGCGTGGCAACCAAAATGTTTAGGCAAATGTGGTAAAGTGATCGGTATTGTGCATGCATGGGGCAC
Organism: Pyrausta aurata; assembly: GCA_963584085.1. Taxonomy (NCBI): domain Eukaryota; kingdom Metazoa; phylum Arthropoda; class Insecta; order Lepidoptera; family Crambidae; genus Pyrausta; species Pyrausta aurata. The sequence continues at coordinate 11,564,230 of OY757256.1, read as the reverse complement.
GACTAGTGGCCATAAAACCGCACTTACCATGCCCTGTAATGTCCGTTTTATACTGACTCATCTGGTCATAGTTGGAGAAAATAAAGTAGGATTATAATATGAAAACTAATCTATTTTTTCAGTTGTAATATTGGCAGCTGCAACCAGTAGGTACCTACAACCAGGAAAAAAATTGCATAAATTGCAAAAAAAAAATATAACTACTATTACGAGCGTATGGAAATGACACCACGAACGAATCTCGTGCGCCATGAATTGACGCCACTTGTCATCAACACATACAAAAATAGTTCCATATTCGAAATTCAAATTTCAGATACGTCATAATCTTGTAATCGTATTTGTGACACATTTTTTGCTTGGCATAGCTTTTCTATGCGTTGTAATAACAACTCACTGCAGTAGAATTGCAAGCATTTTCCAGATTTAAAAGCTCCAGTCTGCCAACTGTTCCTTTAGATACCTGGCAGACGAATCCTGCCTGCCACTATAGCAATTTCATTTATTAGTAAACAACTCATTATTGTGACTCATAACTTGTGCGCTTAGTTACTCGTATAATATTTATTTATTTTATTCGTAACTTCTCTTACGAAGTTGGCCTACACTATCTATTTCAGCTGTCAAAAGTTCAACGACCTTTACTGCTATGGTTCCGGAAAGTTCCATTGTCAAGGGTGAAAGTTTATGGTATCATAAAATGCGAAAACTTTTGGGAATACATAAAATACAGAACGTGTGCGCCGATTTTCAGTCGTTAACCAATAAAGCGTAACTAGTGTATAGTTAACCCGAACTAACACTATTTAGGAGTTTGTCCTGGCGGCCAGTTAGTATAAGAACGTTTTTTTAGGTATTCGATTATTTATGGCGCTGTCATAGTAAGCATTGTTGGTAGTATGAGTAACTTTAGGCCTCCAAAATGCCATAGATATCTCTAACATAGAAATTTTTATACTTATCCCTTACTAACATCACCAAGATCACCATACAAAAGGTTATGTGTGTTTTTCAAGTTTCAAGTAGAAGTAATTTTTCAGCTTAACCTTTCAGAGCCTCTCAGCTGACAATGTGACAATGAAGCGATAACTCAGGGTATAATTTCAGACCACCTACATTTCTCAACAGGACTCATAAAGCCGCAGACCCAGGCTCATTACTGGCAACACCTAGGCATAAGCTTTGTGTTACGCAGAGGATACTTTAGTGATGGGAACAATTTGGTAATTAAAGATATCCATAAAAAGTGTTTGAAAATATAACGCTTAAAAATAATGTTATTGCTTTTTTCACTTATTTTGTGACATTCTCGACTACAACATAATTATTAGTTTAAGTTTGATCTTTTTGTTTATATTTTTTTATCAGAGTCAGATATAACGTGAAAAAAACACCTGCAAACTGGTCATAACGACAGAGAAACATCAAATCAATCAAATTATGATCACTCAAATCAAAATATGGGTATTTTTTTGTATTATTACGTCTTCTTTACAATAAGCTGGAAAAAAATCGCTCAACCTGATTTCATATTAGGAACAGTAAGAAAATTACACGCGCCGCTATCGCGCGATTACACTCACATGTGGCGCCACAGATGCCCGAATTCGCGAAAAATGTCCGCCTCAGTTGAAAAATAAAGCTCATCACTAGACAGTATTCATCTCAATTTAACCCGCTTCTGACGTCGTTACGGCGCGTATTCGCAACACGTGGTGACAAAAGGTCGCACTGGCTTGTTGATAATTAACTCTGTGATGTTTGATGTGTGTGTGAAAAACGCCAGATAAAAACCTCTATAATATTTGTAGCAAATAGCCACGATATAATTCATAGCGAAAGTATTGTTGGAAAGCCTAGATAGGCTACGAGTTGGTCTTCAGATTACAAACTGATCTTCAGATTATAATATCTATGTGTTGAAATTATTTCATTTGAACCCATAGATATAGAGCCATTGAGCTACTATTACCAGTGTATGGAACTGACACACCACGAACAAATTTCTTGCGCCATGATTTGATGCCACTTGGCACCATCAACGCGGTTTCAAACAAGAAATACGTCGCAATTTTGTCATCGAGTTGCGACCCATTTTTTTCTGGGCATAGGCTTCTCTATTCGTAGTAATAACAACTATCTGGTTTTGCTTGTTTTATTTTTCAGAATAGTGTTATTCTTCATTAGTTGTGTTATCTAGAAATAAAGTTTTTTTAAACAATCTTTATGTAAGTACTTTACGTCTTACGCCGTCCGTCCACCGCCGCATTTGTATGCGGAATATAACAATTGGATGCGGCATGTGACATTGCCATATAAATGTCTCGCTCTAACATAGCTAGATAATGATAGTTACATCCTTGTCGCTATCGTTGAGTTGCATCGCTTCCGCATGCGAATGCGTTGGTGGACTAAAAGCGTTAATGCCGATAACATTGATATTTTTAATAGTTCTGTATAAAATTCATATTGTCTTCTTGAGATAAATGTTAACGATCATCACTGCAATATGTAGACAAGAAAGTTTCGCCAATGATAATTACTGTGACCATTACTTACCTATTTTATTGTGAGCTCTGAATTTCAGGGGAAAGCTTTGAGCTGTCCAGAGAATGTAAATGAACAACGGGTCTGAATAAATTGGTGGCTTAATAACCATATTTCTTGGCAGTTGCCCAGCGAAACAGTGTGTTTTTCACAACACAAATTATTACGAGACACGTCATAAAACTCTGCTTTATGTTATTTAATTCGACGTGCTTTGCCGTCGCCGTGAGCGTTGTAATGTCTGTTTGTTGCGAGGATGAGAAAAGTTTTATTGAGTTACTTTTCGATTTAAAATGTGACTGTATTCTTGAGAGAAAAACCTTAACAGATGCATGTACTTAGTAATAAAAATTACTTAGGCATACATATTTATTTTGCTTTTATACACATTACTGCACCTACCTAGGAGTTATCAGTTATTATAGGTAATTGCATCTATTATAATTTTCTTTGAATTTGCGTCTAGCTAGACCACTTGAGCTTCATTTACCGAAAATAAAAGCAGTATCGGTCAAATTCTAAATAACCAACGAAATAATTCAAGACTTCCAATAAAACTCGATAGACGCAGACCTATTGAAACAGTTAAAGCACTAACCGTGTCTCATTTAATCTGTTTTCAAAGAGAATAATGGCTTCAATCGTTCAGAGTATATTTAAAACAAGATTGAGTGGTGTATTAGTGACAGATAAATTGGTACGGTCAATAATAAAGTTAGGAGTAAACAAATGACGGTCAATAGAACTGACAAATGCTTCGGTGTAATATCAATTGGATCATTTAGCTGTAATTTATGCTAAAATGGGTTGAAAAAGGGTTGGGTTTCTACAAGTGTTGGGGCTTGGGCCCACTAGTGCAGTTTGGAAACAAAGGGGGGAATAGTGTAGGGACACTCTGTAGAAAGAAAGTTGCATGTCAGCGATTTGAATATTTGTGCGATGTATGAATCAGAGAGTCGGCCAGTTACTGGGCACTGGCCAACTGGAGTGAACGCGATAGTTTATGGGAATTCATATTTTACTTTGGATTAAAATGATACTGCGTCTCGAATGAAACTTACACAATATTGTAACATTAAGTTAACCTAGAGCTAAGCTTACGCGTGCAGTTAAACTTTTTAACTGTCGAACCTAAGAAGTTATTTTTTACATTTTGCGTTTAAGTGTCGTGTAAACAACCGATTTCTAAATGCAAGAAAAAAAACTGCATTCCTTTCCAAAATTGTAACGCTGACATTCGGTAGTTAGATTTACCATTGGCAAGTATTTGCTTTTGAAATGAACTAGTTGTAAATGTAAATCGTAAAACATGAGATGGAACCATTTACTATTTTGATTGGAACCACTCGAGACAGCTGCATTACGGGAGAGCGATGATTGATGGCATTGCGTCTCGGTCGGAGGAAACTAAGGAATAAACTGCTTTGTAGTTGGGTAACTGCAATCCGTTATTTGAATCTAGGTTAAATACTATTTGGTTTCAGCAGTCTGTAAATGATGTTTCAAATTCACATAAGTGTCATATAAAAAGCTTTTGTCTCATGTTGAAAACTTCTGCTGATTACAAATTAGAAATATTTTAAAGTTTTTTTTTTGTTATGCGGCAAAGAGTGTTGTAGCGAACTGTTTGTCATATTTCAGGAAGAAAAGATGGCCATCAAATTACAAAAAAACCTGGAAAAGTAATTGAATTAATCAAAAGGAAAGGAAACGGTCGACGCGCCATACATTGCTTGCCCCAAAAGTAAAAATCCATGCGTCACGACCAAAACTAATTTTATGGATTCGTTTCTTCGCCTTTTAAATTAATATAAAGTAATATAAGCCGTAAATAGCGGGGTTTTCACATAAAACGAAATAAAATGTGTGGGGTCAATCTCTTGCACAGGTCTTTCAAGATCATAGCGCCATCTGTGTCGGAAACCCGCAATCTAGGCCACCAAAACTAAAACATAGAAAACTGCCCCGCTAGGGTGCGTAACGCGTGAAAATTACGATGACGCAAACAATAGCCAACGAAAAGAAGTTCCTTGTCACAGTTTTTTTTTCAAGTTTTAGGAAGAGGTTGGTTGGTTTAAAGGTTAGTACCTATGGGAGGCAAACGTCATCTTCCTTCTTAAAATAGCGATTGCGAGCGCTTACTTATTTAACTAACTGCCAGTTATATGACAGTGTATGACACAATATGCCATTTCATTAAGCGGTCGCCAGTTTGCTTATAATTGCTCGAAACCGCTATTTTCTGCCAAACACAAAAATTGTTGGGGACAGGATTTTGTTCAATCGTTGTCCTATTTTTTTGTAGTTTTATATGCCGCTAGATAAAAGCAAAGTAAATTAACAATATTGTATTAAAAATTCAATATATTTTTTGCAAAATGATATTGTCAAGTCTCTTAATGCTTTTCTTTAACCAAACATAAAACGACTCTGGGGCAATTTACGACCGTGTCCTTTATGATCAAAATTTACCCACCTACAAACTGGGAATTACCGTACATCAATAAAAATTATAATAACATCCGTAATAATTATTACATCATAATTATAATTTTTACATCCGTTTAACTAGGACTTTTATTTGCGTTATTTATTCAATAGTTACTTCCATATATACTTTAGATGTTTTGATAATGAATGTAGGTATTATTACAACAATCGGCCGCTAGATGTTAATAACACGAATATGTATATACTTCTATAGCGACTTGTGATATTTTCTTATCTGTGCAATCCCCCATAAGAGGTCCTTTTGCGCGGTTCGCAGTATTTTTATAGGCTTCCAAGGCCCGACCTTCCTTCGGCTTGTTTCATTACACGCTTCTTCGTTAATTCCCTTTGAAAGGAGGCGGTCGGCGCGCCATACATTGCTTGCCCCAAAAGTAAAAATCCATGCGTCACGACCAAAACTAATTTTATGGGTTCGTTTCTTCGCCTTTTAAAATAATATAAAGTAATATAAGCCGTAAATAGCGGGGTTTTCACATAAAACGAAATAAATTGTGTGGGTTCAATCTCTTGCACAGGTCTTTCTAGATCATAGCGCCATCTGTGTCGAAAACCCGCAATCTAGGCCACCAAAACTCAAACATAGAAAACTGCCCCGCTAGGGTGCGTGACGCGTGAAAATTACGATGACGCAAACAATAGCCAACGAAAAGAAGTTCCTTGTCACAGTTTTTTTTCAAGTTTTAGGAAGAGGTTGGTAGGTTTAAAGGTTAGTACCCATGGGAGGCAAACGTCATCTTCCTTCTTAAAATAGCGATTGCGAGCGCTTACTTATTTAACTAACTGCCACATGACACAGTATGACACAATATGCCATTTCGTTAAGCGGTCGTCAGTTTGCTTATAAGTGCTCGAAACCGCTATTTTCTGCCAAACAACAATTGTTGGGGACAGGAAATTGTATTCAATAGTTGTCCTATTTTTTTTGTAGATTTATATGCCGCTAGATAAAAGCAAAGTAAATTAACAATATTGTATTAAAAATTCAATATATTTTTTGCAAAATGATATAGTCAAGTCTCTTAATGCTTTTCTTTAATCAAACATTAAACGACTCTGGGGCAATTTACGAACGTGTCCTTTCCTTTTTACAAGAAATTGCTTAATATTTGGCCTTTTTAAGTACACCAATGCTTATTTTTTCATTTAAAAAAGGAAGCACTTTAAGATATGCGAACTCTTTTATAGTCTTAAAAATGTGCATATAACAAGCTATATCAATTTCCAAAATAACTACCAAACTGCACAAAAATAATATATTTTGGAAAAATGTAACGGAACGTTCACTTATTGTAGACCCAACCTTTAATGTGTTTTCCTTCACGATTTTTATTAGCTTTCACCTAACAATATCAGACATGATTTTCTCATAGGATGCGACGACAAATTTTCACTCAGTTGGTTCATGTTATTGACATAATATTAATAAAAAAGCGAGTGAACAGTGATTGGTGTGAAACCACACAACAAAAAAAGATTGAGAAAGCTTTTTTTGTAAAATCAACACTTTCCAAATATGAAACGCAAAAGGTATGATGTAATACACAGAAAAGACTGATCAGTACCGTCACCATGAGTCTACGACGGTTTTGCTCGCTAGCGACTACAGTTAGCGCCCCTAGCGGTTAGTTGCAGAACTAAAATTTTCCTTACAAAAAGTTACGTCGTCGCTAGCAAGTAAAACCAACGTAAGCACATGGTAACGGTACAGAACTTATTAGGACTTTTTGTAACACACTGTTTGAATTTCGACTGCTATGCACTGACTAGAAGTTAAATAAGTAAGTTCTTGAACCGTGATACAAAAAATGATTTATTTATTAATTTCGGCCACGGATGGTTTACTGCTTATATCCTGTTCTTTTCACGGCGTGCTAACACAGACGCGTGATTCCAAACAATAATAACATATTACGAGATCGGCCGACTCCTCTGCCAGAAGGAAGATAAGACGTAATCGATTCACAATTTACGATAAAATATGATCTATGTCAATAAATGTTTGTGGTAAAAATGCTTGTCTTTTATTTACGTTCGCACATACGACTAGCAAGCCTACCGTGCTGTCCGCCTGAATTGTGAATCGATCACGTCTTATCTTCCTTCCGGCAGAGGAGTCGGCCGATATCGTAAAATGTTATTATTGTTTGGAATCACGCGTCGGTGTTAGCACGCCGTGAAAAGAACAGGAAAGTACTGAAAAAAAACTTGCGAAAAAGATATCATCATGTCTTGAATTCTTTTTTTAGCAAAACAACAGAGATTATTTACTTATTTTTAGCTCGGACTATGTATTAGGTTTGAACCTTGAACTTGTTAGCAATTTTTGGTTTTTATACCTGTCGAATAAGTATGCTGAATTCCATGCATACCATACAATACCACTACCATACCTTTTATACTTTCACCGTGTGTAACTTCGAAATACTGTATATCAGTCAGTATTATGCAATATAGCAATAATTTATAATATTTTTTGTCCCAACAAGAAATCTATATATATAAAAGAAAGTCGTGTTAGTTACACCACTTATAACTCAAGAACGGCTGAACCGAATTAGCTGAAAATTGGCAGGGAGGTAGTTTAGAGCCAGGAAAAGGACATAGGATACTTTTTATCCCGTTAGACGGGGCCGGGGCTGGGGTGGGATGGGGCCGGGGCGAAACGGTGGGGAGGTAGCTTAGAACCAGGAGAAGGACATAGGATCCTTTTTATCCCGTTAAACGGGGCCGGGGCTGGGGCGGGACGGGGCCGGGGCGAAACAAAGTTCGCTGGGACCGCTAGTATAATATATTAAATACATTGCTATTTTCTAACAAAAGAAATCTAACCAGCAAAGTTAGCAATTATTATATACATTAATTAGGGATTATAACTTTGGATGACTATACCTCTGAGTTAAAGCATTTTAAAACACTCTGACCAGGTCAAAGTAACCACGTGCCTACTCTGTAGTACAGTTGATATATTTTTTTACTCCTATTACAGACCACACGCTGTATACTCTGCAATTTTACCATTTTATTACGACCAAGTAAATGTTTCGTACCACTTTTTTACGATAGCCTATTTGTGCCTATGTGTGAGCAACAGAATGGCTCTCGATTTTTTGTGTTGCTTAAAATCTGCCTTTTTCAGTATCCACACGGTATATAACTTTGTTTTACCATCACGTATAAAATGTTTAATTTAATTTCAGTTTATGGCATAATCTATTTTACTACCGAAATACGGCGTCGTCCAATTTTCATTAATTTTACGAGGCCACAAATTCAGAGGTTCATTGCGAAAGCAAACATTATTTCTTTGCCGTAATGGAAAACCAATTTTACACCAATCAAAGGTCGGAAAATATTATCGGGACTTAATACCGGCAAATAAATTTATTTCCGAACATAACACAAGTGCTCAAAACTCAGTCAAGCAGAGGTTCGGGACAAATTGAAACGTTAAAATTACGTCTGGATATAGAAATTGGAGTTCCAAGGTATTGAAGTTTGGTATTAATTGGTTAGAGAAACCTTCTTAATTTTTTTTAAATTATTTTTTATTTATTTATTGAACTGTAGTTAGTATTATGAATGTTTTCAATCTTTACGGTGAATTGCATACCATTCGTAAATTCTAAACAAAAACTTCACAAAGGTTCTACAGCTAACGGTTGTAATAACTAGGTATAATTTATTTAATGTGATTTACATTTTCAATTTGTATAGGAGGTCACTAATGTGCGTCTCAGTAACCCGAAATAAATAAATTTAATTTAATTTTATTTTATTTTATTTATTTGTAGTTGCAATAAGTAGGTTCTAATACATTGTCTTTTGCAACTCATAGAAGAAAAACGGCATTTTCAAAGAATAGTCTCTCACTCTCTCTACTGCTCTTTCCTCATTCGATTTGACATTGACCATGTTTCTCAAATGGTTCCACTGACATTGGCCATTCGTAAGGGCTGCCTTTAACCTTGTCCGCCCTTGGCAATCTCGCGTCAGCCTTTATTGCCGGTTCCGGAGATCTGCAGAATTACAAACGACGACAAGTCGAAGAAAAAGCAAACAAGCGCTTGCAAAATGTTGTGCCAGCTTGGGGCAATAGGAAGGACCAGTTATTCGGCAGCCAGTTCAGCTCTTTTCTGTGGTGCGTAGTGTTAGAAAGCGTACACAAACGTATCTTACCGGATCACGTTGAATCAGTAGCAACCGATGATTTGTGTGATCACCTCAATGAAGGGAACTGTGTTCTACAGTATTGATATGTAGCAAAAGTACTGCGTGGTAAATTTTTTCATGATTCCTTTTTCAAAAATGTTATATTCCTTAGCTAGGGTATAGACAAAGTGTGCTACAACACATAATTCAGTATGAATAGTTTTCTTTCTCCATAGTTTTAGGTTTCATGACATTTTATATCTCTCAATAGATGTCGTTGGGGAGTCTCTAGAATGTTTTTTTTAATTTACTTTGGCGGAAAACCATAGGCGAAGTAAAAAGCTTCAGCATCCTCTGCTTTTATCCTGAAGATCTTCAATGGTACTGAAATCAATCCTGTCAAATTTGACTGAACATTGACCATGTTTCACAAATGGTTCTCCTGCCATCGATTTATCCTCATTCGATTTGACATTGGCCATTCTAAGGGCTGCCCCTAACCTTGCCCGCCCTTGGCAATCTCGCGTCAGCTTTATTGCCTCTTCCGGAAAACCGGAAAATAACCAATGTCTCGGTCGAAAAAAGGCTGGATCTGTAGCTATCGATCATATGTTACGACTTATTGGGATTTTTTTTGTTTTACAATGTTGGTGAAATTTAAAAAAAATCTGTAAAAAAAATTAAACGGAGTTTATAAGCCATAAAAAGTTGTAAAAACTGTAATCTGACGACGAATAAACATTTTTGTACTTAAAATTTTGTCTTTGTTCATTTGATGTCCCACTTGCTATGACTACAGACTTTTATTTCACAGTACCCCAATTATTTGTAGCACTAGCCGAATCGATTAATACCTCATTCACCAAAGTCGGCTCAGTAGTTTAGTCGCAATACTATTATTATCTTTCACGAACTAACTAACTTCGATTTAAAGCGATCAGTTGCAATGCTATCGAATTTCAAATCTTTTCTTTTTTTCAAATTTCAATGATTGAGTACTACTTCGAACACTAAACAAACAACTTTAGCTCAGTTCAAGCGTTGTTGACTCGACAGGGCAGAGAACAGTTATGAGGAAAAGTTCTGAGCAAAGATTTTACACTGTATGTCTCCAGTCATTATTGAAATAACCATCTCTTCACTCACACACCATTCTGTGCTGGCACAAATGACAGAGATGGCTAGATTTGAAGACATATCGTACTATAGGATAAGGTCTGTAAGCAGAGTGCTCCTATCAACACATAACAGTTCGTCTTTTAGTTTTAGTGCTGGAAACTCGACAGTGTTTATAGTTGTATTTGTGGTCGAATATATTCGCCGTTCTTATGCAACTGGTCAATTTAAGGTTCTTTGAGTAATGCGTACATGTAGTATATTAAACTATTATTTTGTTTTAAAGGAATTATATCTTAAAATAGGAATAATAACAATTGTTTTCAACGGTTTTGGCAGTTAAATATTGTTAGTAAACAAAATGGACCAGTGTTAACTTGCCACGATCTACATTACAAGGACCTCAAATAAACCAACATAATTAATAATTGACTAAAATAATGTGCAAATAAATTGCACGTGTACACAATTACAACTATAGGACAGACATGGTCCACCTTAGGCTGCATTGTCACCAGGTGTGATCGCTAGATCACAAGCGATTGTGTCTGTGCTCTACAATAAAAAAAAAACAAGATGGCCGAGCCAGCCGAAATCCCATCCCTAGCTAGAATAACCGCATTCATCGTCTGAACACGGAGGAAATTCGTAAAATCCCGCAGATTACATGCGGTGCGATGAACCCACGATTTATTACGGCGACTTTTACTGCCACATAAAAGTAAAAATTTTCGCCCATCCGCCGACAATTAGGGCATGCTTAGGACGCGGCTTAGGTTTTGGCCGAGGCTACATTGTGGAATGTGACAAGATAAAAAGAAAATACTGGTAATAAGTGCAACTTTATAGTATGTAATACAGTTGTGTACGTCGCCAAAAGAAACAAATCCAAAGAAAAGATAAACTAAAACCATCCATTTTTTTAATCTAAATTCTAGAAACTAGGCTATTGCCTGACAAAGAAAGAGTAAGCCATATTGAAAACAAAAGCTAGAGGAAAAAAACTTTAATTTTTTTTTTGAAGAAAAGAGAAAAAGACGTAACAGTAAACCTTGCCCAAGCTCTTTATCCAGCAGATCGTTCTATTAATAAGCAATAGTTTTTGTACATATAGGTATTTTTTTATCCAGCAGTGATTTACGAACTTATTTTTCCAGCCTGCACTCTGCCTAACTCTGCATGGAGCAATATAGTTGATTTAATTAATTTTGGGATCACTGTTTACTGCCATCCCAAATATAGTGTTTTCAGGTCTTAAAGTAAACACTATATTACTTCTTGGTACCTACCAAGTTTTATCCCTTGTAATATACTTATAAAGGTTTTTTGCCCATTACACCATACCATGACCTTGTTAAGAACATGTCAGGCAAAAAAATATTATTTTGAATACAACAACAAAAATGCTGTTTATGTCCCAGTTGTGTGATCGATAGTTTACTTAACTAATGGTTAACTGTCGTTACTAGCGGTTGAATATAACGATTGTGCTTATTATTAAGAAAAATAACCTTCAACAAATATCAAAATGGCTATTTTAATTACCATTGGTTATTTTTTTTATCGCGCCAATCGTAAATGTTCAATCGCTGGTAACAACATTTAATAATTAGCTAAGTTAACTATCAATCACGAAACCGGGCCTAAGTTGTTAATTTTCTAACGGAATACCCAAATTTTACCTAAGAATAATTTCTTAAGTTTCTAACTTTAATACTTATCATGATTATTTTCCTAAGTTTATTTTTCATATTTTCGTACTCCAATATAACTGATAGGTTAACCGTATTTTTTTTTGGGAAAAAAGCATTATCTTCACGACAAGCAAGTTGCCAGAAAAATAAAAACAGTATTATTTACTTTCACGACCTACACAACCAATGTCCTAAGTTGTTCTTCAAGACATTTATTTCTCATTCGCTCGCTCATAGTGTCTATAAAAACGCGAGGACTATTAATCATCTCCCACACTCATTTCCACCCACGTCCACACACAACCCTCTTGGAATAGTCCCAAAAACACCTAATAGTCCTATTGGTATCAATTTTCCAAGTTTACCAATAAAAAAGTCGACGTATCGACGACAAGGATGAAAAGAGATGTAAGACCGAAAATAAAGAAAATGACCATACCTAATAGACGAATATCTTGACTTCCTGGTACATGATATTGGCATTCTTTTTACTTGGTCGTAATAACTTATCTTCCTATGCGAATGGTGTACCTAAGACGCTATTCGCCACCATGTCGTATCATGAAGTCAAGGTGAAAACAGGCAGGAGAAAATAATGACGATTACTCCACCGACAAGAGCGCGGTTCCTAAAGAAGTACCTAATAGAATATAAAAAACAAGCATTGAGATCAAGAAAATTTATTTCGATATGCTCATATCCTTTTGGATTGGTCCAATATACTATGTCTCCAATGATTCCTTGACTCCAAATTCCATGTTCAAAAAAATATAAAAATTTAGCAGAAATACATCCATAGATTCATCCAAGATTCATCCTCACAAACTTTCGCATTTATAATATAAGTAAGTAAGGATTGCTTTCAAGACTTAGCGCAATATACGTAGGAGAAATCTAACAAAAGTAGGATTTCTTTATTGTTAGTACTTAGGCAGAGTTAGCGACTTTTCATGTGGTATTCTCTATACGCTGAAATGGGAATGTTGACCGCAAAAGTTGACAGTGATAAAAACGTATTTTTATTTTAATGCCCGATTGCCAAGCTCTTGCATTCGGAAAAAATTAAGATAAGATAACTCTTTATTGCACATCACATAGTTCAGTTATTTTTTTTATAAGCGATATACATAATCAGATCGCTTTTAATTATTATGAACTGATAATACACCCACTCGTTTTTTTAACATTATTTATTTGAGGTCCTCGTAACGCTGTGGTGGCAGCGCTTTGGTAGTAATTCCGAAGTTAAGCAACCTACGGCGCGGTCGTGTTTGGATGGGTGACCATTCCGACCATATAAGTGACGTATATCACGAGCATCTCCGTACTGCGGAAGGCATAAAATCTGACAGCAAGGTTCGTTGCTTGCCTTGCAAACACCCCTCCGCTAATCCGCACTGAGCCCGCCTGGTGGAGTATCTTAAGGCTCATACTACCTCGAGTATTTGAGGTAAGGTCTTTAACCAGCCGTGGGATGCTTACAGGCTAACTTTTCTTTTTATTTAATTTAACTCTAGTAGATTTTGCACTTTGAAAATTATGAACCTTTCATAAAAATTAACTTAAGGTTAAACTCGATTACCCAACAAGGAGTTTATTTTTTCATTAGCATGCCTTATTTATGCAGAGCATCCGTGAGCTGTTGTAGGGTAAGCCCGCGAAATGCGAACCCGACTTGTTAGCATAATTTCCCATGGAACATTGCGACCGCATAATTTTGAACCCAAAACGACCCGAACATATTTCGTAAGACATGTGTTTTGTGTACGATAAGGAGATAAAAGATGTTTTATACTAGAAATTTTGTTGCGTGAATGCCTGAATTTAATATTAAACAGCATGGAGTTCAAAATGACCATTAGTCCCAACTTGGTAAAACGCTTTTTTATAATTTTTTTATTTTTAATAAAATAGGTTTAATATAAACTTATTTTGTTACAATGAAATACAGCCTTTATCAGAATAATTTTGAAAGAAACATTAATTTATACTTACACTATAGCAGTAAGCCTTATGGTGAAAATACCCATAAATCCACGACTAGTATTAGAAGTAGACAGTAAGTGGACTTTTGGCATCAGATTGCAGCAATCCGGACAAATTACAGTAGTTATGGCGTTATCAATGGCGCGGGTCAGCTATCTGCCTCGCAGCCGCTGATGTCTTATGGCCGTTAGAAACCACAGAAAGTATGAACCTGAGAACAATTCGAAGAAAATATAAGCCTATAGGTATAGCAATGTCGACTCGACAAAATCGACGACGTGTTTGGTGTATTATTTAGCGCTCCTGACTATTAGGCTGCGTTTCCACCAGAGATGTGCGATGGAAATGTGTCGTACGAGGATGTCTAGCTTTGCTGTGAAAATGTGTGGGTGTTTCCACCAAAGCTGTGCGATGAAAATGTGCCTACGAGGATGTGTAGCGGAGCTGTGAAAATGCGCATTAATATGTGGTGCGAAGATGCGTTGCGAAGCTATGAAACGTGTCGACGAGAATGTGTATGCGCAAACCTTCTCAACACACATTCCTCGCAACACATCCCTCGCACCCATCCCTCGTACATATCCCTCGCACACATCCCTCGCTTGTTTTGTATGCGAAAAAATCTAGCTCCGCTGAGCCGTTTCCACCGGAGCTGTGCTGACCGAGGCGAGGTTAATGAAGCGATTCTGTTGGTTCTTTACAAACACATCTCTCGCTACGCATCCTCGCACATCTCTGGTGGAAACGCAGCCTAACCCTGGCTAAGCTGAGATATGTCATTTTAATTCAACATTATGTGACGTGTAATCGAACGTTGCGAGCTAGTGAAACGAAAAACGCTTTAAAATTAATAGTAAGTATAAAGCATATATGTTTAAGCCTTTTAATCCTAAATCTATAGTTTACAGTGTCAATTCTTTTGACACAGGGGCAGGGGGGAGGGGGGTGGAGTAAGGATGTGCGGGTGTCAAACGACGCTGTTGGCTGTATGTAAGAGTATTCCTTTGTCACGCCGACGTGCCGATGAGAACACCCGTGCACGGCTCATGAAATTATGTTTAGAAAAAAGGTTTCGGTACTTTAAGGAAAATATGTGCTCTAACGACGGAATAAGTCATTTTTAATGTTGTGCGTGGCTGAGTGAGAGCTTTTAGTACACAAATATTTTTATTAAGTTATTTAATGGTACTTTAATAGGACAAAAATGCTAATCAAGATAAGTAATTTTATTTGAATCAAATCCCAGATGTTGTATACATGATATACGTTATACGCTTTTATGAATGAAATGCTTAGCTGAACATCAAATGTATTGTGTTGTACCCAAAGATTAAATCTCTATTTTCTAGAACCAATAATTTATATATTCATACAAAGAAGTTAAATCTCTTTGCCGTTGACATTATTAGTACCTACAATAACAAGCGAAATACAGCTGCTACGCCTTGCATTTTTCACAGCTTTTTTCATGAAAGGTAGGGCAAATGCTTCAGCTTTCAGCTACCGAACCCATGTCAAGTTTTATGCAAAAGGAAGTTACCTGCAAAATTGTGCGGTTCAAGGTTTTTATGAGTTTAATGCCGAATAAGAGGTGGTTTACCCTATGAAGCATATATTGGTTGATGATGAAAAATTGATGTTGCAGTTAGGTTTCATAATTTACAGTGTTTTATTTTTAAACAAATCATCTTATTTTTAAAATCGGAAGTATTAAGATATGGAAAGATTTTACTCTCTTGATTTACAGAATAATGTTGCTCCAAAACTTTACGTACACTAAAAAAATATTTAAATTACTTTCGATCTTTAAAACAGATTTTGTTGTCTCAATTGGCTCCAATATAATATCTTAACCATAAAATCAATCACAGACATTTGCGCAAATGAACTGTATATGTTCATGTTCTGGCAAAGATAAGGTGAGATGATTTACTTCAACTAATTCTGTATGTATTTCAAAATGTAAGTATCTGTATTTTTTATAATTTGTTCTTGACATGTTGTTATTGTGTAGTACTAAATAAATAAATGTTATTTTTTTCCTTCTCAAAGCTATTTTCCACACCAAAACATCCGTTTATTGCAGATGAAATCTTGCATCCTGGCAGAGGGCGACACTTGGGGAGATCCTCTTGAAGATATAGCTATTGCGAACGCTAGAAATTGGAAAACGGAATCCTGCAAATACGTTCAGACCGCAAGCAAATATTGGCGATCTGACCGCTTTAAAATTTCTACAATGGAATATTTAAATGAACACATAATTTGAGTTGAACTTCTGCATTTAATTCCACATTTTGACAAAGAAACATCTGACTTTGTTGACTTACTGTGGAATTGCATTTACGGAATGACTGATAAGTTAGGTACAAAAAGTACCTAAATTAATTAATTAGGTAGCAGCGAAACGTAGTGCAAGCATTGAAGTAGGTGAAAATAAGGTCTTAAGTGAAACAGCAGTTTCAAAAGTTGTCCACGTGAACCGAAATCGTTTTAACTTTCAAGATAATGTTGAGAAGATAGATTTAGTGCGGTATTTTTCTCATTTAAAAGGCTCTTTGCGGATTGATCTAGTTTCAAAAAGTTTAAAACGCGGTCGTTTATAAATTATTGCTAAAGTTAGATTGTTTTCCGACCATAGATTATTGTTTAGAAAAATAAATTGCCAACACTGAGTATAAATCAGCAGAGTTGCATGGTACGTATATATTAATAGAATATCACAGAAATTTTTGTCATTCTCACATGCTTCTTTTCAGAGACGGTAAAATTATTTTAATTTGTTTAATTTTGCACTCTCGTCTTTCTTATATATATTTTAGTAGCACCTAAATAAGTTATAAATGTATTATTATGTTAACAATACTTATCTTGTTTTAATTAGATTTCTTAAGTATAAGCCTCCATCAGTCTTTCTTAGAAATAATTCCGAATACTCACATCTTATGTCTAAACAGATTTTCCCGCTAAGCAATTCGAACTTAATATCACGTTCAAACGAAATATTGGAAATAAAACCGCTTCAGAAAAACGTTTACACTTATTTTATCAAATTCCCGAAACAATTCCAAAGCGGCATTCTAGGTCTGTCAGAAAATAAGCTAATTTCCAAAAACTTTTTATGGACAAATCTCAACCGACAAGAGCCAAGCTTTTCGATGATGATGATTAGATGTCATGAAAATAACACGTTCAGTATCAATAACAAAAAAACATACTGTCGAATTGATAACCTCCTTCTTTTTGAAGTCGGTAAAAATTTACGATAATATCTATGTACAGAAATATTATAATCAAAGAGTTCGTTTGTTTGTTTAAAACGCTAGATTAGATATGCCACTACCACTGATCCGAATTCATCAATAATTATGTCTTTGATAGCTTTTTCGAGGAAGGTTAAAGGTTATAAACAAATAATCGAGCTACCACCTACACGGAAACAGAGTGTAATCAAGGGACCGCTAGATACATGAAATTTTGGTTGAAAAATTTTCTAGACCGCAAAAAAGAATATCTCCGCTACATTTTATTTTTTTAATTTAATCCGGGGAAGAGGACAAAGATCATAAAATGACGCTGGACGAAGCAATATTGAGGAGTACCGCCTTGAGCTATCCTATCTGGCCCGAGCATTTCCTTGGCTCAAATTGAAGCTAGGGTTGATGTATTTAAAAAAATGATTTTTAGAATGCGGCACAGTAGTTAAATCTGGTAAGAAAAAAGTGTTTTTCTGGGTAGGTGAAATGTATGAGAATGCTGTATCAGTTTCAAAATATAATGATTTTGAATTTCGCTTATATCAACAAAGTAAGTACTCAATAATACTACTGAAAAAATACTAATTATACATATGTTTGTTCCACTGCCCTCCATTTACTCCATATCAATTTCAGACGGTTTTCTGCAACCTAATTTGGGCGTATCATAAGTGTCACTTGAGCCCTTAAGGCAGCCCTAACCAAGGTCAAGATGAAGGCCCGAAGGTCAGTGGTACGAGGAACGATCATTGAACTTTTTACGGTTCTCGTGATTTACGTGTCTACATGGCAGGGTCCGAGATAACAGTTAAATGAAATACGGCTGGTGAAATTTCGTCTTGTCTCACAGTGATTTTTTTGTTTTTTGGGCTTTAAAAATGATACCACAGATAGAAATTGGTTTCCAGTTCCAGTACGATAGAGTTCGAATACAGATTTCAGGTTGAAATTGCAATTTTTCTAATTTTTAAAAGATAGTCAGTATTAGAATCATTTGAGTAGGTGAGTAGGTACTAATAAGTTATTAAACATATTTTAATATATTGATCTATAATCATTAGTCGTATCAAAAATTCAAGATGATATATAACAGTCAGGTGAAAAGAACGAAAACTCCACCATGAGCGCAGCTTTTAAATTAAAGAAGAAGAATCATAATATGTAACTAAAACATTGATACAAACCACAAACAACATAATACCAATCATATTCTCAAAGGATAGTTAAGTCGTTTGGAAGCTTACCAATATACCGAGTCTAGCTTATAACGTGCGCCATTATGAATATGGCCGTTACGCGCGAATGTTTCGAATTTCGAAAAGATTGAAGAACTTTCCACTCCAGCAACTCTAGTGATATCGTGTTTGTAATAAGCTGAAAGTGCGGACAAAAGGTTTTCGGGCTACTGGAGTAGTGTGCTACACAAAGAAAACTCAGATAATATGGGTAACAATGTGGAAATATCCATAACAATAAGCAGCAATACAGCTAAATATTGTTATGCTTATGCAACATGGCTAACTGAAACATGTTTCCGTCCAAAAATTCGAGAAATAGGTATATCCTCGTAATCAATATAATTTAAAACTGATCAAATTGATCATTTAAGACGTAAAATACCTTTTTTATTAATTAAATTGTAATAAAAACACCATTCTTGTGGGTTATGTTATATAATTTTTTTAAATGAGCTCTTCAGAAGTTTCCGCTAAGCCCCCGGAGTTATCGGTTGTTATATGTTTTCTTAACGTTTTAAATTAAAGTATCACATAAGTATTATTTTCTGAAACTCGCTCATAATCCATGACATACTCAAGACATACCAACTTCAATTAAGTACCACTCGGAAAATTCAGCGTTTTCATGCTAAGGGGTACACCGTATTGTGCAGTAGATACTCGTATAAAGCTGAGTGCACACAGGACGAGCTAAAACTTAATGACGTGTGCACTGCTGTCCTACATTTTAGCATACTTTGCAGCCCTGCTTTGTGCACGCTTACCCGACAGGGTAGTCCTTGAGTTTCTTGTTAACTGAATTGTAGGCAAGATTTTAATACCGTTGATAGATAGTGACTTGACGACGCGTTTGGTGTATTGGTTAACGCCCCTGACTATTACGCCGGCCGTCGCGGGTTCGAATCCCGGAAGGGGCAAATGTTTGTGTGATGGGCATGAACATTTGTACCTAAGCACAGAATATATAATAGTACTACATACAGAACGGACACTCACCTCCCCTCCCTAGTCTGACTTACTTCACTATCGCGCCGGAATTAGGGATCTCATTAGGGGACCGCCTAGCGGGCATGGCACGCGCATGTTTGCGACGTTAGCGGAAGTACAAAGTTTTGTGTACGAGAGATGCCTAAGTACTGTGCATTGTACGGGTGTCTTTCTTTCTCGAGAAATGACTCCGATAGAAGCTTTTTTCTTTTCCCAAAAGATGAGAGATGGGAATTAACTCCATACAAAATATGCAACTATAACCTATTCTAATAACTATTCAGTGAACAACTTTAAAAACGTTAGGTAAAGGTAACATTCTTCATAATTATGTGTAGTTAGGAAATTATAATTGTATTATGTCTGTGATCAGTGAAATCAGGTGTTGCTAAGGTAGATACTCTTTTTTTATGTTTCCACGATACCACGTGAATATGACATTACGAAAATTAGTACTCGTTACGTTGTTTACTAAATTAAAGTAAATTATTAACGTTGTTTAGGTATCTGTTTATTTAAGTGAAAATAGCTATGACCGGTGCGGTGTAACGGACTTTGTCAACCCTTATAGCACGCACACAAACGCAGCGTCTGTGCAACACGCTGTCTGTCAATGTATGGCCAAAATGAAAAGTTTCTTCCGAGTGTCCGGGCTGTGACCTAAGTCATGGATGTTATATGTATACTAGTGGCCCGCCCGCGACTTCGTACGCGCGTTTTAGTTTAACTCCGTTCCCATAGATCGTAGCGAAAATGTATAAGTAAGCCTATACGCATTAAACTATAGCCTTTCCTCATAAATTAGCTATCTATCATATTGTATAACCTTAACAATAGTTCCTATGAGTAGCGCGTTCAAACATCCAAACAAAAACATCCAGTTTTAAAATATATACAAAGAAATGCGTACAGATAAATGTTATATTTTATGTACACACAACACGTAGCCCGGTATAATGGTCAAACTTACACAGGGATATTATCTTTTTATTTTACAACGAAAAGGAAATACTTCGTACGCCCTATCGTCAATCGTATATTTATTTCGGGTACTGTAATGACCAGGCTACTCTCTGCGCTTACACAGCATCATGTCACATACGCTGTGAGAGAAGAAAATTCCCTCAAGTCTTCTCCCGCTACCTTAAGAGTTTGAATTTGAGCTTTGTTTATATACCTACTCTACTTTCTTGAATTCAAATTGTAAATTGAAAGAGACATTTCTATGTAAAGATCTACGCCACCATCATCATCAACATCCAAAAGCCGTCCACTGCGAAACATAGGTCCCCCACGAAAAGTTTACAGAAAAGTTCCAGATTGGACACCTTTCGAGGAGGAGCGTAGAAATCCACCGACAATATGAACATACGATCTGCAATCTACACTGGGCACAGACCGATTGATATCTACGCTGTTTAAACACAAAAAAATATTACTTACTATTCTAAGGAATAAAATCTCAATAACAAACATGTGTCAAATATTCTGATATGTCAAATGACTGTCAAAAATGAAATAAAAAATATTCTAATCGTAAGCACTAAAGAGTATTGATATCAAATTCGAAGCAAATCACCCCCATAATAACTTTGCACCCCTTTTTAACCCCCTTAGGAGATGAATTTCAATAAAATACAAAATAAGTCTTCCGTCAATTTTCAAAAATAATGTGTATGCAAAATTTGAAGTAGATTGGACCAAGGGATCTGGTTGTCCAATACAAACTTTGCACCCCTTTTTGACCCCCTTAGGGGTGGAATTTCTGAAAATCCTTTCTTATCGGATCCCTTCGTCATACAAAGAACACACCCTCCCAGTTTCAGGTCTCTACAATCAGCGGTTTAGGCTGTGCGTTGATCCATCAGTCAGTCAGTCAGTCAGTCAATCAATAAGTCAGTCGTTCAGGACAAAGCATTTTATTGGTATAGATAAGTATTTATGAGAGACGCCCCCGTCATAATCGTTGTCTGGTACTTCGTAACACAAGGAAGAGAATTCCTTACCACGAAATCCAGACAATGTGTTGTCTGTCGCATGTTCATTTATTTATAGTACAAGTGTATAATGTACTTATGAAGTGTACTAACTACTAATCAGGTTCCAGCCGATAGCGGTATTGCGACGTGCAAAGGTTTTATTTTATAAAAGTATAGGTACTAGTACTCTCAGTAGTTGGCAATCATTGGTCTGTTAAACTACTTTTTATCAAATATGAACCTGCAATGCTTAAAACGCCTTTATTAAAATCGATGGATATAAGTACATAACATACCTTTTACTCGTTTACGTGAGTAATACCTACGCCTATTTCAGAAATATTAAAAAGCTCAAAACAAAATGAGTATTTAATATACATGATCAAAGATTTCACCTCGAGAATAACTGGAACTAAAGTTATCTTTGGCCATAACACACAAACTCTCTTGTCCAGTGTGTATGTGTGCAAAGAACGTTCAATTGCAGACTAGGATTCAAATTGAAATTGGAAAATGGAACCGAACGGTTCTACTGTAATTGTCAATCACACACCATTTAGGATCTGCCGCTGAAAAGATTCCAATTCAACGGGGAACCCAACCTTACATAATTTTTCAGGGCTCAAAAAAGGTCCCTTTGTCGAACGAGTCATAAAAAGCTACGGCTCACGATACAAAACATGTGTGGGCGGTTAATTTAGAGGTCAAATTAGTAATTTTTGTTTTACCTATTGTATGAAAATGCAATAAACATTACAACCATCATAATTTTATAAATGAAAGGCCGTACGTCCGTCTGTTACTATACCTCATACCTCATGTTTATTAGGTGTTAAAGTTTTTATTATCCTACATATATAAAATAACAGTATTACTTTTCAACCTCCGCACAACACCACATTTCAGGCTTTTATCTCTTCATCAACGTCAAAAATAATACAATAATTGTATTTTTAACACATTACTGTAAAATCGCCAGTAGCAAATATACATATAGTGTCGCAACTCGAAACTAAATTCCTTGCGATTTAAATGTCGAATTTAAAACCGTTCGAGGAGTCAAATCATGGCACAAAAAATTGTACTTGGTGTCAATTCCATACGCTATTAATAGTAGTTTAATAAAAATCGCACACAAGATTCTTAATGACGTATAGTGTAACGTAATTAGTGATTAGAACTAACAAGGGTTTAATTCCGTCATTAACCCTGGAATAGTTTAATCTGGATTCCACTCTAATACCAGCTGGAAGGGTTAAAAGTGATTTGTTGGGTCCATTCGGGAAAGATCTGGAATTTTCGATTATGTTGGTACAAAAGGAAACATTAGAACTTTGGACATTCATTGGCAATTGCAAATTGGCCACCTTTCACTGCCGGGATTTGTGACTGCCGGGAATTGACTAAAACGTAGTAAATTTAAAAGGATATCAATGAATGAATGACTGGTGAAGGTGGGCTTAGACCAAACGAACAAAGAACTAGAGCTAGATCAAGAACATTATTTCTTGTTCTTATGTTCTAAACGGAAGCTCGATTTTAGCGTTTTACACCAAAATATCGAGCAAGCGCTTTTAGAATATTCTATAGAACGCAATAGAACAACGAACGAATATTTTAGCTCTAGCTAGTCACGTTTACGCCGCTCTATCACGTAATTACAAAATGAATAGTTTTTCTTCCTTTCCTAATTCCTAAAGTAAAGAACCAGAACGACTTTTCTTACAATGGTGATCTCATAGTAAATTACAAATCAAATATCGGTTTAAAAATATGAGTATATTTTCTACCAGAAAGTATTTTCCACGTCAAACAAGGTGATTTATTGGTCCATACAAAATATAATATCTCGTTTATCTAGTAAAACGTGAGCGGTCAGTAAAGACCCAAAAGTTTCCCCCCACTTGAGTTCAATCTTTTATTATTAGATTTACAAGAAGCCAACCCAGTTCTGCAAGTATGACGCGCGACATATCTAACGGAATAAAACTTCGTGGAAATAACACATAGAGGATCAACCGCCAAATATAAGAACTTGTTCAAATGCTGAGTCATTGATTTACAGATTAGTGGTTTATTTCGTCTCTACTGGTTTTGTATCGATATTGACAAACATTGATGTTTTCATGTGTGTGTAAGTTACGTTTTATTTAATTGTAAACCAAAACAAATGAATGTGTTCCAGGTCATATAAACATTCCATTAGTAAGAGCGTAAAGACTTAACTTGAACTCGCTGTCTGCTGAAGTTTTCCCCCAGGAATATGATCTAAGCCTTTTTAAGGCACGAGTGAATAGGTAATTGCTATCAGGCAGATATGCACCACCCTAAACCTCATCCACACCGGACATCAGGTGCAATCGTGGTCAAATATCTGCTTTGACTTAATTAAAAATTAAAAATACATCATAACATAGGTAATTAAGAATGATGACTGAGGAGACTCGGTATAAACAAACACTCTTTTTAAATCTCATACACGGTCAAGCCGAACTTAGCACGGGTGCTTTTGTAGTGATATCTCATCATCATCTAATTTAAGAGCCAAGCTCTTGTCGGTGGAGTTTTTTCCATTCTTTACGCTCTTCCGCCATTCTCTTGACCTCTTGATACGACGCAACGTTCAACTTTTGCTTTATTTGATGCATATAGCTTATTCTTGGTCTTCCTCTCTTCCTTTTTCCTTCTATTCTTCCCTCTATTATCGTTCTGATGAAACTGTCGTGTCGTATCAAGTGTCCCAGCATTCTCCCTCTTCTACTCTCAATTGTTTCTATTAATTTTCTCTTTTCCTTTACCAAGTTCAAGACTTCTTCATTAGTTTTTTTCTCCGTCCAGCTTATTCTCTCCATCCTCCTCCAGCACCACATCTCAAACGCTTCCAGTCTCTCCCTATCTTTCTTTGTCATGGTCCACGTTTCACACCCATATAGTGCTATACTCCAAATGTACACTTTCACGAGATTTTTGCGAACATTACTGGATATTCTGGCCTTTATTAAGTTCTTTTTTAAGTTAAAAGCATGCCTTGCCATCGCAATCCTCGCTTTTATGTCTGATGTACACCTGGAGTCGTCGGTAATTAGGCTGCCTAGGCATTTAAAGTTTTTAACCTGTTCTACTAGTCTATTGTCAATGGTGATAGGGCTATGTTTTTCTTTTTTTGATGCAATAAGTGTTTTAGTTTTATTTATATTAATTTTAAGTCCAAATTCTTTGAATATGATGTCCATTTCTTTAACCAATTCTTCCAATTCTGTCTTATCTTCTGCTATGGCTGCGATATCATCAGCGAAGCGAATAAATTTAAATATTTTCCCGTTAATTTTGACACCCCCCTTTTCTGATTCCAACATTTTGCGTATTGCACACTCTATAAATATGTTAAAAATAAGTGGCGAGAGAGGACAACCTTGTCTTACTCCCTGTCTTATCCTTGCCTTTCCCTGTTCATCTCCCACTTCTACTATCATTTCTTGGTTTTTATACAGTTCAAAAGTTAAAAGTTAGTTAGTTACAGTTTAAAGTTTAGTGATATCTATGTACCATAAATTCAATAGTTTTACTTTAAACATACCGTATCAAACGGCCACATGCAGCGACAACAAAATCAAAGATACCGCTGGTCGCAGATATAACAAATGACATGAGCTCAGGAAAGAATACACCGTAAACAGATTCAGGAGTTGGATTGCGGCCAACGTGCACAGACGAAATGCTGGATAGAAGTCACACCAGTCAAAATTGAGGGCTCTAAAATTCATATATTTATGGTTAAGCCGCTAAAAGAATGTTATTTTGAGGTTATCTTATTTGAGAAAATTAACAAAGCCAGGAAATTTTACATAATTTTTATTAATATTGTGTCAAAATTGAAAACGTTGAAATAGGATTCTCTAAACGGCTAAATTATGAGGATGACACATTGCAGTGAAACTTAGATTAAATATCACTCCAGTTCTACAGAAGATGACACCATAGGCAATAATGCCTAGCGTTTACTGAACTAATACCAACTTAGTTATGTATAAAAGGCCATGGAAGAAAATGCCGTGATACTTGCAAAGTAAAAGTAGCAGGAAACTATCTATATAATGTCACCCAGGGAATGATGATTTGATGTTTTAAATGCAAAACGTAAGGAAATAATGTGAAATGTTCCTTTACATTGTCTGTCAAAATTGAAAAAAAAATGACAGAATAGGAGAATTGTCAAAGTCAGGAGCATGATCGAACTTCGTTTCGTGTGGTAATGCGATTACGAGTATCACTGTTTTACCGAAAAAATCAAGTAATATATCCACGTAAAAAAACTACCGCACGAAAGAAATCAAAGTGCATAGAAATCATGACCCGGATAAAGCAATAACTGTATTTTCTTTAAAAAAAAAAATCAATCTGTGAACTTTTTTCGAATACGAACTGCACGAGAATTGACCTCCAGGAAGTTTGTAATTCTTCTCATGTACATTTATTGTCGAAAAAGTATTATCACAGCGGCTAAACTATAGTACCCAATCCGAACCGATGTTATAGCACGGGAACTAACTTGCAGAGTGTCTATAGGTTAAAGTTGTCTATACAAAGACTTCAAATAGCACATAAATCAAGTGCGACTGTGTATTTGCATGACAAAATGCCTGAAATTAGCCGCCACGATGTCGGTTGATTAATTTTGCATGTATGGTAATGCTGTTTACTATTTCTGAGAAAGCAAAGCTTCTTTATCGAGAGGAACGGTGGTGGTGTTGTGTTGTCGTTTACTACTAATGTCAACTAAAAGATGGTTTAAAATGCGAAAAATCAGCTGTTAGGGTTATGAATTATTATATTATGCATCATAAATAGTTCAAATATAGGTCAAGTTCATTTACTTATCTACAGTAATACTCGAAATTTTTGAGTCACCTTTTTACAATCTATAAGCAATAAGACAACTCATAGAATGCTTTTTTGACGTTTCAATTTTGACACAAACTATATGAAGGTCTTATAATTTCCCAAGTACTGAAGATCTTGTAATTTGCTATGCAAGTGTGCATTCAAAATCGCTTATCGATCGAAGTTGGCAAGTTAGGTGAGATAATAAACTCGCTAACTACTTGACTTGTGTGGCGCGCAGTAAAGCAGCCGAGCGACTTGGCTGTGCAGCGATAGAAATGGCTAGAAATGACATCTATGAGCTAAAAATAAGTTTTAAAAACGGAACTCTTATAGTATCTTAAGTCTGTCTGTCCGTCAGTTTTTTATAAGCTGTCAAAAATATTGTGATAATTTCGCTAGATGTAAGTAGTTGGACTCCGAATTCAGTTTAAAGATGGCACGGAACCCTCAGTGCGCGAATCCGACTCGCACTTGGCCGTTTCATTATTTATTTCAACTGATATTATGTGGGTATTTTTTATTTGACTTTCGAGTCGTTGCTCAAAAAGCTGTCAATCTTGTCACATATTTAAAATTAAAAATGGTGTCAGGCTGGGAACTTCTATTCTTCTTTTTTACCATACCTTTGTAAAATAATGCAAGAAATCGATTTAAAATAAGGTTTTATTGGATGATGGGCTCTACTTTCGTACAAAATTAAAATGGCGCATCGAAAAGTGAGCCAAAAGTTTCATACGCCTTTGCGGGGCTTGTAACAATCTAGCAACTTACTAGATGCTTCCATCGACGTAACTCCCGTAAGCCACTGTCAATGTAGCAATGAGCGTAGTGTGTAGTTTAATTGAAATTCCCGGAGCGTCCCGCAACTCTGGCTTACGCCGACGAGTTAAGGAAGTATTTCCAATTAACCGCGTTTTTAGGGTTCCGTAGCCGAATGGCGAAAACCGGAACCCTTATAGTTTCGTCAAGTATGTCTGTCTGTCCGTCTTAAGCCAATTTATTAGAGAACGCCACTTTATTCTAAAACTATTAGCATCACACAGCTGAAATATGGTAGGTAGGTGTGTATTATTTACCGCTTTCCGATTCAGATACAAAAAGTAAGAAAAACTAATTTTGAGATATTCTATATTTTCATCAACCCCAAATATAAATTGACTTGGTTAAATTAAATTAATAAAAATAAATAATTAAAAATTGGTATAAATTAATTGGTTGACTGGTAGAGAATGCTCTAAGGCATTAAGTCCGCCAATTGTACAATTTACAGTGCAATAAAGTTTAAATAAATAAATATAACTTTATCTTTCATACAAACACTATGAAAAATAAATTAAGATATTTTCGTTAGATGGAAGCCAGTTATGGTGGCACGGAACGTGACGAAACCCTCAGAACGCGCGGGTCAGACTCGCAATTAGCCGGTTTTTAAACCTTCTTTTATAAGGGACTTGAACCAGATTACGTGTTATTTTCAGTCGCAAAATTATAACATTATCGATTCGCAAGTTATTGTTAACGTTTAAAGTCGAATAGAATCACAGAAAAGTATTTGACTTTATTTCAAAGAAAAGACATTGCTTAACGCGATTACTTCAATTATTATTCTGTTTCTTTTCTTTCCGAATTTCGATACAATATAAAGGTATAAAAGATATTTATAGCTTTATCCCTATAACCACTTCTGTAAAATCTTGATCTTTATCAAAGCTTGTTATACGCCTCTTTAAAGCTACCTTTTCGGTATTGCGAAGAGGTGCAGGCGATTTTGTCTTATAAGGTGGTTAGGCGGCGGTGGCCTCGACAGAACTAACACAGTTAATATTCCCTAATATAAAGAGCTTTCATTAATTATGAACCAACCACTAAGACTTGCATGCGACGTCGTCCTGTTTACGAGTCATTTGCCCATTGTTCGTGGCTTCCGAATTTATTTCTGGCTTAGCACATCTAGCTCGGGTTTCAGCTCCTACTCTGTAAGACGAGAGAGGGAATAAGAGAATTTTAACGGTTTAACGTTGCTTCAAATAAAAAATCGTATTTCACTTTTATCGTTTCGTGCCTGAAAAGGTAAAAAAAAATATAGGATCACTTTCTTGTCCGTTCGCCTGTCTGTCTGTCAATCCCCAATTTATTCGTGCAAACACGTAGAGTCAACGAGTTGAAACCAAATCCTCATACCCAGGTCTACAGTTCCTTGAATGAAAAGACATATACCTATATATTAACATGAAAAATGGTCGTTTATGCCGCGACAAACGCGTATATTTCGTCACACTCAAGGGAGTCGTCACACTATAGGATTTTATAGTAAAGTTAAGTTAGCCCGTAACGTTCCAGTGCTGGGCAAAGGTAGTTTGACCCATAATACTCCACCATGCAGGCTCAGTGTGGATTGGCAGATGGGTATTTGCAAGGCGAGCGAATCTTATAAGATACTTACAAAATACAATAAAAGTGCCTCGTTAAGGTTTTCGTGTATGTGTTCATTTCTTTGTCATAATTTTATATAAATTGTGCAATATTTAAGTTTAGAATAGTTAGATACGGGATTGCTACCATGTACTGGCAGGCAC
This sequence comes from Pyrausta aurata, assembly GCA_963584085.1. Classification (NCBI taxonomy): domain Eukaryota; kingdom Metazoa; phylum Arthropoda; class Insecta; order Lepidoptera; family Crambidae; genus Pyrausta; species Pyrausta aurata. The sequence continues at coordinate 11,535,306 of OY757256.1, read as the reverse complement.
TGTTGCAAGCGCCATGATCACGGAGTGACTCTGTGATCATGGCGCTTGCAACAGTGCCGAAATATCGGAAGCTCATAAATAATAAGGTACATGGTAGCAATCCCGTATCTAACTATTTTAATGTTAGTGACCATGAAAGTTTAAAACAATATAATATTTAAGTTAATCAAAGTAAGATATTTGCTGTACCCTACCGGGTGTGCATATGTAGTACATATTTAAGTATGTGAAATACTACTATGTATTTTCTGCAAATGAATGAATATTGAAATAAATGAATATTTAAATATTGTATCGTTACATACTCTTAAGGGCTTGTTCATCGAAGACAGATTTTTGTTATTTCAGCAAACATAAAGAGGGATGGGTGAGCAAGAGTCAAAAATGAAAGCTATCATTTCATAGTAGGACCTCTGTTTTGTGGTGGGTAGTTTGCTAGTTTATTTTAACTTCTGATCCTACTCTCCTAAGCCTTTGAGTGCACCAGACAGGATTAACTCAGAATATAAACATGTTTAAAGCTACACATTTAGTTGGGTGCTGCTTAGATCCTTAACATTTGTGAATGCTCGATAAATAGTTTCATCAAAGAAATTTAATGTTAAGTAACTATTTATTTTTTTGATAAATCTTTTAAATACCTTAATAGTAGTATGCAATGCTATTTTTTAAAGTTTCATTTTCAAATTGATTATTGTTGTGATCAGAGAAACTTGTAACGGAAAAATAAAAACTACGGAAAGAATAGTAGCTGAATACTTAATAATAGTCCCTCTAGCCGATTTCGACTTCGGTGGCCAGTCACAAAGACTAACCGACTGCGCGGGACATATTATATACTTGTGCATATATTATATAAGGTCAAATCATTTTAAGTGATAATATTTTAACAGTGTCTTTGCATACATCATAGAAACAGGATTCAATCATATTTTTTTGGAAAATCGAGATTTTATTTTTAATTATTTTCCTTAACAATGACAATATCGTTCTTTAAAACAGCATTCTAACAATTTAAAAAGTTATCTACGTCATCGGCTTTGCCTCTCTCATTTCAATGCCCTAACTTTCTTTTCCTCTTATCTTTACCTTAATTAATAAAAAATAAAAAACTGAAAAAAATAATTATCTTAGTCTTCAATTTTCTCAAAAACTACCGGGTAAAAACCTATAGTGCTTTCCACAAAAAATGATTAATTTATTGTGCTGAATCGGCCCTTTAAATATTATCACTTAAAACGAGGTGACCTTATATATGCACAAGTGTGTGCGCAAACACAGGTGCACTTTCTATTCCTTTTACTCTCATAGCCCGATGGGACAGCAATCTGACACAACCGGCACTCTCCGGTCACTATCAGGCGCAGGACCAACGGCTTTACGTGCTTTCCGAGGCACGGGGGTGAAACACCGCCAACTTCCAAGCTTCGGGCTACCCTGAGAATTTCTAAACAGAATTATATAGTAGTTATATATATATTTTTGGCCTGACCCGGGAATCGAATCGAACAGAGGATCAGCCTCTGGCGCAGCCGTCGCTTTAAAATGCGACCCTCTCACCGCTGCGCCATCGAGGCAGTTAATATTATATTACGAGGCAGTTAATAGTAGCAGAATAATAGTGGAATGAATAAGTATACGTGGAGTCATGATAAAAATTCTATTTAAACAGCTGTCAAAGAGTATTTAAAAGCTTAATTAACTACCAGCTAAGTATTAAAATTTTTGCGTTGCTTAACTATTATCGTCAGCCTTATTATTTTGTATGGAGTGTGACAGTTAAATAATTCAGCTACGGTCTGTTTTGGGGCGTATTGCGATCCAACTTAATCCGTTCAATTCCGAGGCAGTTCAATTCCCATTCAGTGTAAACGAATATTATCAATATAATAATACTACAAAGGTATGAATATTAATATTTATATTTATAAAATATAGTATTATTATCAATATAATGCAAAATTGCAATAAGAATTGCTAATTTGACAGTAAAGCAGAGCGTTTTAACTGTCAAAGCTGCATCGCAATACGCACCCCTTACCATTGAAAAAAAATCAAAACTTTTCAAGCGATTATCTCGCGGTGGATCCACGTCGCACGCAAAATAAAAAGTCGTTGGAACTTGCAATAATTTCATGGGAGTTTAAGTTACGATCGGTTTTACTGCTTTCCTCCGATGTTTATGGTTTAACTGCACCAACAATGCCATAGCTTATGAAAGTGCTGCCCTAGTTTTAATTCGAATTTCCCATTTTTCTTGTAAGTTATCTGTATGACGAAAATTTGGCACAATTTAAAGCTACGATGAACTACATACAATTATGCTCTTTTATTCTGTGAAATTCTGAAAGTATGAATTTTCACAATCACATTAGTGGCACTAAGTCTCTTGAGTAGGAAGTAGGCCTTATACAGTCTTAACGTTTTATCATAAAAGAAGAACATTGCTGAGTTGTTTCGAAACACATGGTAAACGGTTTTAAAACATAATGTTTTAATAGGATTCCATTTCTCTATGGAACTGAAAATTGCGGCGTTTGGAAGGGTATGTTCTAAAATAGTCTTTATAGAGTTTTATAACTTAAAAATAAAACTGCGACAATATTTCAAAGAACTAAAAGATCTTTATCGGCAACTTCAACGCGGATGTTTTTATAAAATTTCTTTTTTACGATCTTCGAAGTTTGCTTTGATTCAGAAGATATTGTCGCTAAGTGTATAAAGTCTGCAGTTGTTAGCCTCTCCTCGCCAACTTTCTTGAAGTGAAAACTTACTGGAAAATCGAATAATATGCCAAGAGAATTAGCTGAAAATAAAAGGTTTCATGTCTTTTTAAAAGTTTTGAAGAACAGGTAAAATATGTATTTTGCTATTCATTGTCGTTTCAGCTAGTTAAAAAAGAATCAAATGGAGTTCAGAGGTAAGAATTTAAATAATAACTTAGAGGTAACGTATATGATCCAACAACCAAATAAATAAGATATTCGTTACGTAATCAGTCAGCTTTGCAAAAAAGCTGAAACCAACCTCAAACATAACAAGAAGTTCAGTCTGCCGTACTGTATAACAATACCACAATGTTTCGACTCTAGCCACTTCTGTCAACAAAGCAAAGCATAGTTGACAGAAAAGTGGTTTATAAGCTAAAAATATGTATTAACATACCTAGCTATACATCTGGGGCGCTACTCTTGAAAGATTAAGACCGACTTTTTGGATGAAAATAAAGAACATCATCATCAAGACGTAGCGTAGGACGTCCACCAAGAAGATGGACTGACAACCTTGTAATGATCGCAGGATCACACTGTATGCAGACCGCTTGCAAGTCGCAATGAAACCGGACGCTGTGAAAAACCGTAGGGGAGACTTTATGTTCAGCACTGGACGTCCTCTGGCTAATAATGATGATGATAATGATACACCCTTTAGTCATGTCATGCTGCAGCTGACAAGAGCAACAAGAACGAGCACATCCAAAAAGGACAACGCGGTGGTACAGAGAAAGCCTTCTGATTTATTAATTCAAATCGTGCATCGTGTTTCTGTCACAGATTTTACTTTATTTTATTTTATTCACGCACCCGCTTCCCGTGACGAAGTAATATTAATGGACCGCGAGATAAATGCGTGAGGGTTTCGGATAAATACATTTTCATGGTTCCGTACGTGAGACGTGCCAACGAGATTGATTATCAGGGATTATGTTTTGAAGGCTTTTTATTTGAAACATTAATGGTAGATACAGATATGTATGTGTAAGCTAGATAGCTTATTTATTTTTGGACATAAAAGGTTTCTTGACACCTTTCTCTTTATTTAAAAAAAATGGAACCTACTTGTTTCAAACCAGGACTAAAATCAACCAACCATTAAATGGATATTACTTTTCTTAAATTTTAAGAAAAGTAATATCTTCATTTTCGAATGTTGTCATTGTGACATAATTTTCTAAGGCTGGTAGGTAGTTTTATTGGCTCTAAGCCTGGTAGTTTTTGGAATAAGGGGTCGATCCCATGCCGAGGCGTTGCTGCATCCCTTTACGTAGCACGCTTCCGTAAGGTTGACGCCTGGTTAGTACTGTTTCCATTACGGGTGGAGAAATGTGTTTTAACCTTTAGTTGTCAAGCTGAGTTCAGTCGCCAGCACATCAGGTTCAGCACATCATTTTTGTTGAAAACTAGCTCTTATTACAATTGCATAAGATACCACAGTGTTTACCACAAAATAATTTCGATACTGAGTACAAAACTTGTGCTGTATGTTGCTGAAAATTAGATACTAATTACTCGTATTAACATTTTTTACATTGTACATCTCAGTTGATGTATAAAATATCACGGAACCCTCGGTGCGTCAATCTTTCTCAAGCTTGACTCGTTTTTTGTGTTGCCAACCATTTTTGGGGTTACCGGTATCATTAGCTAAACCGGATTGTCCCTTTATTTTATTTCGTTACCGCATTTGTGGAAATCGCGGCAGTTTTTTTGTATCTAAACAAACATTTTATTTGGAAAACGTTTTGTTCCAAAGTAATAAAACAGTATGAAAGTGTTAAAATATTAAAACAGAGTGTTTCATACGCACATTTATTTCTTTGAATATATTTTAACATTTATGTACATTTTCAAGACAGTACAAAAATAATTGTACAACACATTTATTTACAATACAATTTTAGATACATTTTTCTGGCCACGATGATTTTTAATACATGCAATGTTTAAAACTTAACGGCTCCTTCTACCGGAATGGCGCTCTGGCGCCGTTATCAGGTCTTTAGCGGTTCTACAGTCAGGTATTCTATGGCTGAACGGGCTGTGAGGCGTAGATTATCGGGCGAGGAAAATGAGACACTTGTATGATCAAGTACAGAACGTTTACTGCTACACAAAATATTACGAGGAACACATTCACTACTCTATAATGACACTCCATCGATCACGTAACACGTTTCTGCGATTCCATCTGATTGGCTCTAGATCTCAAGTTCATCTGACATCATGGCCGCTCTGACTGTTCGCGCACGCGCTAGAGTTCGAAGTTGCGTCAGAGCAATGTCAATCCTGCAGCACTGGCCACTGCTCTAAGACATTATGGTCCATATTCCCTCTGAGGGAATATGGACCATAATGTCCTAGAGCAGTGGCCAGTGACATTGCTCTGACGCAACTTCGAACTCTAGCGCGTGCGCGAACAGTCAGAGCGGCCATGATGTCAGATGAACTTGAGATCTAGAGCCAATCAGATGGAATCGCAGATACGTGTTACGTGATCGATGGAGTGTCATTATAGAGTGGTGAATGTGTTCCTCGTAATATTTTGTGTAGCAGTAAACGTTCTGTACTTGATCATACAAGTGTCTCATTTTCCTCGCCCGATAATCTACGCCTCACAGCCCGTTCAGCCATAGAAAACCTGACTGTAGAACCTCCGAAGACCTGATAACGGCGCCAGAGCGCCATTCCGGTAGGAGGAGCCGTTATGGCGCCGTTATCAGGTCTTTAGCGGTTCTACAGTCAGGTATTCTATGGCTGAACGGGCTGTGAGGCGTAGATTATCGGGCGAGGAAAATGAGACACTTGTATGATCAAGTACAGAACGTTTACTGCTACACAAAATATTACGAGGAACACATTCACTACTCTATAATGACACTCCATCGATCACGTAACACGTTTCTGCGATTCCATCTGATTGGCTCTAGATCTCAAGTTCATCTGACATCATGGCCGCTCTGACTGTTCGCGCACGCGCTAGAGTTCGAAGTTGCGTCAGAGCAATGTCAATCCTGCAGCACTGGCCACTGCTCTAAGACATTATGGTCCATATTCCCTCAAACTTTTTAGCTATTATTGTTACTCTAACAAATGAAATAGTTTTTTAAAATTTTTTGACTGTATAATGAGAATGATGACATGGGTATAGCTTTGTTTTATACATATTTTACATTTGTTATAGTAGCAGCAATTTCGTATAATGGCGACGTAACTTATGACTAATTAGGTCTGATGTACGTAAAATTCTCTTAAAATTCTCATGGTTAAATAATGCAATGCCTTTTACAAGTAAAGTTTTATTGCATTTACAAGTAAACGGAAATTTACTATACACCGAGTTAGTACTGCAAGATCAATCAATAATAGTTTAAGTATAGCTAGTTCCAAAATGAACCAACAGAGGGCGGCTGTCGATATTTAACTCGCACTTACTAAGTTTTTGGTTCCACTCTTATATAGTAATTTGCTGTAACACACATTTGACTATTTGTCGAGACAGATGATTTAGCGCAATACTTACTTACATGATTGCTTTATTTTTACAAGCATCTTAATGGATAGTCATTCATAATTTCACGATTATTGTAAAATCAAAACAATATAGTAATACATAATATTATGCAAAATATTACCATGATTATTTTCTTTCTTTGGATATCAATAATAAAAAAATAACATAAATACCTACACGTGCAATGCGATGCATTGTCTGATTATGACACGATAAGTTTTTCGCCTAGTGAATCCGTGCCATCATTTATGTATTTTTTTGTGGTTTGAATTTTATTGTTGTAACTTTTTTATACTCTTTTATCGCAGTAAATTCTACAGTTGTTGATTACGTCCAGGTATACTGCAACCAAAATTTTGCATCATAGTTTCATATTTCCTCACAAAAATAAAATATTTTTATTTATAAAAATGTAATACTCTTGGCATCGCCGTGAATAAAAGTTATTATACTGACTAGCATAAAACAAAAATATAATTTTGACATCTTATATGTTTACCTACTATTTATTTAAAGTACCATTCTTTATATGTGGTAGTATTTACACATTTAAATCTCAATAAAATGTTAAGCACAACAGTAAACTTAAATATAATTTTCTCTATAGCTTCAACAAATAACAGCGATTTTATAATTTTCAATCTCTTACATCTAACTTACTACCTATTTCATTTGGGTACAAAATGTTTTCATAAGTTCAAGACTTATATCACAAAGTAAAGTTAGAGAGCTAGCAATACTGTCATAATTAACTAAAACTAGAAACATTTACAAATACTCTGATATACATTTCTCATATCCTAAAACTGTTTGTATAAAATACTTATCGCGTCTATTATTAGTAATTTACACAAACAAAATTACACATTAGAAAATAGCAATACTTGTCAAACTTCGTTTAACTAGCTGTGCACTATGACCCCAAGAGACCATAAGCCTTAAATAAATATTTGTAGTGTCTCGACGCTTGAAAGCAAAACGACTGTAAGTTTAGACAAATTAATGAAGCGACGAACATCCCTATTGTCCGTTATTCTTAACTTGTCTTAAATTGTAAACAATCTTTTTGTAACTTTTCAAATAATATCAGCGAATAAAATTAATTAACTATTCCATTAAAAAGATCTCAGTGTTCAACGATAAGTTATCTATGCAGATTGTCAGTTCTGTGTTTATTTTATTTTAAAATGAATCATTTTATTAAAAAGGAAAGTCAAGATTGTTAACAATATTCGACAAGCCAAGAAATACGGACTTTACGTTCAAAAACGTTTCTATAATACTAATTGATGTGATGTCTTCTATCTTTAACTGAAAACACAGATGCCTGAATCAAAATCAAATCAAATTTATTGTGGAACACAGGTACATAATGACGTCTGTCAATTTATTTAATAATAATTTCGATGTTGTGTGCACCTCTAGCTGATAAGCTATTATTCTTTCTGTGTCACTTTCGGGTAGAATAGATATGCATCTGAAAGTGGTCTAATTTATTTTAGCTAGTTGAGCTGCAGCGCACTTCACTTCAATGCTATGTCAACAAGAAGCCTAAACCGATCAGCAATTTAAACACTATCCAATCCAACCATATCATATACATAAAGATAAACTTCATTTATAAGTCGGTTCATAATAACATTGGTCAGCTGAAACATTATTTGACGTATGATAGGCTTTCACGCATTTCACGGAAGGTATCACGTTGCCAGAGATTACTACTGCGCTAAGAGGTTCGCCGTCTAAAGCCTTACTTCATTAGCAACTCTATATACACGGCTGTTAAGGTAAAGGTTAAAGTACAGTCTAAGGTTTAGTGTTTCTGTTCAAGGAATTTATTATTTAACCATACCTAGTGGCAATACGTATATTTTGCGATTGATTCTAGAGCATTAAGTCGCTTTAAGTCCCGGGGGGCGCACTGCTTATATGCAGCACTGATTTATCAGTGCGTGGTATAATATAGAAAGTCTCAAGTGAACTGCATTTCAAGCGAGTGCCGGCAGCCACGGTTGCCGCTGCATCACGTCGCTGTCAGCCGCGGCGCAGGACTGAAAGCGGGATGTATTACAACCGGTCACATATAGATCAACGGGAAAGTCTATTTTCACCGGTGGGCGTGATTTTATCATCAAAGTAAGCCCATTGATGATGCCATCTGTGGTACGAATAGTAATTAGTTGTGTTTGTATAAGGACAGTCTCACGCAAACGCCACCTCAAGCGAGTGCCAGAAGCTATGGTTGCCGCTGCATCACGTCGTTATCAGTCGCGGCAGCGCACTAGTTGTGATTGTATATATACAATCACAACTAGTGCGCTGCCGCGCACTGATTTATCTGTTCTGTTGTTTATAAACAGTCTCACCCAAACACAGCCTGAGCGAGTGCTGGCATCTTTGGTTGCCGCTGCATCACGTCACTGTCAGTCGCGGCGGCGCACTAGTTATATCTGTGTACAGTCTCACGCAAACACCACCTCTAGCGAGTGCTGGCAGCTGTGGCTGCCGCTGCATCAATCAAGACGCTGTCAGTCGCAGCGGCGCACTAGTTGTGTTTGTATATAGCACTGATTTATCTGTTCTATTGTATTTAAACAGTCCCACCCAAACACAGCCTGAGCGAGTGCTGGCATCTTTGGTTGCCGCTGCATCACGTCGCTGTCAGTCACGGCGCAAAGCACTAGTTGTGTTTGTGTACAGTCTCACGCGAACCTCACTTCAAGCGAGTGCCGGCAGCAGTGATTCCCGCTGCAGGCGGGCGGACGGCGCTAGAGCATCACGTCGCTGGTCACCGCCGCGGGGGGGCGCTGTCAGTCGCGCGCGGGGACCAGGACGAGGAGTTGCGTGCGGCGCGCGTCGCGGGACACACTGTTGCTGCGCGTGCGGTTAAGGATCTGGAATGAGAAAAGACTTCATGTCGTTATATAGATACTGTAAGTCTATCGCAATATTCGTTTTGCTTCAACGTCGGTGCAGTGCGCAGCAATAATGCTCAGTAATCGCCAGTAAAATGTCGGCTTTATCGATATCAGCTCGGCAACTAAATAACTCTTTTTCCCCAGAAAGTTAGACTAGTACCAAATCTTACACGTCTATAAAACAAAACTCTTGAAAAAACTGAGCTTTGACTCAGGAGACTCTTGCAACATGATGTCCGAATTTAGCCATTACTGGCACAAAAATTCGTGCAATGCCCTATAGAGTATCTAACTGAAGCAAGTGCTTAAATTATATTTGAATAAAGTAGACGACCAGCGAGTGTGGTAAACATGTAAATAAAAAGTATCGGGGTAAAGCTTTTTTTTTGCTTTACCTTTGAAACTCGAATGAATCAGATTAGAACATAATCTGTCTACTGTCACACTTAATGGGCACAAGATCAAATACTGACCGTAGCAACAGAATGCGATCTCCTCGCGTGCGTTGAGCTCAGTAAGTCTGAGTTGGCGGTGGAATCGGAGCGGGAGCGCAGCGTGCCGCGCCCGTGCCGCTTGCGGGTCCTGCCGCAGAACAACCACCGGTATGGCGGTACTCGCCTGAAACGTACAAAACATTATGTTTTACTACAATAATTTACATCTTATAAATTGCACTTGTAAAAAGCAACTGTGAACCTGTGACAGACGAGGAATTGAACCCCGTGTCTTACGCAATCCGGGCGCATGCCTATACCACTCGGCCACTGTCACATTAACAAGCCTGTTGAATTTTGCAAGTGCTTTTTAACGCGTAGGCTGCGTGACATCATCAATGTTGTGAGATTGCTCTCACAATATCCGAACGAAAATACTTTTACAAATATTTTAACAATCAGTTAAGATGATGAAAGCCAATTTATAGTTTATTTTTGTTTTTATAGTATTTTGTCACCATACAAACTTAATAATGTAAATTGCACTTGTAAAAAGCAACTGTGAACCTGTGACAGACGAGGAATTGAACCCCGTGTTTTACGCAATCCGGGCGCATGCCTATACCACTCGGCCACCGTCTCACACGCCTTATGTATTTTGCAAGTGCTTTTTAACGCGTAGGCTGCGTGACGTCATCAATGTTCAACAGGCTTTTTTTTTTATATTAATCTGAATCTCGAGTCTATGAGATGAGAACATGCAGCATATAGAGGGTTATATTTTTTTTATTTTATTTAAAGACTTTATTGCACAAATCATGGTGTACAAAGGTAGACGTAACGCTAAAATCATTATCTGCCAGTCAAACCTTTAGGTCATGCAGAGAGATGTTACCCGATGAGTTGAGTGAGGGGCGCTAGGGTTTGTATGAGGGTTCGGAGCGCTAAGTTGCTCTGTGTCGGCGATAATATGGTATGGCAGTTACATAGTTAACAGCTGTGTCAGCTGTTTGTGGTTAGCGGCTGAAGTAAGGGTTTATATATTTTCTAAGAGTTCATCACATGACATAGATATTAACATAAGGCTTGCATAGATGTGAGGTAGGAATATATTCAGCGTATACGTGAGTTAGCTGCTAAGTTTAACGAGCTAGAGATAGTATCTATCGCACGGTTGCTTTAAGTCACCAGCAAGTGTTTTGCAGCTTAGTTTAGCGGTGCTGAGCGCTGGTTTTTCTTTATTTTGTAGATGAGTAGTAACTTGTGATTACCTGAGACTTGTGTAGATGTGGGGTGAGAACATGCAGCATATGAGCGGGTTGGCCGCCGAGTTGAGTGGCGCTAAACTCTGAATGAGCGTGGCGAGCGCTATGTTGCTCTGTGTCGGCGGTATGTGGTTGTAGACTTGGAGTAAGTCGAACACGATGTACGGTGACCAGCATAGAACGAATACTGAAATAGTTAACGAATGAAATATTAATTTTGTTACTGACATTCATTATAACGTCGTCCATTTCCAAGAACATTATGGTCAATTTAACTAACTTGATTATAAGTTTTTTTTGTGTGTTAATCATTTGCAAGGCCATATCATTTTACTACAAACCTATAAAAAATAATTAACGTAGAATAAATTATCTAATTTTGTCTGAAAATTGATACAGAAAATTTGCATTTCCCAAAAATAAAAATTCCTAATTTACAGATATAACTTACCAAAAACAATGACGAAGGTCATCTTGACACTTTTTATCTTCGCCCTAGGTATCAGTCCTCTGGAGCTCGCGCGTCGGGAGTCAGGATCGCTCTCGATGTGCCCTGAAATTATCAACAAAACTTCAATTAAAACAATGAGCAATTTCCAAAATACCCCGATACTTAAGTTGTTATTTATATGTAACACATTTTAATCAATGAGTTTATCTTAAGGGCATAAAAACTTAAGCCGATAGAATGTGCAAAAGTAGGTACTGGTGGCAACAACAGTTACCATTGACGTAACCAGATGACGTAGACATTATAAGGGTTTTGCAATTACGCAAGTTCCAAAAGCATAAGAAACCTAAATAGTGCTGTGACCTGATTTCGATGTTACGGGAAGTCGTTGCTGTAGGCTGTACCTACGCTAATTAATAAGGAACACGACGTCTTTATGAAATGTGAATTATTATACCTACTGTTTTTATAGTATTCTTAATTGAAGTGTCGTACTAGAAAGAACTTTAAAAAATACCGGATCTTAAACTGCGGATTGGGAAACCATCTATTCTAATTTTGAGTTTTATGGGCAAAATCGTCAACGATAAGTCTTTTTTCTAAATTAGATGTTAATAGAAAGAAACATATGACAATATGTAATAAATCAGACAAAACGCAATTAATAGCAGGCAGGTTAGTAGGTAACCTCACCTAACCTAACCCCACGGTAGAAAGTAAAAAGGTACTCGTTCTGCTGGACTTTTATTGTAATCAAGAAATTGAGTACCTACTGAACAATCATTTATCACTAGCACTCTGTAAGACAATAGGCTCATCATCAAATTTAAGAGCTCTGGCCGGTAGATATTATTCCGTAATAACTTCAAATAAGGGAAGATAGTGTGGTGGTTTGGTAATTTCCTTCTTGCTTTCCAGATCCAGACCTGGGAGCTTCCCACCTAAATACCGCCAGTAGAGCAAAGCATTTCCTGATATACAATACTTCAGCTTTCTGCCAGTACTGATGTTGCTGCTATCCAACACCAGAGCTACTACTAAGGTATCTATCGGGGACACAGGATATCACAGCTGCGAATTTGTTGAATCAGCAGTTCCTGACGCGTCAGGATTACCAGAACGTAGTGTGAAGTCTGGTCAGATGGGAATTAAAAGCTACAATATTTAGTGACAAGTATCACATACCATTCCTCATAGTCTTAGTTCTCCTAGAATTGATAGGCGGGCTCATGACTACCGCTTTACTCTTCGTCCAAATGGTCAGCACTATGACAGCATAGCACGCGGCGATGGCTAGAGCTGGCAACACGAAGATCATCACGGAGACCAGCGTCATCCATACCTGCCATCTGCGGGAGGTGCCTAAGTCTATCCAGCACTGCTCTTGACCTGAAACGTGGTGAAAAGTAGTGTTTTGAGGATATTTTTCTTTTGTTTACTGACGACAGGAACTGGAATACGCCAAATTTAAAGAGTTGACTTTCATATACGCACGCATAATAAGATTTCAAAGCGAACGAAACGAAATGGTGGCTAGCACAAATTGTTTTATCAAATTAACTATAGTTAATTAACAAGTGCAACATGACTTTATTAATAACAAACAAGAAAAGATTTAAACTAAGACATGCAACATAAAAAAATAAGACTACCCTATTCAAAAACGAAACCATTTCCTTGTGGCAAGGAGGCAATAATGCTGGCTGCGTTGCCGCGTTGGATAGCTATGCTAATCCTTTGAGCTAGGAACCAGCTAGCTTTATTATTGGCCGTAACAAATGTGCTGTTTAGAGTTCGAGTCTGAACTTTGTGCAGGTGTCAAAATCTCTCAGTTTGGCAACCTCAAATCTCCTCCCAATCCTGCCAGGTCTCCCGGCTGGACGCGCTACCGCTACCTTGAGGCGCAGCTCGGCAACGACCAGATAATGGTCGCTGTCGATATCGGCACCTCTTCGGTTCCGGACATCAAGCAGCGAAGATCGCCATTTGGAACTTATGGCAAGGTGGTCGATTTGGTTTTTGGTGATGCCGTCGGGTGAAATCCATGTTTGTTTGTGTATATCTTTGTGAATAAATAATGTACCGCCGATGGTCAGGTCGTGGTTCTGGCAAAACTAGCTACTGTGAAGCACTAAGTATTTTATTATTTGGATGAATAGTTTTTCCAGAAAAAAAATTGAAACCTCGAAATCTTTCATTGCCATGTTTGTCCACATAACACCTTGATGCATATTATACTTTACTGATAAAAATCTATTGGTTCTTTATATTAAAACCTATTTTTATTAAATACGTGAATAGTTAAAGCATTGTTACGAAATAGATTTATTCAAATATATTAATAAGACAACGAATTGTCAATAAAAAAACATCTGTCCCAGAACGACCTTTCATCTCCGTGTCCTAAACTAGTTAGAGAATACTGTTTTATCTAACGACTTGTGCCCCGCCCCCTACCCGCTGAACGTTGCTTAGCAGTGCCGCCTAAGTGCTCGACGTGGAAGGACGCCCAGAAAAAACAGAAATTTTTCTAAACAGCAATTTATCCGAAGGCCCCCACGGCCCAAACGTTTCAACGCCAAACTGCGCAAATACATAATCACTTGCAAGTGAGACGTACTTGTATGTACTTGTACGTACGACGCTTGGCGTTTTCAGCCAACTCCGCTGCTGCTCCAGCTTTAAGGGCTGATTCTCTGAGATGGGAGGGGGCCAAAGTATTAACACAAGTTGGATCCCATACTAGGGTCCGACCCCGTTCCCAGGGAATGAGCGTGAGGCCATCGGGTCTCTTGCCATCATCACGAACCAAACCACGTGATTCCAACTTGGAAGGAACATTAATGGTGGCAAGAGCTCTTCTGATGACGTCATTAAGAGTGGCGTGACGGGCGAGACGCCCAGCGCTTTGCTGGCAACAAAGGCAGTGGGGACCAAATTTGTCAACCTCCTTGTCACAGGGACATTCATTGACTTAATTAATACACAAAAAGCCATTTGCCATAATTCTGTTCTACCCGTAGGAAGCAGACTATAAGTGTTCTTTTGTGAGTAGAACACATTTTTATGGCTCCTTATCTTAAAGGACTATTAAAAATATTCTTACCTTGAACTTCTTTTAGTTCGTAAAGAATGAAGACTGGTATAGAAAATATGATGCTTATTAACCACGCCGATATAATAAGGCCCCTAGCACGATTCCCTGAAAAAGTATAAGGAAATAATTATCACTGCTAACCATCAAATATATACCATATATATATATACTATAACCATCAAATTCAAAGTTGAAGCACTTAAATTAAGTTATAAAATAACAAAATATTAATGTATTCATGATGCCCAAACGCTAAGAAAATAAAGATCAAATTTTAATGAAAGCGTTTCCCTCGATCTCAATTTAATTAAAATTCATTAAAACCACGTTGAAGTGGTCGTTAAGCTTTTTAGATTGAGCCATCAAAATACTGTTTCGGCTACTATTAGCCTCAACAAATAGGGATAGCTGTTTAACGAACCGAAAATACACAATCAACTGTTTTCTGATGCTAATTTAGCCAAATACTGGCAAAATAGTTCATAACTAAATTGTTTTCAATTTAGGCCGTTCATTCAAATTATTCAATACGATTTATTGCATTCAAAGCTAGTAAAGCTTGTATGTCTCCTGGAACCTATGAAATTTAATAGGTCTCAGGAATTAATTTAAACATCCATTAAAATATTCCGCAACTGATACAACTTTCTGCATTCACAAGCGGCTGAGAGAGAATGCAGGCATTAGGTCTGCCAAATATACAGCTTACAATGCAACAAATTTTATTTAAATAAAATTACTGATTCAAATTTTTGAGTGTGCTTTTGTGGATTGAGGACTCTATGAATAAATAAATAAAATAAATATGCGCCAGACAATATTCCAATTATCTGTTTTCGAAATAAGGAATTTTCTTCCTTGTGTTACGAACGAAGTAGGTACCAGACAGCAGTTATGACGGGGGCGTCTCCCATAAATACTTCAATACTTATAACATCCATGACTTAGATGACAAAGGTTAGTGTTCGTGCTCATCACACAAACATTTGCCCCTTGCGGTTTTAAAACCGCGACCGCCGGCGCCGGTTCAGTAGTCAAGGGCCGTATTTTTTAATCACTCGCGTCAATATTACGAGTGATTTTAGTTTGAAAACGAGCTATTTTCGTTGACTTTTAATTCATCTTCGAACAAAAATCACTCGCCGGAGCGCTAACCACTGCATCAAACGTGTGTGTGCGGCGTGTGTTATAAATTTAGGATCTAGTCATCAAAATATAAATGAGTAGTGTTAATCACAAATACTTACAACTTCCCGAGAAATTCATCGGATTGGTGATGGCGTCACATCTGTCTATGCTTAAAGCTACCAACACGTATGTGGACGCATACATCACCACCGCCTGTTAAACAAACAAAGCACTCTTATATAATTTATTTTTATTTAGTGTTTTATCACTATTAAAGAAATGGCCGCTGTAAACGATTTTAAGCACAAATGATAATATTTTTCTGACACGAATAGATTAAAAGATTTATTTAGGTAAATACAAACTTTTTTGAAGTTGTAGTTGTTGTTGTTGTTGTTGTTGTTGTTGATGTTGTAGTTATTGTGTATTTATTTGTGTCATAAAAAGTAAATATCACTTAATTAGCTCAAGTACGTTAAACTTTATTTAAACGTTTTGTTTTCGGATCATTTAACATATAAAATCAAAGCATTAGGTTTAACTTTTAAGGTCTCTTCCGAGGTATGATACCTATTTGGTTTTGAAGTTTACGCAAATACTCATTGATTACTCTTTACGGATTTATTTCGCGCAATAAACGAGTAAAGTGTTAAAATCAATGAGGTATAATATGATACCAATAAGTAGGTACCATCACAATTTTTTTTGGTACATATTTTTTATTATTTATTTATGCTCGCATCAAGATATACATACCTGAAGGAATTTGACGAATTTGCACATAATCTCGCCTGCTAGCCATGCGATAGTTATTTTCTGTACTATGTCCACAAACACGTAGATTAGGCCAACGAACAGATCTAAAACAATAAATTTAATTTCCGTTAATTTAGACCAGACACACTGCGACTTTTAGCAGCGATGCAAACGCGATGCAGTCGCGATGCAACATCGATGCAGTCGCAAAATGTTGACGTGATAAAGTTTATTTCACCATCATTTTGAGGAATAATCAAGCGTAAGATTTATAAACCTTTTGTGTAGATAACTAACCTCATCATTTTGTGAAAACGTTTCGTGATCGATAGTTAGCCAGAATGGCTTTTTTAATGAATGAATATAAATAAATATAAATAATATGCGCCAGACAACACACCAATTGTCTGGTTACGTGGTAAGGAATTTGTTTCCTTGTGTTACGAAGTACCAGACAACGATTATGACGGGGGCGTCTCCCATAAATACTTAAATACATATAACATCCATGACTTAGGTACAAATGTTCGTGCTCATCACACAAACATTTGCCCCTTGCGGGATTCGAACCCGCGCCGGCCGACGTAATAGTCAGGAGCGCTAACCAATACACCAAACGCGTCGTCAAATGGTTGGTCGTCAAATTGATGGCATGACCATTGGTTAAGGTACTTTTTCTTCAAAACGCGGAAAATAGTAAATATTCAACTGCTGGTAACGACATTTGACCATTAGTTGAGATAATTATTGATCAAGCAACAGGGCCTTAGAAGATTGATCAGTAACGCATCTAGTTTAGACATAATTACCTTTGTTTATAAGAAGGTTTTATGATAACGCTTTAGCTGAGCCTAGATTGTACGTTAGGTGTATGCAATCGCACGTTAGCGTACATCTGGATTAAATTAATAATAACCCGGAGTTAAATTTTTATCATCATTCATTAGTAAAATAATGTATTAAAAAATAACATTCGATCAGAAAATATGGTGTTAAAGAAATATTAACAAATATCAAACAATTGACGGCTACTAGTCAAATAACGAAATCACTAGGGTTTGTTCAAATCCGGTTACATCGAAACCTTGTAATCTACTGCTACACTGTCTACAAACAAATCCATCCACAGTTGTTATTTACTACCTCAACGATTGTAATAAGCCGTTTACTCTGTGGGATAATCTCATAAATCTCTTTCTATTTACTCCTGACAAGGCACTAGTCTGTAAACATGAGAAATTCCCTATGTGCTGTATGTCGTTTACGTAAGACAGAAAATTGCGAAGAAAAATGTTTTCCGATAGAAAACACAATCGTGGCTGCCTGTTTCGTTCATCAATGTACTCATAACTATGTTACGAAGAAGCGATGGCGGAATTTTTACGTTAACATGAAAATAGATTGTTATTACGTAAAAACTGTTGCATGAATAGCTAACTGATCAAGTGGTTGATACAGATTTAGAGCGAAACATTGGTTTTGCGTAAATGTACCTACTTACTTTACGCGCTTTGGTGTTTTGAAATGGATTTTCTATAAACATTCAATCTTGAGATCGAATCATAAACAAACCATGACTTATTTATGA
This sequence comes from Pyrausta aurata, assembly GCA_963584085.1. Classification (NCBI taxonomy): domain Eukaryota; kingdom Metazoa; phylum Arthropoda; class Insecta; order Lepidoptera; family Crambidae; genus Pyrausta; species Pyrausta aurata. The sequence goes on along the minus strand of OY757256.1, from coordinate 11,517,378 downwards.
GAAGAGTAACGTGCTCAATTTACTTCCGTGTTATTTTTTCAGTCTCTTAGAAAAACGTAGTTTGTGTTACTGTTCTTATATTAACTTTGATATCCCTTTTTATCAGACGGTTTAAAGTTTCCGCATTGTTAACGAACAGATTTACAAAACCTTTGTGTAAAATTAAATTGAATTAAGTATATTCATTATTCTTCCTTGTCTCCGTCATCCATAACAATGGTTATGAAAGCTGATACTACAGTCTTTGAAGATGCTTCGAACTTTCAACCCATCTCAAATACCTTCTTAGGAGCAACATGGAACAGATATTTTGACTTCTTTTAGGCGAAGGCCAGCCTTTTGGGCACTTTCCCACAAAGCAACGAGCTTTTCGATGTATATATGTAAGTAGTTTAGTTTTTTTTTAATTTAGTTATTATTATTACTTTTTAATTTTTGTATATATTGTATATATTTCCCACTAATAAATTCATATTGCAATAAAAAAAAAAAAAAAAAAATAAGTATTATTTGTGTGAATGCGACTTTTCATTTAAATCTAGTTAAGCCGGACCGGACACGAAAATAAGGGTTCGATTGGGGTCCTACCATATAAATAAGGGCCGTAAGTTCAATTATATTTATCCTTGTCGCTCTTGCAATATTCAAAAGTGTATGAGAGAGACGGAAAGTGAATAAGCGGGTCATCTTGTAGAGTAAGTTTCATTCATTTTAAGCCTGAGTAATTTATTGGCAGGTTTTTGCTATCTACGAAAACAAGTTGATAATAATGGTATCGGATAAGATTATAGGGGTACCTATTGTAAAGGGTATGTCGAGAAATAAACCTGCTAATTTTAATTTCCGTGAGAAAGGTTGTTACGAATATATTAAAAAGGTCCTCTGCTGATTGGCTTCACTTGTTTCCATCAGAGACTTTTTAACAGCATTTGAATTTTGAGTTTTTTAATTTTAACAACACTGGTGCTAATACATTTTAGTTTAATACTAGCGGTCCTTCCTTTCGCCCCGGCCCCGTTTTATGGGAATTTTCTTTGCTATAAACCTCACGGAGCGCGAGACTTTTCCAACGAATGCAAAACCGTGGAAATCGTGCGTTCTGGAGTTATAGCGTCAAGGAGGAGAACCCGACTTATTTTTATATAGTAGATAAATATTTGAAGGCATTTCCTTCATCATCATCATCAGCAAAAGGACGTTCATTGCTCAACATAGGCTTCCACGGCTTTCCACAGCGACCGATCACAAGCGTTTTGCATCCAGTATTATGATCTCCTCGTGTTACTTTAATTCTAGTAAACAACGAACGTAAAATGTCTCAACTGAGCAATACTGAGTACATTGATATTAAAAACAGAAAGTTCATTTGCCAGAATACATCTATATATATATTATTATATAAAAGAAAGTCGTGTTAGTTACTCCACTTATAACTCAAGAACGGCTGAACCGATTTAGCTGAAAATTGGCAGGGAGGTAATTTAGAGCCAGGAGAAGGACATGGGATACTTTTTATCCCGTTAGACGGGGCCGGGACTGGGGCAAAACGGTGGGGAGGTAGCTTAGAACCAGGAGAAGGACATTGTATCTTTTTTATCCCGTTCAACGGGTCCGGGGCTGGGGCGGGACGGGGCCGGGGCGAAACAAAGTTTGCTGGGACCGCTAGTACATGATATAAAAGACTTGCAAAAAGTGAGCAAATTTAAACAGATAATTGGTACCTAATTAACTAATTTGTCTTGTCAAGGATCCCCTTATCACCATAAAAAACAATGTAACATTAGCCATTCAGTTAGCTTTCGTATAAATGCCAGACCCTCTAGCACTTTTTAATCAGCTGGTATGTGGTTAAATTGAGGAGGTTTATCTCTATAAACTTGCCCGGTTCATTGATTAGCAGTGCATTGTTGGAGTTCCAATAGCACGCACAAAGTTTCAAAGTTCGTCAGCAGATTAACACCTTTCTGCTCCTCCATATACCAAAGACAACGGCCAATCAAAGTATCAATTCTTGAATTCCACCCGTATTACATTTTGCCACAATCAAATACTTATAATATTGTTTGCGTATTCTTACACATTTTTACATTGCAGCAATTGACAGAAAAGGTCATAACAAAAACCAAACAACTAGGAGTGTTTTATGCACTGAATCAAAGCTAGCTGCAGAAGTTTGATTTTATATTCAATTGACAAATGACAAAAAATTTATCGTATTTTTCTTACATAAAAAGAAGTCGTGTTTGTTACACTACCTAAAACATGATTTCCATGATTTTTATTTTGTTGGATTCATCGCCACCCCGAATATAAGGCGGGTGGAAGAACTTCACCGTGATTTATTATTCATTTATTAATAAATTATTGAATGCAGAATTTTTGACAGCACAATACAGCGCGGCGTATCTATCAAAGCTGCGATCTTTGACCCATTTCTGGGCAATTTTCTTCAGCAAGTGGGTCATTATTTAGATAAGTTTACTTAACCACTCAAGTTGGATAACGACCTGACAGCAAAATGGATGTATCAATCTTGTGACGCCATCTCTTATACCAACAGTACAGTATTTTCTTAGGAAGTTCAATTGTGTTAGATTCTATCTATGATTTTATCTTTTATTAATCGTCTAAGATGGCATATTTTTTTCATTGCCTTCAAATTCTACTTAAAACCTTGATAATATTGGTCACACTCGGACCACACCAACTGATTCGTTTCGAACTCGTAGCTAGGTTTTAAGAATACTAGGTATTGGATGGAAAGATTGTAATGTTCATACTTGCTTGGTGCTGAAAAACAGTTTTTAATTATACCTAACACTGGTTTTTAAAAACTGGCACCAGACGACATTACACGTATCAAGGCTTTCTTCTTCCTCACTTAGGATAATTTATCGTAGCCCTTGCACTTGTCATTTTTCCCGTAGCGTCCTAGTACAAAATGAGATTTTAAATTCAATCGAAGCAAAAATATTGAATAAAAAAAAAGCTTACAATTTTAGGTCTACTTTCACCTCCTATCAGAAGTGCACTTTACCCAGGGACACACTGTATATCAAAGGCAGGGAGGCAGTCCAGTCAAAAATTGTTGGTAAAATTAGCCTTCATTGTCCAGTATTGAGGTCATGTCATTTTAAAATAAGACCGGTCTATTGGAAGTTGGTTAATTTCCTTTCATCTCAGGGGCCCCAGACTACTTCTGATACCTCTAGGTCAACTCACCAGCGATCGCCAATTGCATGATAAAGAAGTTCATTCGACTCTTCCTAGCGTTGGTGCAGAGCAGCGCTGCGATGACCGACGCGTTCAGCACCACGATCGCCACGAACAGCACCAACATCACTGTAAACTGGATTTTCTGAAACAAACATATTTTTAGGTAAAAAATCCTAGATATCAGACAGGCCACTAGATGTCCGGAGGCCTGTCTGAGAGCAATGGAGCGCAGTATGCTAGGCTTTTGGAATTGGAACAGGAATACCACACTGCGCTGCACCAACGCTCATAACTGATGTATATCGGAAAATTGCCCAACTGTTGTGGTGCTGGGCCGGTCATGTCAGCCGCATGCCAGAAGATCTCTGGGTCAAAATTTGTACCGAGAGAACCCCTCAAATGGAAAATGATCACGTGGTAAATACCCAGAAGACGATAGCGATACGACCTAGACTTCATGGGCTTGGTCCAGCTATGTATTTTAGTTGTAATTTTATATAAGTTAAGCATAGACCATATCCTGTTTGTATACTGTAGTGTTTGTGGTATCTATACATAAGTAGATACACACCGTCTCGGGGCAAGCCACATAGGTTGCTACGGCAGTGACATAGTCTATACATGTCTAGATGTCTATGGTCACAACACGAGAGCCGCGGGCGAGAGTGGTCGTAGTAGGCTATCGCTATGTGTGCTTGTGAGGCGAGCCGGTGTTGGGAGTCACGTCCAGGGTGAGGACATGGGAAACGCTATATTGGCGACGAGGTGAAAGGTACAATTACATATTTTCTATATTTAAAGCGAAAAAAAGGAGATAAAAGGAATTCGTAAGTCGGACTGAAACTGTATCTTGCTCTTATAAAAGTGTTATTATTATTTCTTTCTGAAGTCTATTCGAAATGTTGTGTTAATTTCTATTGGTAAATTAATGATATACCTACGTAAACTGTTCGATAATCGTTAAAATTATAAAACCACTAAGTATCAGCTATCCAACTAAACACAAGGTTAGGTACCTATGTAAAATAGTATGATCATACTTTGCGATGTGAATTTCAATTATGACGCGATTTGCAGAATAACGCGGACTGCAGCTTTTATAGTAAATAATGTAAACATTCAGAGATTTTGTTGATTTCGACAAAGCAAATTATTGTTTTTTATAATTTCGGCAGTCATCATATGGTGTGCACAGATTAAGTCATAGATATGAAAGATACTACACAGATTGGAAAGCTCTTGGAGCGTTTGGGACCCATAAGGGGTTTGGGGAAACAACCTGTGATGTCGCTAGCGTCGTTTTATTTTTCTTTTATGCGGATGATGAACAGGCAAAGGTATGGTATCATCACACATTAATTAAATATTTTATTTCTCATTAACAACCGGCTTAGATTTTAAATGACACCCTAATTATCACACCTATTACTAGTGGTTGGGGTTGGATGAATTAACTTTAAAGATTTTGTGCAAATCTAAATAATATTTAGTATTTTTTTTGGTAACGCAACAGAATAACGTTAACGTTATTATTTAGTCATAGAACGCAACCTTAACCTTGAAAGTTGCAGATTCGATGAAGAGGGTTACAGCTAAAGGTGGGAGTGAGAAGGAAGATTTCATAATGAACACACCCGTCCCTGGTGAGTCACCTACACCTGGATTAAGTCAAATGTACACTGCTCAACAAAGTCTAGGGAACAGGAGGTTTTTAGGGAATATTTTTATTTTTATATATTTTTGTTTTAAAGTTTATATACCAATCGATGCGCAATTTAATGCTTAATTAGTTGCGTATATAAATAAAGGATTCAGTTTTTGAATTACGAGGTAATTTTAATGAAAAACAAAGAAAGTGTATTACAGAACTAAACAAAGAAATTTAATTTAATAAAATTTCTTAAAAATTAAAACATTACAGTTAAGAACAAATATGCGGGGACTTTTTTAATAATCAGTTGGACCCCCTAAGGCATTAACAACAGCTTGACATCGTCGTGGCATACTGATTATGAGACTATCGATTGTCTCTTGTGGAAGAAGACTCCATTCTCTGGAGAGATGTGAAAAAAGTTCATCTGCTGTGTTCAAATTTTGAGGGAGATTTCTAAAAGCCCTTCTCTTTAGTAAATCCCACGCGTGTTCAATGGGATTGAGGTCCGCGGACTGAGCAGGCCACTCCAGCACTTCGATGTTGTACTCGCGGAACACATCCATCACCTGACTCGCAGTATGTGGTCGTGCATTATCTTGCATAAAAATAAAATCTGCGCCCAGATTTTGTCGGTGCGGGATAACCACGGATTGGACTACCTGTTCGCAGTATCGCTCTGCATTTAAATTTCCCCTGATCAAAACGAGATCCGTCCGTCCACCCAGGCGGATTCCAGCCCACACCATGATTGTACCACCTTGGTAGGGATGCACCTCCTGTGGGTTTTGAAGCCGACTCTGCCGACCAGGAATCCGCCAAACACGCACTCTTCTTGAATCTGGATGAAATCCGAAGCGAGATTCATCGGAGAACAGTACATGTGCCCACTGATCTACGGTCCACTGCAAATGTTCACGTGCCCACAATAATCGACGTCCTCGATTTCCATGACGCAGCGCGGGCACTCTTAGTGGTCTGCGAGCACGAAGATTAGCTTCATGGAGTCTCCTCCGAGCAGTCTGGTCACTGATAGCAACCTGGTGCTGCGACTGGAGGTCTTCTACCAACTGACGAGCCGTAATGGTGGGTTGCCTCCTTGCGACATTTTGTTAAAAACGGTCTTGCCTTTCCGTAGTAACCCTATACCTGCCTCTGTGCCTTTCGGCTACATCGCCAGTAAGTCTGTAACGTGCCCACAGTCTGCAGATAACGCTCGCGTGAGAATTCAGAGCAGCTGCAACTTCGCGTTGGGGTAGCCCAGCTTCCAACATTCCTACAGCTCGAATCATTTCTTCCCGCGTTAAATGACGTCGTGACATAATGGCCGTAGTCGCAAAAGTTACGAATAACAACAGTTAATTTTGTTTTTCAATAAAATCATAAAACAATAAAACAAATTTTTATCTTCAAAATTCTCATACAGTATCACTACACAGCAATCAAAGTGAAAGATTCCCGCCTTTTACGAAAATTCTTTTGTTTCTAATTTTTTTTTATTTAAAATTCGAACAACGTTTGATAAACATTCAGCCTACCTATTTACCTCAAAGAGATCAGTACTTTTTTAAAGAAGATTTTACAAATAAAGTCATATAGTTGGCTTGTTCCCTAGACTTTGTTGAGCAGTGTACTTAGTAGTGGGAGTGAGCGATTATTATACTAACATAGCTTTTAAGTATTTTTTGTTACTAACCTGTATGGACACTATTGGTCTGAAATAAAAGAGTTTTATTTTTATTGTATTATTTTTTTATTTATTATTATAACGGAATAATTTATATAATATTTATTTTTAATCAAATATGATGTTAAAATCATTTAGTCCATAACACACTTGGTAATGTTATTAAAATCTATTTTTTTGTTGCAAAAAAAAAAGGCACAAGTACGGCCGTTGCATTATTTATTTAAAGAATTATCATTATATCTAAAGAAACAACATATTTCTGAACGAAAATATTATAATATTTCTACCGACATTTAAAATTGTGTTCTAAGACATAGCAATAAGACATGTTTTTGGTTGCAGTTATTCGATATTATAACAGATCGACGATAACTAATAAAAATAACACTTTCCATGACATTTCAAATTGAGTTTTAAGTCATAGCAGTAAGACAAGTTTTGATTACAGTAATTCGTTAACATATCAGATCGACGATAACCATAAAATAACCCCTTCCACGACATTTGAAATTGAGTTTTAAGTCATAGCAATAAGACTTTCTGTTTGCAGTACTAGTAAAATAGCATATCAGTCCTGCAAGACTAATATTATTATAACGTCAAAATTAACATGTTATTTATTAGTAACAAAAGTGTTATATTATGTTGCCGAATTCTAGCAGTTATACCCACTCTACTTAGTAGTAGAAATAGTAGAAAAAAAAGAGGCAATGGGATGAAGCCATTGTGAACATCTTTCAGATTAGTAACGATTTGCTCTTTTTTATCGCAATGATATTCTATTTTGGAGCCCTAACATATTTAATCCATTGTGCACCAAGTTCCGAAACAATATATTGCATGTATGAAATTAGAGTTCACTTTACAATTTTTGTTTAAGGTTTATTTGTTAACAGATTGATTTAAGAAAAGATGTGATATGTTATCTTATTATTATACATAAACAAAGTGTAACACTTTGTAGTTGCACCGCTTGGGACTCGGGAACGGGTGGACCGGTTTTCGTGACATTTGTTCTGTTGGATTTGTCTTCGCTCCGAATAGCAGATTGGCTTATATAACATCGGTATTTATGAGACGGGGCGGGCCCGCTAGTATAATTAAAATGTGAAATTTATTTTAATAGTGTACTTGTGATTTCAGATTCTCGATCATGAAGACTCCATTAAATTGGAAGTACCCTGACATCCATTAAATTGGAAGTACTCTGGCATCCATTCAATTGGAAGCATCTTGACATCCATTAAATTGGAAGGTACCGTGACATCCATTAAATTGGAAGTACCCTGGCATCCATTAAATTGGAAGCACGTTGACATCCATTAAATTGGAAGTACCCGGGCATCCATTAAATTGGAAGCATCTTGACATCCATTAAATTGGAAGTACCGTGATATCCATTAAATTGGAAGTACCTAGACATCCATTAAATTAGAAGTATAGTAAGATCCATTAAATGTAAAGTAGCATCCATTAAATTGAATGTTAACATCCATTGAATTCAAAGTAGTCATTCATTAAATTGTGCGTAGATTTCCAATAAATTGGTAGAAATCATTCATTTACAAATAGTAGACAACAATTTCCCGTTTGTTTTTCCGCTCTTTTTTGGGGCTAAGGATCATATCCGTACAGCCACAATAAGAGTACCGTAGGTAAATGGAAAAAGTGTACCCTAAATAAAAAATAAGTTTGCATTCATTTGTAGTCACACATGGTATTGTTAAAATATTTAATTTGCTGAGAACAGCTCATGCACAGATTATGTAGACAACATTTTCTCGCTTGTTTTTCATGCTCTCTTGTTGGGCTAAGGATCATCTCCGTACAGCCACAAAAAAGAGTACCTTAAATGGGAGTACACTTTTCCCTATACTAAAAAAAAAAACTTGGTATAAAAATGCCGTTAAATTATTAGTTCGAACATAAAATAAATGTCGATTATTATTTCCGGATTAACCCTAACTTAACATTTAAAATGACTGAATTATCTTATTCTTTATCAAAGATGAGTAAATTATTGTTGACTTTACGGCTATAAGTTACAACCATCTATTAAATTAGGAAATTGGAAGTACCAGAAAGCAAGGGTGACTTTCTAAATTAGGCTACTAACAACAGCACCTATTATCAAGAAAGAAAAAAAACCAACCTAAGTTATGCAATTTGTAAGTTATTCTAATACAGTTCCATACAATCATAAAATAAAAAGAATTTGTTTAATTTGAATTTGAGATACTTTAAATATGAGCGTAAAGCAGTGACTTTGTGGTTCCATAAAATCAGTGTAGGTATTGTAAATATATCGATGCTATGCCATGCTCATTGTAAGGAGTAGTAGTAGTACGGCTATAAGCTAGGACTGTTAGCAGCTCTAGCAGCATCATCTAGAAAACGATAATATTGTAAACTTGTTAAAAAGGAAGAGAAGATGGGCTAGTGTAGTGTTATAAGCTTTAGCCAAAATAATGAGGTCCAGAAACAATGATTCAGTAGAACAAAGTCAGTAGAAGAATTAATAGCTACGAGAATATAACGTATGTGGGAATCACAATAAAACATGTGATATATTAAGTAAGTATGTGTTATTCCTGAGATATTGACTTCGAAAATAATAAAGTTAAAATAAAAATAAATGATACGCCTACAAAGTCAAATAACAAAATAATTGTGAAACTCGCTCGATTTGATAGATGGCACAATCCACGAAGTAATGTAAGCGTCAAATAATAAAACGAATCAAAATAAACACTTGTAAAAATAATATATAAGTACTTGTAAAAATACCCAACTAATATCATCGGTGGAATGATGTGAAATTAATGATGAAAAGATTCCGGATCGTGTAGCAACGATTGAATGAGCCAGATCGTTATAGATTATAGGCCATGGCATCGGCATCGGTAGTGTTGAAATATGGGACTTGCTACAATCAAGTCAAAAAAGTACATTTATAGCGTTTGGAATTTGATGTCCAATATATATTAGTTTGCAAACTCATTAAATAAAAAGCAAAAAAAACATTTTAATATGAAAGGGATGTAGTGTTTGTGGTATCTATACATAAGTAGATACTCACCGTCTCGGGGCAAGCCACATAGGTTGCTACGGCAGTGACATAGTCTATACATGTCTAGATGTCTATGGTCACAACACGAGAGCCGCGGGCGAGAGTGGTCGTAGTAGGCTATCGCTATGTGTGCTTGTGAGGCGAGCCGGTGTTGGGAGTCACGTCCAGGGTGAGGACATGGGAAACGCTATATATACCTAAGAAAAAAAAGTAAAGACTGGCCAGCGCAGACTGTAGAAAGGGAGGCCGCTGAAAAAATTTGGTCGACGCCTTAGCCCAGCAGTGGAACAGAAATGGTTAGATAAAAAAAACAAAAGCATTGAGTTCGGTCTTTTCATTTTCCATGGACTTTGATCGTATATTTTTTTTTGTCTGTTTATGGCCATCATATAATGATAGCCATAGACAGACAAAAAAATATAAAAAAGTAGATTATTGTTTTTTTTTTGGGTTGATGGTACCCACCACCCCATCGTTTGGTTGATTTATCCAGAATTTTTATTGGTTTAAAAAATACAACTCTGTTTACATTAGTGTAATTAGTTGAAAAATAAGTCTGTTATTAATTCAAGGTATCCTTAAAGATGAAATATGACACTGTGAGTGTTAAGAAACATTCAAAACTATACAAGGTATCCTTATTTTCATAAAAATACTCTTACATATTTACACGAGCTACAGCGCGATATGAGTATATTTTCTACGAAAAGTAATCAATTTGATAAATAAAATATACCTAAGTAAGGAACAGTTATTAACTAAAAAAAGAAACGATAAGTAAATATTCACAAATAAGTTACCGACATTTCGTAAATAGGAACATGATAAATCACTTTCCCGATAATAAGAGGAAATCAAAGTAACAATAATTATTTAGAACCCTCCCGAGAAAAAACTCTTAAGTAATTTCTTCGTAAGTAATTCGAGCACCTAGAGTGTATTTGTTTTCATAAAAGTGAATACTGTGGCATTGTTTGCTATAAAGCATAGGCATAGATCACATCTACACCTAGCATCAGTCGTGGCAACGTAATTTTTCATTAAGGATGTTCGTGACAAAATAACAGGTCGAATTGAAAATAGGTTACAAGGCAAACTATTTGCCCTAGGGATCATAAAGCAAACTCAGGTTATAGCTACGGAATCATTTGTCAGATGTTGTGACACGTTTGCAGTAGGTAATAAGAGCACATGAACGAAGAATAAAATTCAGAGAGGATAAATAAACCCATGAGAAAGCTGTTACTGAATTTTGATTCGTCAACCTCATGTAGCAATAAATTCTTTATTGAACTAAAACTAAATTATAATTTAACAAATTATAAAGAAAAAATGTAGCAATGAATATGTAGGCAAAGCGGCTTTAAGCTGTTCAGGTGCCAAAAATGATATTTTAGTTGAAGCAGAGGTAACATATAACAAAGCAGATTTGGCTGTATGGCTTAGCCATGGCCGTAAAACTATTACTGAAAAAAAAGGGTAACATGTCATTTAAATGATAACCACGTGCATTGTATAAAGCTTTCAGATTTACTACTATCTAATTCCCTGATAACCCGCACTCTACCCAATCTACGTCACCCAAAAATAATTACATCCTTCAACGTAATTAGTCCGAGCCGTCGTGTTTTTGTCAGCAAACAAGATACACTCGATTGATACCATTATCGGGGTGATATCGCAAAATATCCATTACACGATTAGAGCTTTCTGTTTTTATTACGGCTGTAATCCGAATGTGGTAGGCGAGACTGGATTCACTCACCTTGTGGATAAAGCGGTCCATGTATTATCATTCGTGCGTATTTGTCAGGATTATGATACGCTTGTACATTTGGCTGAAACATGATCTTTTATATAAAGCTGATTCCCATTTTCAGTGTCACTCTCAGCGGATCCTAAATTGTGTTTTCCTGAGATAGCAGTCCTCTAGATTTGGCATCTTGCTTTTTTATGACAGCGTTTGGGAAAAATCGGGTTATCTTCTATTTTCGATTGATTCTTGAGTACGACTGGCGCGCTATCAATGACTGATGAGATATCGCAATCTAGACGCAAGTCGATCTGCCTAAAGCTGTCACAATTTAAACCTACTTTTAGGCTTCCGCAACCAAACGGTAAAAACGGGATCCTACTACTAAAATTAGTAAGTTTTTTTTTACGAAGGTTTCTGGCCGAAAGGTGCCGTTTTCCAGCGGTTCCGCGGAAGTCTACGCGACACCACGAGCAACACGCCCGTGAAATTTCGTGTAATTTAAAGGTACTTTAAAACAATTGTGTCGATTTATTATTTTGTGTGTATGTAAGGTATTTATTATACGGGTCTGTATTGCATTTTGTAATCCGCTGCATGATTTTAAATAAATAAATAAATAAAATAAGATCACTATACTATTACTAAGGCTTCGCTGTCTGTCCGTCCGTCTGTCCGTCTGTCTGTCCGTACATACCGACGTACGTCGGTATGTCTGTCACCAGGCTGTATATCTGAAGAATCGCTATAGCTAGAAAGTTTAAATTTTCACAAATTAATTATTTCTGTTGTCGCATAAACTCGTATGTAAATATTACAAAAATACTGAATACAAAATAAAATAAATATTTAAGGTGGGCCCCCAAAAACAAACGCGAGTTTTAGCGCTTTTTTGCTCTATATCAATTGTTTTATGTTTACTCTTCGTGCGCGAGTCCGACTCGTAATTGGTCGGTTTTTTTCTTGGTGACAAAAGTAAGAATACTTACTTAATTAATAAGTTTAATTCAGTTCATTAAAATCGTTAACTTTTTATATTGTTAAATTATGTGACTGAGAAGATCAAAAGGCTTCATACGTTTTAATTGTAACAAAATTCACGTAATACGAGAATTTTAGCTTGTTACTGACTTTTATATTAGAAATATTTCATTAGAAATAATTAAGCCTTGGTACTAGAAAACTTTTAAGCCTAAATAGATAATAAACCACACAACTTTAGAGACTGCTCTTTAATTATAAGTTCATAAGCCAAAGGTAAATTAAAAGGTTATTTATTTGAAGTGCCCTTATATTAAAACGAAAGAAAAATATGAGACGCATATTAAGTAAGTTTTACCGAAGCACGCAATAAACTGCTGAGTTTGCAGAACTTTTAAGTAATAATATAGCGTAAATTAACACAATGGATTTTATCCACACAACGTGATTTAGCAATAGTGGAGTAAATATTCGCTTTTCCATACTAAAATCATCGAGGTAGGTAGAATTTGGGTAAGAAAAAGTGTTTTTTTTATGTCAAGTTTTCGGCTATTATTTTACCTCCTATATCACTAGATCTATCCCGGACACACTGTCATCACACATCATCGTCTTTATCAACCAAAGAACGTCCACTGCCATATGTCTCCCATACGGGTTACCATAGCATCAAGCCTACTAAACAAGAATGGTATGTATTTGGACTTGTACCAGTCGTTTATGTTCTCATAAATAACGTATCTAATGTGTTGAAAAGCTGTTGAACACAACTAAAAAAACCTCTCGAAAAAATAATCATCACAAGACATACACAATTTCATACTTACATCATAGAAGAAATAGACGTTCAGATTGTTCACTCCGACCGTCGAGTTAGTAGTGCTGTTCCCAAGGCCGACGTCTTCCGAAGTGAACACGGTGGTCAGGTACGAGGTCCGAGGAGTCGTCTCCAGGACCATCTCGTTCATCAGGTCTGGCTCCATTGTCCTGTGAACAAAATATAATGTTTAGAATAGTGCCAGAGAATACATGGTGTGGCCTGTAATAGGAGCAAAAAATTAAAATATAATCCCTTTACGTAATCAATTCTATATGGTTTTAATTTATTATTATGCAAAATAAATTAATTGGTATTTTCTAACAAAATAAATCGAACCAGCAATGTATTGCAAACAAATGTGTCCAGTCATAGAACTTGACATTTGTCATTTAATACAACGACTTAGCGATTTTGATATACATTGACTAGAGGGATTATAACTTTGGATTACTATATATCTGAGTTAAAGCATTTTAGAGCACTATGACCAGGTCAGGGTAACTACGTATACTATGTGGAATCATTGATTAATTTTTTTTCTCCTATTACAGGCTGTATATTAGCTAGATAGAGAGGATACTTTAGGAGATTACTTTATTTGGCTTGGCCTGGAGTCAGAGTAAACCCATTCATTAAAAGATGCAATACTTTTTATTGCGTACATATTGATGTACGCAATAAAAAGTATTAAAACAGTATTAGTAGAAAAACTTTATGTAACTTATTGAAGTTACATAAAGTTTTTCTATAAAAACTCCAAATTATGAAATATAGTGTAGTATTTTCCCATTTTCCTTCCACACCGCAGCTTAAGAACCGGAGGTTTCCCGCCTCTTTATACCCAGTCAAAAGCTTCTCCTGTACCCTGAGCACGAAAAACTATCGAATGCGTAAACGTATTGTGAAAAGTCAAAATCCATATTAAAAAAAGGTGATTTTTACGCACCGCCAGGGGTGCTAGTCCAATTTCCATACTAATTGACATTTCTCGATACGCTTACATACTTATATATTTGATAGTTTTTCGTGATTAGGGTACTGATATAGATACTATCAGTCTTACCACAAATCATCCGTTAAAACTGGTTTTAAGTCATGTTTAGTTAAAAACTGTTTTAAGTTTAAAAAGGGTTTAGAACAGTGTTTAACATTTTGTACCACAAATAGGTATTTGGGCAGTGTTTAGCTAAACACCAGTTTTAGATAAAAACATTCATTCATTCATTACATATCCTAGTACGCAGGTTGCATTCAACACACTTCAGGGTAAATGAACAAAAGCTTCTTAAAACGATGGCTGAATAGTAACAAAACCCAAATCTTAAAAAAAAAAGTTGTAATTACAGAGAATGAGAAGAATCTGATTTGTTTTGACTTTTTGACAGGAGTTTGTAAAGAAAGAGCGCGTTTTCAATTCATTTGTAAAAAGTCTTATTTTGTTGTGTATTGACTAATTTGTTTTCAACATGAATCAAAAATGAAAGATCGCTCGGACAATTGGACAAAAGCCGAAAAGGTAAATCAAATGGATAATTATAACTACTACATAGTCACCGTATGTGGGGTTTGGAAACGTGATAGCATTGTAATTGTTTATTTTATTTTAGGATATCCATAAACAGCTTATAGAAAGTTGGAAAGACGTGGTAGAAAACAGAAACACGGATACCAACACAAACCGTCATAAAGTTGCTGAGTGGAATTTGATTTTACAAAAGAATGTCTAAAATAGTGTCTAATGTCTATAAAGTACCGGGGTGCGAACTTGTTTTGTTTGTTTGTTGATTAAGTCCAATAAATCAATTGTTGTGAAATCAATCATCCATAATATTTTCTATAGGAAAGCACGAATTTGATTTACCGCGAAACGAAAGTCAAGTTGTCAATTGTCAATCTGTTATTTTTTGAGGTTAAACACAAGATAAAATAGGGGGGAGGGTGTTTAACTAAAACCCTGTTTAAAAGAGTGTTTTAGCGCCAAAAACTGATTTGTGGTAAGGATTTTCTTAAAATCTTGTTAGACAGTGCCTAAAACTTTGTTTAAGTGATTTGTGGTAAGGCTGTATCTTTAGCCTTCTGCCAGTGCTGATGTTGGTTCTATACTCGTATATCCTCCAAGAAACTTGATCAACAGTTTTTTTTATGTGAATAGTGTTGACTTGTCGACAGATACGCGACTTACAAAGGATTAATTTGAGACTAAGTAATGAATTTATTGTGCCATTTTCTTTAATCAACCAATAAATCAAAATGAACCAATAAAGAAACGGCGTTAACCTAAAACATTTTTAAAAGCGCATAATTCAATTTGTATTTTCATTTCGTCTTCCAAACGAATATAATTTGAACTTTGATACAACAGCCCAAGTTTTGTTCTAAAAAAAATTGACTGGCGAAACAAAAACATTTTTGAGTTTTTGCTTACATCCGTAATAGCAGACTCGCTGTCATGAGGGCAATACTGCCGTCCATAAGCTATAATGCCGTTAACCGACAATTGGACAAAATTGACTTTGTAATACTATCTGGATCAGAAAAAAATGCTGAAGCTAACACTGTTACTCATATTTTTCTATCTTGCTTAGTTCCTGAGATACAAAAAATAAGAATGCCGTTAACTGCTTTGCCTTAGCGAAATTACAGAGCTGAAATGCAGTTACAACAAATTACTTAGCTAAAACGCGGCTAAGGGATTTTAACTTGTAATAGCACAGATAATTTTTAAAAATTACAACAGTATATTGCCGTTATTCAAAATTTATGTAAAATATTAGACAATAACGCAGATAAAGTCCAATAGCGGCATTTAAGCGTTGTATTAGGTGTCTGTATTTATTAAAATAACAGTAGCGGGTAGACCATAGATGCTAATTAAATGTAACAGGCTACGTGATTTTTACAGTTTACACGACTTAAATGCCGTTATCCTACATTCCTAAGCTATAATGCGGTTATGTGCAAAACGTTGAATTGGGTATTCATACATTGAAGAAGGAACGTGAACGGGACAAAGGGTGGGACGAATTTGTCTGCAAAGGCGTGGATCCAAGTTGATGGGTCATTTGCAGGTGGGTTTGTTGCGATAACTAAGTGACGAAACTTTTTGATTTGTTTTTAAACTTTAGTGGATAGCGTGAGTGGAGTCATGCTTTCGCAAACTTTTCTCTAGTCTTTCTTTTTTTCTTAGAGAAAAGTCGTCTAACCTGAGCCGTTTTTTTTGGTAAAGGACGTAATTCTTCATGGATATATCTCCATTACTCCTTTTTTGGCTCCTTGCTTTTTCGAACAGTGTCTGTACCCTCAGCATTCTACCGGGGAGGATTTTTTCACAAATGATTTTTTTTGGCTACTAGAATCTGCTGGCAAGTTTAAGACATCGACAGAATAGGACTGTGCACAGAGTGAGTTAGAAGTGTTAATGTTTGGTAGTGAGTTTAATCTTTCATCAACAGAGGTAGTAAACGAGGCCCAGTCCAGCTTTTTAGTGAGTATTTCGAAAGTGGGATAGTGGAATACAAGAGTTACTCGGCGGGGATGGATCTGGGGCACCAAATGCTCTTTTAAGAAAGCAGTAATATTAAATTTGGGGGGCAAAGAGACATATCGACAGCAAAGGCTGGGTTTTGAAAAGAAGATACCAATGTAGTTGGAATACCCTTGTCCAAAATACACAAATTTAGCAAACCCAAAAGAATTAAGCCAGGAGGATCCGGGAAGTAGCAACCCCCATAGGCGAGGTGTACGGTCGAATCATTCACCACAAATACTGAAGGAGGAACAGACAAAATGACAGAACTTTGGAACTCGTTTGGAAAGCAAGAAGAAGGGTAAGAAATATGTACAGATAGAATATCAATGTATGAAGTTCTCACAGCCACGACATTATTTATCTTTACTACAATCAGGAAGAAAAAGTTGAGAGTAGGAAAGAGCGCGCCTTACTTGTAAGGTTCTACCAGCATTTCTATCGTTTCTATTGTCACGGAGGCATGGGTAACTCGAGACGTGAAAGCGTGATCCGAGAATTAGCCACGTCTCCGAGATAGCTACAACCAACAGAGAATATTAATGAGAAAAATCAGGTAATGTTTTTTTGTCCTAATGCTTTTGCAGTTCCGCTGAACTGCCAAATTCATTTTGGCTCAATTGCGAAGAGAAATATTAAGAAAATTTACAGAGTTTTCAGCGTCGTCTGACGGTAGCCTGCCACTCTGAACGGAGACAACAAGAAGAATAAGGCTTATTTGAAAGGAGGATAATCACGTGGGGCAGCTAGAGGGGAGTTAGGTTGCGGGATGGGGCAGAAGAAAAACTTTTATTGTTATCAGAAAAGTACATTATTAGACTACTTGAATACTAAAAATTGTGACCTATGTGTAGGTGTGTATTACTCAGGTTCAAGACAGTGTTTTGTTTGCCGTTCAGCTAATATAATTTATAGGTCCACATACCTTTGGATTTAGCCACTTCGCCAAGTGTTTCCGTTAACTGTGTTTTAATCAATATCAGAAAGTAAATTGCTAAATTTAGGAATTAAAATAAATAGTCGTTTGTAACTGATTTCAACACGACATGAAAAAGGGAAAAGATTTAATTTTGTATTGTCTTTTATAAGAATCTACGTAAGTATTTTCGTAACGCTGTAAGAAACATTTTTTGACTATTGCCA
The DNA here is from genome assembly GCA_963584085.1 of Pyrausta aurata. Lineage (NCBI taxonomy): Eukaryota > Metazoa > Arthropoda > Insecta > Lepidoptera > Crambidae > Pyrausta > Pyrausta aurata. The sequence continues at coordinate 11,499,528 of OY757256.1, read as the reverse complement.
GTTACTTCTCTTTTTTTATAAGGAATAGCAAAAAATGAAAAATCTGCTAAAATAACGAAATAATAAAAAAAAGTCATTGGAATTGATTGCCACGAGGCACAAAAATGCAAATATATATTTTTTTTATTTAAATTTCGATTTTCTATACTAAAAATGGTTTTATTATTTTTGACATAAATACATTTTTCTGTATTTTCTAGATTTTCAAGTAACTTATGCCTAGCTTAAATGCCGTTATGGTTAAAGGTTTTGTTTTTAGCTGCATTTTAGTCTTGTATTATACACGAATCAAATAGGCGTAGCAAAGACTGCATAATTTATGCGCTAATACGAGACTAAAATGACGTTAACTGACATTAGCTGCACTATAGGCAAGTAATGTCTCATCAAAAAATAAAAAAGTATTACCGAGGTAAAACGCCGTTACACTATTTAACGGCATTAAAGTTTAGTAGAATTATTAGTTAGAAACTCGTTTTACAAATTTATCAAAATTATTAAAGATCCAACACTTAAATGCCGTTAAGGTAGCTGTAGCGGCGTTTAAGTTGTGTTTATTATGAATTATTTGTTATTTGATACTAAACTAAAACGATAAAATTAGAATATTTCAGAACCTATAATACGTAGCGTTGTGTGAGTTTTTGTGTTCTATAGTTCTTATAAAAACCTATCGGATGGTATATTAAAGTTCTAAATTACTCATTTACTTTTGAAACAGCGATTTTTTTTCCGTTTCCCACCTTTAAACCCGTTTTTCTCGAAATGTGGTTTTTGCACTTAACGGCATTATTGTTTGTGGACGGCAGAATATAAATAGAGACAGTAGCTTCAATGTGTGATTTGACAACCATAACAAAAATCAGTCAAAAACGTTTACTCTAGACGAGGAGACTTAGAACTGTTCTGTGCTATTCAATTCAATTCAATTCAATTCATTTATTTATTTCGACCAACAAAGGATCAATTTGTTAGTTACATGAGAGACTTAACCTAATGTTACTATACAAACACACAGTGACACACAATAAAAATACATTTTTTGATTATTCGATAGGAAATTAAATGTATTCTGTAATGATTTCAAGTTTCAGATGTGGAAATGTTGAAATAAAATCGTTGTAATACTGACAATCATTACCGAGTGGTACCTAAGTTCCTTTGGTTTATCTATCAAAAAGCAATCCGTCTTGTATGTACTCAAAAATGTAATGTACCTACCTAAAAAAAAAAATTACGACTCACCGAGTAATGAGAGTGAAGGAACAGAGAGTGCTCTTGTGTATTGCGCATACGCAGTCTTGAGCACTACAAACAATGTCCCGTGCCAATGGCCTATCTTAATTTTATTGAGATTGACCGCCGTAGCCTTACTCTGGACACCACATCCGATCTAATGATTAAAGCCATCCCTGTCACTCATACCCGGCCGTGTATGAATGTGACAGGGATAGCTATATTCATTGGATTGGGTTTTGTGTCCAGAGTAAGGCTTCAGGAGGAGGATACACTAGAAAAGAGTTTTCTGTTTATAGTCCTATTGTGATGTCGACGACAATTTAATCAGCATTCCTAAACAAAAAAGTATCTCTTGCGGCGTTGTTCTTAATTAAACCGCGATTTTGGGGGCAAATTGCATTCGTCATAACATTATGATGAGTGACTCGCCGGTAGCGAAGAGCACAAGAATATCGCTTTGTGAACAGGGCCCCGATTCTCATGTCACTCGAACTTTTTTTTACTCAATTCCAGGTTTCAACGTCTTTCCAAAAAATATGTACCAGTATTTTATTATATCCACCCGTAAAAAACTACCGCGAGGAAGAAATTTAAATACAGATAAAATAATACTACTTCATCGGTCTACCCTTATTCGAAGAATCGATTCTCATGTTATGGACCATGCAAATTTAAATCTATTCTATGTGATTATTACTACTACCTCGACCTCTGTGACTACCTCACAATTTGAGGTAAGGCCTTTGCCCAGCAGTGGGATGCTTACAGGCTAACTTTACTTTACTTCTAAGTGATTATTTATATCAGTAAATTTTTATCTCATAGCGTCAAAAATAAACCACTAAAGTGCTTTGAGCACATTCCCGCAAACAATGACCATTGACACAACCCCCATCTAATGGCCAGCCATTATTCTTTTAAAGGCTATTTCTACAAAAATAGAACAACTCTGCGTAAGTAATAGTGTCAGTATCCTAACCCTATTGTTGAATGGAAGCTGGGGAAACCCGATATCATAATGGCACGTCGAGTGAGTACTTTTATATGACAAGTTGACAGGACTTGTAATGCAGTTTATTCACGACAGTATATCACGTTTCGAGTTTCAGTGATACATTTAGTTAGTATGTATTAGTAAGACTGAATTTTATTATATACATATTTTGTCATTACTAAATATATAAAATACTAGCTGTTGCCCGCGACTTCGTTCAGGCAGACTCGATGGATAATCATCATCATCATCATCGGCCAAAGGACGTCCACTGCTGAACATAGGCCTCCCCCATGGATTTCCACAGCGACCGGTTGTGAAAGGTCTGCATCCAGTGTAATCCTGCGATCTTTACAAGGTCGTCTGTCTATGTTGTCGGTGGACGTCCTATGCTGCGCCTTTGGTCGAAGGATCTCCAATCTAGAACTTTTCTGCCCCAACGGCCATCAGCTCTACGCGCTATGTGCCCTGCCCACTGCCACTTGAGCTTACTGATTCGCAGGGCTATGTCCGTTACCTCAGTTCTTCTACGTTTCTGATTCGATCTCGAAGAGAAACACCAAATGGATGCCGAAATTGAAATTTCAGGTGTGACTGATCTTGTTGTGTATTCTATTCCATTGATTAGGTATTTATTAGGTACTCAAAAATACGACTGTACAAATTTTACAAGAATACAATTTTTAATGTCTCGGTGGTTGAGTAGGCAGTTCGCTGGTCGCTACTGTTAGACGGATAATCGATTATAGCATTACTATGGTAGACAACACTAGCACGCATGGTCAGCACTAGAACTGTCAGATAGATAGTTTTTGACATTAGATCGATATTGATTGAATTGTATTATCCCGCGTATATTTACAGCATTGATTATTGTATAAATAATTGTTATGTTAAGGAAATATAATTATTATCAACACATGGAGTTTATTTCTAATACTACCTAAGCTCTTATTTTTTACGACTGCTTGTGAAGTTCCTATTTGCTGAGATTCCTTAATATAAAGTAAAAGATAACAATAGTCACAATGTCTATTATATTTTAGCAACTCGTATTTAAGAAAAATGTTATTTTCTTTTCACAAAACAGTTTAATATTACATACTGGCACTGCTTTTGGAAGCAAAAGAATCGTATTATTTGTATCCACAGAAAAATTTTTCATACCCTTTTAGGGCATTCTGATTCGACGATAAACGGAAAAATACTGCTAATACGGTACAGAAAATAGATACGATTCTTGAATGAACCAAAACTATCAATGAGTTTTCTTGTGTAACTTCTTGTTGGCATCCAAAGAAATAAAAGTGTTCCTAGAAATGAGAATTTTCTGGTAACACTTTTATTTTCTCACACAGTTTCCTTTCATTGAATCTCAGTTTTGTTATTGAATCGACAAAAATATCGACAGTGTGATGTCAAAATAACTCATGAAAATATGGGCATTCTTTCAATAAAATTACAAATATCAAATATCAATAAAAAAAGTAGTCGGTCTGTTACTAAATCATTTTATTTAAAATATTATATGTATAATTAAAAAAATATTTTACTAATATTATAAAAGCGAAAGTTTGCAAGTCTGTATAGATGGATAATAAAGCTTAAGCATTGAATTGGAATAGCACCCTATTTACGATGATATTTCGTTAGTAGGTATATTTATTATAAACAATTTAAAAACTTATAAATACTACTTTTACTAAGCATAATAATGTGGTAAAATAATTTAAAAACATCTAAGCAGATTTATAATTGAGATGAAATTAAGTTCTGTGACTTTCATAAGCACATTCTTTGGAATAAATCGGCTAAGTGCAAGTCAGACTCGCGCACTGAGGGTTCCGTGCCACCCTAAACTGGATTTGGGGTCCACTTACTTCCACCTAACGAAAATATCACAATATTTTTTTACAGCAAATATAACTTTGTTTAGACAAAGCTTTATTTGCGGTTCATGAAAATGTGAAAAATCTCAAAAACTACTGGATCGATCTCATTCAAACCAATTTTCGTTGAAAGTTTTTGTTGAGACCTGGGTGAATCAACTTTTCTCTGTCCCAACGTGAAAAGTTGAGAGAAATAAAAAAGTTAAGGGGATCATGATTTTTACAAAAGATTCGTGTTCCTCAATTATTAATCAATCATATTCCAAGAAAGGGCACAAATTTTGATGTGTGATTTACGAGTAAATTATCTCAGTCCAGCTAAGGACCTAAAAATCAGTCCCCTGGGTGACCGTTATTTTGACCAATAAAATAACAAAAAATCGGTACATAAATAACTGTCTTAGCAAGATCTATTTAATAACATTCTAAATCAGTTACCACATATTTATTCACTATTAAGACTTTTTTTATATACCTGAAAACTATGTCTCTTGAGTCACTAATCCAAAAACCAATCCTAAAAGTTCTTATAATTCTTTAGAAAACAGTCACATAATAAAAATACTTCTTGGGCTAACTTATCTCATAAACCTTTAAAGTTCTACATAATATTTTTCGTGGTACAATACTTGTCAGTGAAATAAAACACAGAAATCTGCGCAAAAACAGGGGGACAATATGGTTTGTCAGGAGACAATATGTAACCCAAGAGACAATAATATGCAAATAAACAACAATTATATCAAAAAGTTTTACAAGCATAACAAATGTATATGCCTTTCTTTGTAAGAAAAGACAGAAATCACAACCATATCATCTTATTTCAAGGTTAAGCAGTACGTTTTGTCATTTCTCTACTTCAATTTGGGCTTACCTTAGTAGAGGATAAGCCTGAATAATATTATTGAATCAAGAGATCATTCTCGCTCAAGCTATTCATATAATGCAACTGGCAACTATCTAAGAGGCTCTTAATTATTTTGGAAAAACAGGTAGGGCATAAAGATTCTGGGGTTTTGTGTCTTGTAATTCCCCTTAAACAGCTCGTCCTCCCGAATCTGGGCTGAAATGTAACACCTCTATCCCTTAAAAGGGATTTAAAGGAAATTTCCCTGTGCCTGATCACCTGAGTATCTGTCTCAGTGACTGAATACCTTCTGCTTCTTTGAAGTTGAGATTAGATGACCTTCCGGCTGAAATCCAATCTCAACTTCAGATAGTTAATCAAATCCATATCCTAAACACCAGCTAAAAACTTGAAATTATCTCCAACGTCAGCAATACTTCATTCCAAAGCAACTTCCTCAACTCTTTAAACTCAGGTTTGATATTGCATGGACTACATTATTATTTTGAGGACTTTGGATCTCCCAAATACCAACTGACTGTGTGGATTCGGAACCGAGCCACAAGAGTTGGGGGATGCTGAACTTAGTCAGCATAAGCTGCTTAAGCAGTTTAATGAATTTCGAAGCCAATCCGGCCCCTTTTCAGTATCTGAACACAAGACGTGAACGTGGTTTTATGACTATGACATTAGGGTTAATGTCATAGTCATAACAGTTTTAAGCACCAGATGTTATCAATCTTCACTTCTGATGCGTACAGCTAAGGAAACCAACTCTTGAATTGAGTGACAATTGCTTCGTCGAGTCTAGGTGGGAAAAATGATCCAACTAAGTGGGTATAACTTCACGAAAGTTCTAGATTGAAGATCTTTTATCAAAAGAGTAGAGTTCACCGGTGAGATGGGAAGACGACTTGCAACTTAACTGCTTGCAACTGGTCTCTATAGAAAACTATGGGAAGGTTTATTATTAGCAATGGACATCCTACGGCTGTTAACGATGGTATTGATTACTACATAGGACCCGGACTTTTTAGGCAAATAGAATAGATTAAAGTCAGACATGGTCTTTCTTCGCCTGAATTATGTATTACGTAATTTACGTACCACATTTAATATTATGTATTTTTTGTTTCTCTCGATCTTTTTGTAAGTTTTCTCTTACAGCGCCTTTGTGTTTTGGCATGGGTGTATGATATCATTTCTCTGAGTAACAGATTACATTTATACTGAGTATAATCAAAAATTGGCTAAAATTACTAAGTATTATTGTAACAGGTATGCGTATAATATTTCAGACTTTATTATTTGGAGAAATAATAGTAAAACACTGTACATCCATCAGCTTTTAGGAAAGTTATGTATGTGTTGAACTTTACTTAATGAGACGGCAAGATGGGATAAGAAAAACCACTAATAAGGCTTTATATTGTTAAAACAATATTAAATTATAAGTTATTACTGCAAAAACTAATTTTTGTATGATTAAATACACTTTATTGATACAATAACCGCGTTTTGTCTCTGGTGTTACCTCTATTTGTCTCTTGAGTCACCTAAATAGTGAGGAAGGGGACCAGTAACTCCAAAGACATTTAGCCTTTAAAAAATTATAAACACGCCATTAACCACCAATTCACCTTCATTCATATTCTCACGTGATATTAGACCATATTGCTTATTGCATTTTAGTTCAGAGTATGAAAAATAAAAGAAATACTTGGGAAAATGCGTGGTTGCCAGCGGAACAGTAAACGTACACTTGGCGTCACCTCTGAAGGCGGATGAACTTGCCGAGTAAATTATCAGTCGCGAGAATAACGGACATGGTCACGTGAGACCTAGACCGTTTTCTGATAGGTGCAAGCTTTAGTTGTGCCATTTTAAAACATAATACTAAATATAAGATAAGTAAGTCAGGGGACAACAAAATAACTGCACTCCGAGGGACACAATTTCAAAAGTCAAAATACCTAAAAAATCGTTAAATTTTTCGGACGTCTCTTTAAACACGTGAAACTATGGGCTTTGTTGATTGGGATGCCATATAAGATTCATCTGCTGTCATACAGTTTTTTCACACCAGACCTAAAAATTAGAGAGAAACTTGCCGTGGGGACAGCAGATTTTTGTATGGGAGCCCAAAATTGTCCCCTGGGTCACCTAGCCAAAAACGAAAAATTGAATTAAAATGTTTATCAAAAAAATATTTTCATATTTCTTAATGATCTAAGTATAAGTTTATTTCATAAAATATATTGAATTAAGTCATTTTTTCCTGAAAATTGCTTTTGAACACTTGGGACATGAAAAGACAAAGAAAAGTTGATTGACCCACCTACATTATGTATTATTTTTTCAAAATTTTCGCTTTTTTAGAAAAGTTTGGACCACTTTGGAAGCGTCTATATCTCAAACGTTAGACTTTTAGAAAGAGTGGTTTTAGAAATCTAAATGACATTTTAAAAGACCTATCCATAAACACGCATAGGTTTGAGAAAAATAAATAGTTTTAGTTTCATGTATGGGAGCCCCCTAAAATATCTTTTTTTTTTAACTTTTTGTATCTGAATCGGATAGCGGTAAATAAGATACACCTACCTACTAAGTTTCAGCTGTGTGATGCTTATAGTTTGAGAATAAAGTGGCTGTGACATACGGACGGACAGACAGACAGACAGACTTGACGAAACTATAAGGGTTCCGTTTTTTGTCATTCGGCTACGGAACCCTAAAAACCGTTGTTTTAGAATCGAAGAGCTTCAAATTTCCATTCAAGTGTCTCGATTGTTTCGAGCCGAATCTTCAGATTGATAACTCAATTACTCACTTCAATTCAATTAAAGACGATTAAAAGCTTTTGTTCGAGTCTTAATTCTTTATTGCCGATAAATATTAGTCGGCTTTGGTAGAAAATTACTCTAAAATAAGTAATCAATCCAATATTATCCTTCTTTTCGTTTTGCCGTAGCCATGTGAACATGATATAAAGCATTCAAATACATTACTTGTCATGAAAAAGTGTATTTACTTAATACAAGCAGAGTCGACACCAAAAAACCGGCCAAGTGCGAGTTGGACTCGCGCACCGAAGGTTCCGTGCCAACTTTATTTATATTAGGGGGCCACTTAGTCAAAATACAACTTTTTCAATGTTTTTCTTTGATTTGAGTTTATTTTCGTTTCTCTTTTTTGAATATCCTTATTTGAGGCTTCATAAACTAACAGTAATTCCACGCAGACACCACACTAAACATAAATAGGAGTTCATTTGATAGGTGTGGTGGGAACTTATCTCCACACATCGGCTTGACACCTTACAGCAAGCACTCTGTAGGTATATGATTCTTATGTTAGTATTAAGATTACAGGTAAAACCAAGAAAATTGTATTATGTGCACTACTAATTACACATTAATTGATGTAATCTTTTTACTATCTTTACTACTATTGACAAATTATTACTTACCATCGTACCACGTGAGATTGTGGCCAAATCTCTGCCTTTAAGATATCATTTTTGTTTCCTTTTTTTCAGTTTACTGCTTAGTCTCCGTAAATCTTTGATAGCCCTATATATACCACACACATACCTATAAATACATTTAAAAGAAGAGATTGCGTACTAGCTTCAAAGAGATTTTCGAAGAAAACACCCGTAATTGTAGAACATGTTGATAAAAACATTTTCACGGCAGATTGTGAATCGTGTGATTCATTCACTTTGTACTTTTGTTTGGGATACATCGCAGTAATTTCTTTTTGACTTTTGTTGATTATAATCGTATGCAAACCAAATTAAATGTGCCTACTGGAAAATCCTGTAATCATTGTGTGGAAGAATATGTACCTACAGCTATTATACGACGAGAAACGAGTTTTATTAGTACTGATAAATTTTGTTTTTGGCCCACAATTTTCAGATAGTCTATCGAATAACAAAACACTTTATAACCATAATGTAATCAAATGGTATTTTATAGATAATGGAGTGTAACTACGAAGTTTTTTATGAAAAATGTGACTTTCTTATCTTTTTATTTTCAGACCCAAACTATTTATTGTAGATTTTTACTTTTAACAGTCATTAAAATAAAGTAATTTTTAAGCAAAAGTTTAAATCTTAATTCCTCGTTCGTTTGAATCTCTATCAATTTAATAGTTTCTATCAAACAATCGATTATATTTGAAAACAGATGCTTCCAATCTTCCTATAGGTACAGGGTGGCTAAAGGGTAACCACGGCGGCTTATAATAATAAACTCCTTTATTTATTTCTCATACTAAATCGGTCCCGTAACTCGTCTGTTTTCTATGGAGAGTGGAAGTTCAATATTGAATATTTCGACCCATGCTTCTAGAAAAAAGTGTTTGGGCTACCTACCTACTGATTCTGTTACCCTTCCTTTTTAACCTTTTGAACGAATAGATACGAAATACACCATAAAATTTTAACCAGCATTGGCTTTTTTTGCGCACTGAACTTATAAAAATTACTTTCTTTGCTATTTCTTCTTTTTGAGTAACATAGTTTATAAATTCCACTAACGATCTATGAGTCATTGTTACTTGAAATAAATAATTTATCTATCTATCTATCTATCTATTATTGTAGTCCCTAGTCTCAATTCTCTGCATCCGTAGCAATCAGTCTCAGATGTCTCGCGTCCAGATTTATGACCATTGGACTGTTCCGTTTATCACGAAGGGTCTCTGAACAGATTTGTAGTCCGTATCTTAAACTGGAGAATGCTTAGTAATTTGTAAAATCAATATTTTCAAGCGCCAATCAAGTACCAAAAGAATATTTGGATATCTATTTATTTTATCGTGTAATGTGTCAACAAAAACACGAGGAAACATAAGTTTCAAAAATGAACTCGACTGAATTGTGCGCGAAATCAAACCACATGTTACAAAAACAGGTAAAATCTTGTACTATCAAATTGCCTATAGCTTCAATTTAAAGTCAATATTTGTATCGTAACAGACGATAAAGATGCAAATTGATGAAAAAGTTGCACAAAATGTTTAACATTTTCAATTAAACTGAAGATAAGAATGAAAGACCTCACAGACACATTAGAAATTCAATTCTCCCTCGCACATACTTTGGACATTCTTTTTGCAAATTTCGTAGTCTAGGCTCTTGCTCGTATAGGACTTTACGACTTATGAGCGCTGTGGAAGTTTCATTTAATCTTAAGCGGGGACTAAAGGATTCACTTGCCCTTCTAACAGAACTGAATGTCACGTCCTACAGAAACTCACTTAATACGAGACAAAGATAATGGTATTTGCTTTATATTATTTTAGATTTACTTATCCCTTAATATAAAGCAAATACCATATCGATGGCTTAGAGCACACTTGTACTAACTACAAAAATTGCGATTTTTACTTTTTTACAGCAAACTGTATTAATTGACGTGCTCTACCGTTTGCACTTACCCTATGTCCTCGAAATTCGAAGCTTATGGTTTATCAGGGCCAATATTTTTCTTGACTAGATATCCTTACACTGGAAATTATTTCGACTTAGAAATGTACCTGTATTTGCAGGCACTCAAGCTAAAAAGTCGGTAAACGAATATAAATATTGTAAAGTAATAGTCGAAAGGAAAAGGTAGAAAAATTTTGGCATCTTGAATAAAACATATCAATCATGCTGCAACATGGGAGTAATATATGCAGTTTTCATGCATACCTAATAGTTTTGTGATACGTCTTAAGACATGATTCATGTCCTGTCATACTTCGTGAACATACTAGAGATAGCATGCTTCTAAAATGCAATGTAATTGGCATCTATTACACACGTGTTGAGCTATGAGTACATAAATACTAATCTCAGCAAAGATTTACTTGATTTAGTATGAACATTTGGTATTTTTCATTAGTAAGAGCAGAAAATGAAAATTAGGAGCGTATTGCGATGTTGATTAGCAAATTCGTATTGCGATTTCGTATAATCCAATCAGCAGATTAGCGAGTGACAGTACTACACAAGTGAATGAAATAGAAATACTTTATAATTTTCTGAATTTACATCTACGTAGATATCTATTGTGGCATCGCTACGCTTATTTAGCAACTCAACTAGTTGAGTGGGTATGGAACTGCCTCGAACTTGAACGTATTAAAGCAAGATCGCAATAGGCCCCGTGTTTTATTAAGTCCAAAGTTATGTGACTATTATTGAGTGCAAAACTTTTAACTATCTGGATATCTTAACTCAAGAAATAAGATTAGTTTTGAAAACTTTCTGCAATTTTAATACGTTTCAGAATTTAAGCTGTCAGCTATTTATGACTAAAAAAGTTCAGTCGAAGAACTTATTCGATATGTCAGTTAACTAAAATGACTTCTTCATAAAGTTTTTCCTTATTTAACTTTGGAAAACTCGGTGAATGGAGTCAGAGTATTTAAGTTGCAACCTTTTATTACGAGTAACATTTTTTACCAAGGGGTATCAATCGTCACAAATCAAATATTTATCTTGCATGAGTTGTAGTTTGTTTTATAAAGAATGTTCAGCTATAAAAATCTAATAAAAGAATAACGGTTTGGGTTTGACAAAGTGAAACTAATGCAACTTTTTTATACTTCGGTGGAGTTTTTTATTTTCTATTAAAATCGCAGCTTTGTTGTGTTATTCATTTGCTTACGCCAAACAAAGAGTACCCTGTCGATTAATACAGACATGTAAGACTTACAGCCAATGACAATGGTCATCATCAGACAAAATTATTTTCGAGTAGATTTAATTTTACATCCCGACGTTTCGAACATTTTATTTTGGTTTTTAATAAAATAAACTTTGATTTATTGTAATTCTTGGTAGGAGATAGATGAGATAAACTAAATTAACGGAGGGTCTGACTTATATTCTAATATAATTAAATAAATATGCGCCAGATAACACTTGACTTGTCAATTGTTTTCCTTGTGTTACGTATACTAGACAACGATTATGACGGGTGCGTCTCCCATAAATACTTAAATACACCCTGTATAAACATCCATGACTTAGGTACAAATTTTCGTGCTCATCACAAAAACATTTGCCTCTTGCGGGATGTGAACCCGCGACCTCTGGCATAGTATCAGGAGGGCTAACCACTACACCATGGAAACATGTCGTCATCAACAAGTACTTTTGTCATCTTTCAGAAGTTTATTTAGGTTTTCCTTCCTTCTTTCCTTCTGAATGGTCAATTATGATTTTACGAACAATATCTTTATTAAATAATTTAAAAGGCTTTACCTCTGTCATTCATTACCTTCTAGAATTTGCTGGGTGGATAATACTCATACTCAGATTATTAAATGTGAACAGAAGGTTTAGTCCAATTAGTAAGAGTTAAACGATTTACAATATTGTGTTTACTTAATTTGGAGGTCACAGACCTCTTGTGTTAAAATAGAAGTACGCGCGTACTTGTATGCTTCTGTTGTGCACATTGTTTTTAAATACATTTTTTTAAAATAATCTTAATCATCATCTAATTTAAGAGCTCTTGTCGGTGGAGTTTAATACATTCTTTACGCTCTTCCGCCATCGTCTTGACCTATTGATACGACGCAACATTCAACTTTTGCTTTATTCGATGCATATAGCTTATTTTTGGTCTTCCTCTCTTCCTTCTTCCTTCTATTCTTCACTCTATTATCGTTCTGATGAAACTGTCGTGTCGTATCAAGTGTCCCAGCATTCTCCCTCTTCTACTCTCAATTGTTTCTATTAGTTTTCTCTTTTTCTTTACCATATCTAATAATCTTAGTGTAATATATAAAAAGACGTATTTTATCCCGCATATTCCGTGACCTATATCCTGGCTTTATCCCAGTTACGGTTTGGTAAAACCACCATTGAGATAAAAGAGCAAGACTAATCATGGGATGAAACTTTGGTGGCAGATTGATTGCTCGGTCCGCTAGGTTTATGGGGGCTAGCTGCATCGCATTACGAGAAATTCAGATAACCGACGAATTGAGAAGCTACTGTCATCAAGTCAGTTAAGACAACAGGAAAAAAACAGTAAGAACTTATGAATATCTTAAAAAAAAAAACAGGAATTTGCACAGCAACATGTTTGACATTTCGCGTAGACAATTTCAATATTCTGTTTTTCTGCTCCATCGAATATCCTTCTAAGTTGCAAAGCTAAATCTCTAATAAATATTAAAAATATATTTTAGGCTTGATTCAAACATTTTCTTAATCAATAAATACACGAAAATACCAATTTTATCTCAGAATTTTACAAACGCCACCTGGTGGTTTTATAGGGTACTATGTCGAGACTTCCACCACAAAATATATAATAGCTTCCACTACATAGAATATAACAATCATGTTTGAATTTTGTATGAAAGCGATGATTACTCGTAGATTCGTCGACCTTGGAGAAGATTAGTACCTACCAATCTTGGATATAAGTGAATTTTATTATTTACAGGAATATCCTAAGGTCTGTAATCCAGATACCCACTGAAATCCGGGGCATTTAGGTTTTATTATAGAGTGAGCTGTAATTTTAAATTGAAAGCTTCAATAATTAAATAGTACTTTGGTAGTTATCTTCTGCTGTCCAAAAACGGTTTAACGATTTTCCCCGATTCCAATTATAGATTCCGCACCTAAATATAAATAAGGGAATTGCGTTGTATTACTGCGAAAGTATTGAATGTCGGTTGTAATCGTAAAATTAATTTTGCCAATTGCTGAAGCTTGTCTGAAGCCATAGTAAGTACTATAAGGACATACTACGCATCAGCAATATTATGCGTCGTTCATGCTGTGTTTGTATAGGGACATACTATGCATGAACAATATTATGCGTCGTTTAGGCTGTGCTTGTCTTGTTGCTCGTCGTATAGACATTTGATTGCATATGAAAAAAATTGTTTTTTTCAACCGACTTCAAAAAAAAAGAAAATAACATGCGGGCGGTTAAGAGCCCTGTTCGACTGATTGTATTTTTTTTTTATATTTGATAACTCATATTTCCGTCATTTCTGGCATGCCTTTGCATCTGATAGTCACTATTTTGTGGAGCTGTGCTTATGGGGGAACACCTTAACGCTTGGGACTTCGGTAGGTAAAACACCAGAACATTTGTTACGTACTCTCCCCCTCCTTATCACTAAAAAACTAAAAAAGTTAAGATATCGAAACTTACGAGAAACGTAAAGGTACTTTTTTTTCAGCATTTGTATTTCTTTTTACCTCGACAACAGAACAAAGAAAGTCTTTTATTTTTATTTAGGTAGTCAATGAGCATGATCAAAAATGAACTGTGATTGCTGTGATTGCGACAGCACTTACATTTTTAGATACCTACTATACAGTAAAGGAAGGCACAATATGTTTGTATTTACTTAGATTAAGCACCTACTACTCAGTGTGAAGTAGGCATCATGTTTACTACCGGAAGCGACGAAAACAAACATTAACCCTTAATTGCTAGGACGGTCGATATAAACCAAACACACTACTTATCAGAACTATGGATATTGACACAATGTTTTCTTAGTAACAATGATGCCACCCAGTATCGTGGAAAGTACCCGTAATTCCTCTGCTACTTTCACTAATTTGTATGAGTCAACATCAGATATTTTCATTAATTTCTAGGAACTGACATTAACAGATATTTTAATGATTTGACTTTACAATTATTTAAATGTAATAAAACAAAATTCGTATCAAACACCTCTAATTGCTTTAATTTGACAAAAAGGTATAGGTTATTTCTTAGAAGAATATTAATTTATTGGTAACGACATTTTAACATAGGTTAACTATCGATGACGCAACTGGACTCCTCACAGGAATGATATCATTCACAAGGTAACATACCACGGTACCATAGTCATAGGTCCCAAAACGTATTATAAATACGAATTTATTTTCTTGTTTTTAATTATTTACATACTTCGTAAACAATAATTTCCAACTATCTTATTCTGAACAACTTTTGTCTCAAACTGCAAACAATTTACATGTTATTGTCCCCTTGCGTGGGGAGGACCTTATTGAATTCTTTTTGTACAGTTGAATAAGTAAATTGGACTGCCTCCCCGTTTCGGATACATGCGAATTTGACCGAAGGCCGCCACTAAGCTGCGAGTAATCCACACGAGGTATACTCAGCAGGGATATTAAGCAACTCGATCGCTTTGTCGAAACGATTTGTCACATGCACAAATAATTCCAAACACCGTATTTAAAATTATTCAAAGGCATCATGAGTCGTATAGACCGGACTGAAGGCCAATGCTGACGGCAAAGGGGAAGAGGTTGTTATTATTATCATGAGCCCGTAGTGTCCCACTGCAGGGCAAAGGCCTACCCCTTTTCCATTCTCCACGATTTTGGGCAACTGCCTGCCAGTCCCTGTTAAACGAATAAAAATAATAACTGTCTTGCAGCTTTCTGAAAATTAAAATCAGCTTGGGCATGTCCGCTATTTTACTTGCAATCCCTTTATTCTAGCCATGCCAAAGAGATTGCAATCTAGTCGCGTTTGCATGCTACGTAATAACCCTGCGGTTCTGGGAGTCCATGCCTAAATTGGTTCGAGATATTGGGTCATCTAAATGGCTTCTAGAATGGCTGCGATTCGCACTGGCAAATGTTATTGTATTTTTTGTGAACTGCGAAAAACTTAAATAAGTTCAGAAAAAATGGATCAACTTTTTTGTATTTTCAAGAAAACTCCAGTCGTAGTAATAACAAACTTTATTCAATAATTTCACAATAATCATTTTCGCTACAAGTAAGGTCAGTGCTTCACTAAATAACGGACAACACTTCACTTCGCGATGATCGGACGAGAACTGCCAGAGCATCAGGCTTCCATCGCTCCGTTGACTCGGCCCCCACCACTCAACCCCACTACGCCTGGCGGGGCTGAGCAGTGTTGCCAATATTAAATAAAAATAACTACTACTATTCAAAAATATGACAAATATTACATTTTTAATTAAAAATCATGACATTCGGCCATCCTACAACGTGCTGCCTCCCGGCGCACGGGTCATAACAATACCTAATTGACAAGGCTGTTGCTCAGTTTATTCTCACATTAAATTTAATCTTATCAGTAATCAATTTACAAAATAAGTTGAAACTTATAATACCTATAACTAATAAGAATGTTTGCGACATACATCTAGTTTAATAATTACTAATGAAGAACATGTACAGTAATAACATAAAGTTTTCTTAAAACTATCTTGTACATTAATATAATTCTCAAACCCCAACGACGTTATCTGGGACGCAACAACATTCAACTGAAATCCCGGTGCCTGACTGTTTAAAATCATGACATTCGGTCTGATGCGATAGTGTATAAATAATTATTATACAATAGAAATATTGTATAATAGTCCTGCATTTACTGTTCTTATCATAATACTTTATGTTAACTGAGAGCTAAACAATCGTTTAGTTTGACATTATAGTATATAATATATTAATGTGTAGTCTAGTGACCATAATAGTTGACTAAATCATTGTAAAATCCAGCGAACATTATTAATCATTTTAATAAATATGACAAATATTACATTTTTAATTAAAAATCATGACAGTATAGGTATTTTTGATACGGCGTCTATGAATATAATTAAGGGCCAGATATTCCATTTTTACGATGTTTCGATTGAGTTTAAACATGGAAACACTAATTATTTAAATCTCGAATCTATATATGTTATAGAAGAAGATTACTAGAAAGCTGGATTGTGGTTGGAAACACGATTGTAATTACTTTGCTCGATAATAATTGCCTCAGAAGTGGGCCCCTTTTTTTTCGTATTTTCTATGTAGTTTTCAAATTATTGGACTTATATTTATGAAAATCACATATTTTAGTAGGTAATTCCATTCTACACATATACATGTTAAAATGATTTCAAAATGTTTGTTATTTAGATCAGAATAACGAAATATCTAAAAACACTTTATTTGACCTATTTCGACTTTTTTGATCTTGATTTGCTCAAGCTACACAGATGTGAGGAAAAGGGGATTATAAGAATATACATTTTGACCACATAAGTGAGATCTCAGCTATGAATCAAATGATTTTTTTTTAGTTTTTATCGGTGTTATGTTCAGGCAAAGAAAGGTCCATTTTTTTCATTAGTCTGTATTCTTTCTTACAAGCAGCAAATTCTTCCAATTGTCTTTTTAAGATTACTTTAGACACCAAAGATGTTTAGGGCGTCCAATCGTTTTTTTCCAGTTTTATTAACATTTTCATTCATAAAACACTGATTTAGTGATTCTCACACTTGTGACGATGGTGATTCGCGCAACGACTTTGACGCAACAGTTGATCGTCGTGTCATCTCTGTTCTATACATGCAAGCAGAAATAGCGCTATCTTTTTATTCAAATGACAAGCACGAGATACCATTTCCTCATTCCCCTTGACGCCACTGCGAACGCTGGACCTATGTCAATTTTTGCAATTTTATTTGCGTACTTAATTACGTAAAACACCTAAGAACTAATAATAGCTAATTTCGCCGCGCCGCGTCACGCTCAGTTGGATCAGCACCAGTCTTATACTAATCAAAGGTCGCGAGTTCAAATCGGGGGTATCATGAATATTTTTCTACATAGTCACAATATTATTTTAAAAAACGAAATAAGTGTTTATTTTTATTTTTGTAAATTTTAACAACATGTGAAAATTTAAAAATGTGAAAATAAAAACTAATTACATTTTAGTTTTTTTTTAAGTTACAAAACCTATAAAAAATTCTACAAAACAATGAAAATAAATTTCAAAAAGAACATAAGTATCAAAAACATCATCACAATGCGGATAAATCTCCTCAATGCCATGAGGATGGAACCCCCGACCTCTACGTGTTAGGCAAAATAAAAAGAGTTAGACTATGGAGACACTCAGATGTTTCGTGAATAAATGAATTATATTCTTTTACGAGGTGAAACCGTTTCTATAGTAACAATATAAACAGCAGAATGCACTCATGTCAAAATATTGTTATTTTGAACATTTTCTTAGTCAGAGAAATCAGAGCCTAACCATAATTGCAGGTTTTGCAGTAATCCCAAACGCTAAAGCTGTGGCCTTGTGTTGTGACTCTACCATATTAGAGAATAGAGACGAGGAAATATTATGTGATATTTATTACCTATGCTAAATTTAATTTAATTATTTACTCATCTACACTCTTGTGACAAATAAATAAACATTGGAGATTAAGGTAAGATATCTCTAGGTCTCTTCGTGTACGTAAACTCAGGTATCCATGATAGTTACGTACCGACGCATTTTATGAGTTGTGTAGTTACCTAATAATGCATTGACTACCTATCTATTTCTTATTTGATGACATGGACGTGAGCGCCAAACATAAGGTGAGCGACGAACATGGAGATTACTCATTATAATCCAGTTATGGTTGCATTCAAAAATGACAAATCTGAATAAATTAATCATTTTTGTTATTTCGAAAATGCGTGGTGACTGTCTCAATTTTATTTTCATAACAATTACTTAGATTTGTTACAACTGGAAATACAAAACAACTTGCGAGTTTGTGACACATAACAATTTTAGTATCCTTATATAATATATTTGTGATAACATTTTTAATTGCAATTTTCAGTACTAAACAATAAATAAAACAATTTATTTTTGTACATAAATTTAATGAAAAGACACACAAACACACTAAATCGCAATAAATATAATAATGTACAAAGTGTTGAAATGACGGTGAACTCGAAAAAAAAACACTAAAAACACGAATGGAACTAAATGGCACTTCGGTATCACGAAGGGTACTATAAACGGCGTAAGCATCATACCTGTTGTCTTGGAGTCCTACTCAACATAATATATGATGTCCCATAGTGGGACAGCCATCTAAATGATTGTTTTATTTAATTTCCTGGATCTTATTGTGTATTTTAAATTTGTTCACTATCATCTTCGCCGTCATTAAGACAGATATTTCGAATTGGCATTCCTCGGGCATGTCTACTGTCTACTATCTCAGGAAGCAAGCATTTTGTGAAAAATTTTACAATTTTTGTCTCCATAATTTTCCACAAATCATCGTCTTTTTCTATTTTTATTATATACATTGGCTCACTTTCTGATATCCATAAACCAAAAAGACAAGATTGTCTTTCTGTTACCTGAAGCTGCCCCTGTACTTGATAGTACCAATCTGATGTCTTGTTTATAGTAATTGTTTTTGTTTTTTTGTTGTATTTTAGTATTTTGATTTTATTTTGTTCTATTGCCTGTGAAAGGCCTAACTTTCTCGCAACGATTGGACACTTAACTTCTACGATTGTGTCATTTCCGATAAGTCCGTCCGGTGAAGCTCCAATAAAGGGATATTTTTTATGAATAAATAATCCACAGGCTTTAATGGAAACCTTTTGTTGTTGTTCCATTTTCTGCAGAGCTTCTTTTTCGTGCTCGATGCCATGAGCTACAGAAGCAATGTGTGCTATGTTTTTTTTATACAATATATTTTTAACTAATTTAGCAGTATCCAATGTTTCTTTTCTTCTACATATTGGTCCGAAATTTGAGGCAGTTATAATTTTTTTTCTTATCTCTAGCCAGTCACTACACTCTCTTTGTAAAGTTGTTGATTGTTGAATCGCTTCGCGGTCAGCTGTTAGAGCTTTTAAATTTTCCAAGTATTCTTTCTTAGCGGTGTCCAAATCGTCTTGAGGCATATCGGGGGCTGCCGTCCCATGACCGTAGTCGTGTTGTTTTTGAATATTTACATTTAACCGTCTTTGTTTTTTCACTGGATGTTCCATATTGTATTTTCGTTTCAGTGCTCGTCTTCTTTCGACTTCTCCTACTTTTCCTGTGGGAGCTTTGTTTAGAAAAGATTTTTGCAGTGTAGAAATGGCACACTTTGAATTAAATGCAACCACAGCTGCTGAACTCCTTGCTTGATAACCTCGTTTGGAAGCAAAATTTATTCTCTTTCCGCCAACAAACTTTGCAATGACACTGTTGAAACATTCGACTTTGTTAGTGTCAACGTTTTCAATTAAGCTTCGCGCTTTTGCAGCCACATTTGATACAATGGCGTTAAGTCGAAAAAAGAAGGTGGAATTTTGAATTTCATTTAAATTGTTATTGGCATCATTTTTATCTTTTTGGCAATAATAGGACTGGCACATTTGGTGTTTACCATATGCGTGGAATACTGAATTATTAACGTCACTATGTAATAGTCTAATTGCCACATTTTTTGGATTATCTGATGTATTATGATATTTTATAGATTGTATGATCGCTTTTCGCATTGTCATTATTTTGATGTTTGTAAGAGATTTCCGATGTGCTAGTTTATATTTTGTTTCAGTTGTAATTCCTCTGAGTTTTTTACAAAATGTACGAAGAATATGGTTGCGGCATTCGATTTTTTCGACATTAACATTTTGTTCCTTATACGGATCAGCGTTCAGAATTTTAGCGTAAGTTGAAGCATCGCCATCCCCAATCATCCTACCATATATCAGTCCATACATTGATACTGATGACTTGAAGCCTTCAAGTAAAATTTCAGCCTCCATGGAGCAAGAAGAGCCTTGAAAATTTTTAAAACATAGATGTTCTTTTGGAGCAACATTTTGTTTTTCATATCGAGCACATACGATGCAAAATTTATTTTTTACGCCGATAAAAAGTATCTGTCCAGTTTTCCTGCCAATAATGGCTGCAGTGCCCGATGAAGACTTATAATTTGAGCCATAAGATCTTGTGCACCATGCAGCGTCAACATATACATCAATAATTGCATATTCATTTTTTGTTCGTCCTTCTTCAATAGCTATTTTTTTTCCATTTTAGCAGCGGCTTCCATAGATTCAACTGCAGTTTCTTCCCACTTCGCATACACTTCATTTTGCAGCTTTGAATAATAATTTGGGGAAAATACAGGAATATCCATAGCTGACAATAGTTCTTCAAATTGGGAATATCCAATACCGGTTGCTGTAACGCCTGTAATTGCAGCTAAATTTATATTTAATTTTTCCGAATCTTTGTTTTCGTTTGAAATTATACAAACTTCTTTGCACATGTTACACTGAAATTTAAAGTGAGATATAAGTCCGATCCTTTTTTCTCCAACTAAAACAAAGCTATTTGAAGTACAATCAAAAATATTGTTATGGCGGCCTTTTGTTTGTAGTTCATGTAATAGGTAATTAATATCAATAATTCGCCTTTCAGTAACTGGCTTGAACTTAAAATCCTTGTCACTTTCTATATCTACGATATGAGATTTTTCAGCTGGTCTGAGAAAAATACAATAAAGAAGAGATTAAAATTTGTTAAAGACGTTTAGAGGCGGTGAGATATTTAAAAGTATATAATGAATTTTCGGCGTTATATGAAGCAAAATAAGTTAAAAGTTAACGTACTAATGGATTACAGTTAAGTAACACACCTTCGGATATTAAAATAATTTGTCAGGTATCAACAATACTTACTCGCAATTCTCAGGCGTCCTTGTAAGTACTTCTTTTGGTAATGACATCTTGGAATCATCTTCTGGTAATGAACTTTCATCAGACTTCTCCACCCTATGTGACATCCTACAATAAATGTATGCCTTTTAGTATATTTACAAAGAATTTTAAAATCAAAAAAGTATTATTATATCTTCTGTGTTACCTAATATTGTATTGTGTATTCTCTAAAGATTTATTAGGAATTGTTGAACATAATATATGAATGCATATAGATTTTATTAATACAATGCTAATTCCTTCTGTGTTACGAACGATGGGTTACGGACCAGACGGATTTAGGAATATAAACTAATCAATTACCATAAATATCAGAGCACACTTATGATGGAGAAACAGAAGCCGTTGTATTATTTCTAACCGGGGATCGAACTCGTGCCTTTTGGGCCTCGTCCTGGACGCCAGCGGGCGGAGCGGGCAGCGCGGGCGACGGCGCGCGCGTCTTGATCAATTTCATAGATTTGTGTGAAGCTGTTCTCGACGACAGCGGTGCGGGCGGAGCGGACGGCGAGCTGTATTACCGCCCACACCGTCCGCTCCGCCCGCTCCCCCCGCTGGCGTCCAGGACGAGGCCTTAGAGGTGGCGTCACCTTAAAATCTGGTGCCTTTAGCCACTGCCCTCCATCACGGAGATGGACAAGGAATAAAATTCATCGTATAATGAATAAAATGGGTATATTAGTATCTTGTTTAAATGCATGTATAGAAGGTAGAAACAGCTAGAAACCGCCGATCATGCTACCTTACCTTATTTTCTTTCTGATCCTTCTAAGGGTAAGGGAAGATGCCTTTTTAATTTTGTTTTTTTTATTTCCCATTTTTATAATATAATTAAATATTTTAAAGCATACTCCTTCAGAATGAAGTCGCCTGTAGACAAACGACGAAATATTCATGTCAGTACATCTTAACAGAAAATACAAAAAAATAATTGCACACGTCTTTAATTCTTTATCTGTTATTTAATATAGTGCGACAGCGATCTTTTGGCTATGTTATATACGAGTATATGTTGGTTACTTATATCATCTTACACATCTCACATACATGATACAAACATCGTGCTTTAAATTGGTTCACTTTTCTTTGACTTTGCTATGGTTGGGTAAAAAAACATTAGTTAAACATTTTCCTAAACCCTTTGAATAAGGGATATTCAAAGGGTTTTTTTTCATTGTCTGATTAAAAACTGGCGCTCCCCTGTCAATGTCATTTATTGGCCTGAAGATCGTTGTCACACTGTAGGGTGACCTGTAATTTGACCTATACCTGTATGGGGGTTGAACTAGATAAGAGTATAATGTGCACACAATGCACTTTATAAAATAACAAATGATTGTGGTGGACTGCAAAAATATTAGCCTGTAAATGATTTCGATGCGGGTGCTGCGAAAATCGAAATCCATATAAAAAATATCATAACTTACCAAAAAATGTACCTGTCGTTGATATTACGGCAAAGATTTTCGTAATTAACTGTTAAGTTTTTAGTATTTTAAAATGTTTCTGGAAAAAATATAGATCCATTCGCATAGGTACAAAAAGCAATAGAAGAAATTTCTTCAGTCAGTTTTCTTTTTTCATCGTGCGGCGCTCCTAGTGGCCAGCACGCGAAGCGGAGAGGTTGCATTCGTAAATTACATTATAATATTAACTGATATTATATCATTTGCAATAAATTAAATCCAGTGAACCGGGGGTACTAATAAAAATAAGTTGACGGTGTTAGTAATGACGGTCTTATAAAAAGTGAGTAGAACTTGGTGTAAGAATTTATAGAAATTAGTTTACAGTATCGTTGTATATTTCTAAAACCGGCCAAGTGTGAGTCGGACTTGCGCACGAAGGGTGACGTGTTTACTATGTATGTAAGCACTTTTATTGGCTAAATAATGTCTTCTAAAACATGATTAAGATTGCATTATAATATAGTTTAGTACCAGTAGTACCACCCTCTCCCAGGGTGGGACACACGACTCTAACAAAGATTAGCCTTTTAAAACTAAATGTTACGGAAACAGGCCACTTTCTTGAAAAGTGGCAAGTAAGCAGTATTATGCCACTCTATGCGTTCCTTGTTCTTTCGATAAACGTTTAGACTAAAAAGCATGTATGGTGTACTAAAGAAACCATTTTGTAAAAGTTCTTAGGGGTTCTGCTAGATGGCGTGGGTATGTTACTTACAAAAGCGCATGAAGTATCTTATTCAAGAAAATTTTGTTCCTTAAATAAACACTAGATGGCTTAATTATACACGAGATTTGTAAGACAAAGTTGACAGAAAAAGTTTTGTGCGGGGGTGCTGGTGGGGGAAGCGCCCCGCACTTTTAACAA
Source organism: Pyrausta aurata (assembly GCA_963584085.1). Lineage (NCBI taxonomy): Eukaryota > Metazoa > Arthropoda > Insecta > Lepidoptera > Crambidae > Pyrausta > Pyrausta aurata. Next base: position 11,475,661 of record OY757256.1, on the reverse strand, counting down.
GGGGGCGGGGCTTATGAGATAATTTGACGGAATAAGACGGCCTTAAGTCACGTTTTTAAATAGGTACCTATAAAGTATAAAACTCGAATACCTACAAAATTCGTATAAAACCTTTATTATTTGAACATTGATCTATCTAAATAAATAGCCTTCATTAGTGCATCAGTGACAAGTAAATAGCAGTGTATTGCATGTATTTTGACATCAATTTGAATTTGAATCGAAAGAGGTGTATTTTGAAGGAGACCGTTACGACTCGGCGCTAGTAGCCCTATAACAATTAATTACCCACGGATTTGTTAATTAATTCTTTTGTCATTCTTTTGTTTACGCGACCGCCGGCGTCCTATCAATCAGTGGGACTTGTTATTTTAAATTAATTATAAAGACGAACGCAATATCACTTGCTTCTAATAATTGTTAAAATAATTTATTTTCTCAAGATCTAATATTGTTTTATTATAACACGCACCGTAGTTTCGACAAGCAGTATTTTAGTTTTAATGCCTCGAATTATTGTATGTAACATGTGGCCCCGAAACCCCAGCGGGCTTTTACTTTCGGCTATAAACGGTAATGTACACCGTGTGTTTCATAGCTCTCCATATGTTTTATAGGTTATTCGAGTATCAACGAAAATGTTATGGAAAGGGTTAGCGTAAGTTGGATTTACTATTTTTTATAATCAATCATAACTTCGTACTCAGTAAGCATTTACTTACCTATACTACTTAATCTACACTAACTTTACACGGGGTTAAGTATGTGTAAAAAAAAAATACAAAATCGCCCCTAATTCAAAGAAGTTAGCTTGTAAGGGCTAATTTCCACGAAGCGTCTACGTTTCTAGTTTCAACGGACGACTTCGCGACGCCCGATTTGCACGAACTTTACATAATTTTAACCGACTTCAAAATAAATAATATTTAAAGGTAGTGTGAAAAGGAAAACGCAATATTTTTTGCTGTATGTATGACCATGACGATGAATCATGGTCATACATACAGCAAAAAATATTGAGTTTTCCTTTTCCTGTTGGATTTAAGTCGAAAAGATGACGTCATCAATTTTCTTCTTCTCAGAAAGCAAAAACGAGTAATCGGTTTCTTTGTAAAGGATAACATCTGTTTTATCAGATGAGAAACACATTGAATATACAAATAAAGTAGTCGTAAATAAGCTCAAATTTAATGGTATTAAAGTCATTCGGAATTTAAAATCTTGCTAAATTGATATTTAATAGGCCTACATATGGCCTACTTTTATTCATGCTAATCTGCTAAGTTACAGAAAAATATGATGTTAACTGTAGCAAACAAAACAACAAAACTGTTCTCACTCAATTCACTCACGTTCCAAACAAAAGAAGGTAACATTAACTTTGTAAACTTTTTCTCCGTGTAACTTTTCATTTACGGCCAGTATGTAGAAAGCCAAACTTTTTAATGGTAGAAGCATTCATGCTTATACAATTTTTTTTATTTTTTGATGTCAATGGGCCCTAAAATATTCCCACCATATTATTCTGAAATAAGGGTGTTAATATTTGACGGAGCAGATTTGATCCTTGTCCTAAATTAATTTACATTTCAACAATATTTTGTGAGCCATGGTTTAACTACGATTACTGCTTTGTCTGAAAGTTTGAACGTTTTAATGGAAATCATAATTTGTAAATTACTTTACCTTAATTTAGTAACAAATATTTGAAATGTTGATTTATAAGATTATTAAGATGGCAGCTGTGAAGGCACGTTTCCTAGGCTTAGTGATTTTAATTTATTTATTGTTTCTTTTACCTAAGAAAATTAAACAACTGTTTTGTTTCATAAGCTAACACCCAGTACTTAAATGAGCCAAGTGCGAGTCGTACTCGCACACCAATTTTAAATGAATTAGGGGGCCTTAGCTAAAAATATATCATTTATATTTATTTATATTATATTATATTTGGATGAAAAGGTACTAGAAAATTGCTTAAATCAATTAACGAAATAATAGCTTTTCCTTTTGAAATAAAAACAGCATAGCCCTTCTCTTTATATTGTATTGTAAGTTTTCTTACAAAGCAAAGGCTACTATTTATCAAGACCATCAATCAACACTAATCCTAATTGATTAGCATTCAGTGTGTAAACAGTTCGTTAGGAATGCTCTCACGCTCCCGTTACGATAGAGTTACAGTTCTCGGAGTTTGGGTTCAGTAACTACCACTAGACTTAGTTTCGATCGAGCTTTCCCCAAGACCATTGCGAGTGCGTAATTTATGGTTGTGAAGTAGATTATAGAGGTATGCAATGTGTAGCAAATGTGTTTAAGCCATTTGGTGACTTGGGGCTCCCATTGAAAATATTTTTTGATTGTGGTACTCTTTCTGCTTTTACGGCTTAGGCTGCAGAGAAATTTAGTGTGTTCACACGGCAGTTTTTTGTAGGTGCGTTTGTCCTGTCAATAGTCTATCTCGCTTGCACTTACCAATAAAGCGGCGCGTATATTACTAGCTTTTACAACGTTGCCATGGTAACTTAGTGCTTAGTGCTTATCATTTTAGGGGTGGAACTTATTTTTTCTTCCTTTATAATTTGACATTTGTATGCCACTGAGGCTGATCACAGCGCACTCTCTTTACCCTGTATTTGTACACTTAACATCTATTTACCTGTGTATCACAAATAAATGATTTGATTTGATTTGATTTGAACTAGTCCAGCTTAAAGACAAAACTGGATCAGTAAAAAATAGGAATCGGTTTTTTGTGGGTCACAGCAAACGGGATGTCCGTGTTAATATAGCATATAGCATAGCCTTTAATCGCGTATGCTACTGGCATCCTGCAGAAAACAGTACCTGTAAATAATGTCTCCGTAAAAGCAATTATACATTCTGTGGCAATGGTACCTTATTTGTTTACGTTCATTTTTAATTCCTTCTATTTTACATTGAGAACCTTCTACGAACAAGTTGGGGTTTCTGTTGGTGGTAAGGTACTACCTTATACAACGAAGAAGAAAAGAAGGAAGACTAGCTTGAAAAAAATGTATAAATAATACAATCTGCTACGAACTTATTGTAACTGGTAACTGAATTCGTGTCATCTGTCCAATAATTAGTAATAAATTCAGTTTCCCAAATAAATAATGCATAATCGAGGTGGTCAATGAATATTTTGCGAGACACAAATAAAATTAAATCTAATAATCATACTACTACTACTCTACTACTCTAATAAACATAACTCTGCAAGTTTCAGATCAAATGGGATGAACTTTAAAATCAGTAGGATGTAAATATGTCCATTGGGTTTCCACTTTTTACCTCCTTAGTATAAAGCTCGTTTAATATTGGCTGTGGTTCACATTAAAATCGACCGTATTTTCGAATACACAATTAGTAAATTAGTAGTCTCATATTCGATACCGACTGATGTCTTACCTTTGATGATTTTGATTTTACGGCAGCTAGTGGTGACTGAGTTTGTTCCGGCATTTCTTCTCAGCACTTGTTTGCCTAATTGTCTGTATTCTGTCTCGAACCGCTGGTGGAGCCCAAAAGATAAGGAGACATGTTTCGGCCCTTTCAGGGCACATTTATTTTTATTTTTTTCACTGTACATTTGACGTTCATAAGTGTCATTTCATGACCTAAATTTAAATAAAAAATTTGAATTTGAATTTTATACAAAAATAGCCTACCTTATAAGTAAAACCACTGCGAGAGTTACTTATTCTCCATAAGACACAATCAGTACACAGTACGATTCCATATCATTAATTGCCATATCCTCAACTGAATTAAGACAACATGAGTACCTACTTATGGATGTCGTATTGGTAATTTAAAATTCAGTAACGATCTTAAACGACAATCGTAAAATACGGTAACCGGCCTTTTCTGCTGTCTCCACGAAGAATCATTGTCAGCTGATGCAGCTAGAGGTGTTATATGACTCGTTTAACCTAATAGAGGGCGCCACGCGCATACTAATTACCACCAGCGAATTTATGGTGGCATCAACCTTGTTCCTGATATTAGAATTGGTAATTTTCGGGGTTTTTGCGAAATCTCGTCTAATCGTTACGACTGGAGACTGTTAATGTAAGCACATTAGATTATTTTTTGCGCTTAGAGGGTCAATTTCTTTTGATCTTAATAAAAAACCGACATGGCCGTTTTTTACCACGAATAAGTCGATGTGATGGTGGCGACTGATTGGTCTAAATAATGAGACGTTAGTGTTTACGTAAATCACATTTACGAGTATTACTTTGGACTCGTTTGTAGAATGATTTTTGTAGTCAAAGAAACTTGATTTTATATTATCAGAGTGTTATAAATAGAGACAAGTTATCCCCAATATGTTATATTATCTGATGTAACTGATCATTTTGTCGAAGTTGGATTATTTTGTGACCTGTAAATGCCAATTTACTTTTTAATTGAAATGAGACACAAAGATAAACAATATTATATCATTATGCTGACCCGCAAATAAGGAAAGAAAGTTCAGAAAGGACCTTTTATCCATTTCCAATGTAACCAGATGTGTTTGTCGAATTGTGGCGGATCAATTCGACCTCTATAAGGTCATCGATCTCGTGTCAGTGTCCCTTGATTGAGTTCCATTACATCAGGATATTTAAAAAACCCTTCGTTGTGTAACAAATTACTCAAATCTCATTTCAAGTTTATTGATCCCTCTTCGATAATGTCCCCAAAGGGATATAAATACTTAAGAGTACAGTCACCACCATAGGACTACAAAATTTGTTTGAAAATAGCCCTTATTACCACTGCATAAGCACGTAGTGATAAGCTTGAGATGTTGTTGTCGTACAGTACAATGTTTTCAGACTTTTCAGCTTTCACCCAATTCAAATTGGAATCTAAACAAATCCCTGGAGAAATGGTACCCTCATTAAAATTAAGTATTTGAAATGGTTGAAGAAGTGCAATGATGAAATGTTTAGGACACATTTACACTTTGAAATATAGAAGGTAGGACGTAACATGGTAATTTTTAGATAAAAATGAAGTCTGAGCATATGAACTTCAGCAGAACGTTTCATCAAGTCCTTAATTTCAAAAACTTGATGAAACGTGAGCTTTTAAACTAAAGCTGAAATACATTTAGTATATTCATTCTAGATTTTTTAGCGGCAAAATTTATAATTTTAGTTTGTTGCTGCTGTGTTATAGCTCTAAGTGAGTACATTATAGAACACAACTCTCCCACCCCCCCAACCCGCCACTTCACCCCTCCCCCCCTTGATAAAGGTCCCAAATTTCATATTTCCTCTATTTTCAGGAAAACTATACAAGCTAGGACAAAATGGTCAAGGACTAAATTATTTGTCAATAAATTACCTACAAATAAGTACAAACATTCATTTTGATACGAGTTATAGTTTTTAAGCTATGGAGCATCAAAGAGTACTAAAAATGTGCGTATAGCAGAAATACAACATTTAACACAAAATAAACAATATAATTTATAAATTTTGACAAGAAATGCGTTTCTGTAGTACATACCTATCTAAAACAAATCAGTATCGTCATTGTTATCTTCTGAAGGTTTGTCGAATCTACTAAGGCTCCAATGTATGCATATGGTGGAACAACAGAATGCAGCTTTGACATATCCACATACTTTTCTGTAGCCTTTTTTGCAGCTGCTTGATACTATTTTCAGTATCTACTGTGGAGCTGGTGCCTATGTGGTATTTAGGGTACGAAGTTACAATTTTTTTCCAGCTTCAGTTTTCTGGGTTGAATAAATTTGCTCGCCATAATTGAACTTGATGAAAAGTACCTATGTGTTGAATTCTGACAAGCAGCTCCTGAAGATGGAAACTTTGATAATATCACTTCTGTATTGTTCTTCAGATCAATGTTTTTGTAAAAGTGGACCTCTCGTATATCGTTTATACTTTTTAGGTACCTACTATGATACTATCCGAGAACATATCTTTCTCCTGCCTCTTCTATCTGCTTGCGTGAGGCATCCGGGTTATTTTAAACGTTTATTGTATCTTTCAACTCGGTCTTTTTACCAAACAGGAAAGACTAAACCTTTCCTTTGTTGTAGAATGCAGATGTAGTAGAATATATTCTTACGTGGTGGAGTCAGTCCCAGTAAAAGAACCAACAGATCAATGTCTTGCCCAACCACTACGACAATGTCTTTTCGACGTACTACATAATATCGGCATTCTAAGGCACAGGAAAGGTTCAATCTATTCAATAACATATAACATCGACTTTAGTGTATTCATTCTAGATTTCAATGTATGGGCGAAACGGCAAAATTTATAATTTTAGTTTGTTGCTGCTGTGTTATAGCTCTAAGTGAGTACATTATAGAACACAACTCTCCCACCCCCCCCAACCCGCTGCTTCACCCCTCCCCCCCTTGATAAAGGTCCCAAATTTCATATTTCCTCTATTTTCAGGAAAACTATACAAGCTAGGACAAAATGGTCAAGGACTAAATTATTTGTCAATAAATTACCTACAAATAAGTATTAACATTCATTTTGATACGAGTTATAGTTTTTAAGCTATGGAGCATCAAAGAGTACTAAAAATGTGCGTATAGCAGAAATACAACATTTAACACAAAATAAACAATATAATTTATAAATTTTGACAAGAAATGCGTTTCTGTAGTACATACCTATCTAAAACAAATCAGTATCGTCATTGTTATCTTCTAAGGTTTGTCGAATCTACTAAAGCCCCAATGTCTGCATATGGTGGAACAAGGGAATGCACCTTTAACACATCCACATATTTTTCTGTAGCCGTTTTTGCAGCTGCATGATATTGTTTTCAGTATCAACTGTAGAGCTTGATCAAAGTATGCATTGAATGCTGACAAGCTGAAGAAGGTGGTCTTTTCATAATAACACCGTATTGTTCTTGAGAGTTGGTCAAGAAGTGAAGTTGAAGTACCTAAATGTTTCGTAACACGATTATACTTTTTTCGGTTTGCTTAGCCCCATACTATGCAAGAATATATTTTTCTCCTGCCTTTTTACCTCCTCGCGTTAGGCATCAGGAGTTATTGTATCTTGCAAGTAGGTATTCAAGTTAGGCACTCTTCATGTCAGACCTCTATTTATTCCTCTGTGGTAGACCAAAACAAAAAATAACTTAAAAAGGGAAAAATAGTATTCAATCTCAGATCTAAACATTTGCAAACTAGGTATTACATATAGTCAATACTTCAAACCTCACATCACTACATCAAAAAGGAGGCTCAAGCCTCAAGCAGGCCGCTCAAGGAAAACGGAAGACCCAAATATAACGAGCACTAAATTGAACTGACTGATCTACACGAATAACCCTTTGATACTACTGAGGTGTTTGCTTGGAATAAATAAGAAATTGGAAGATTTTTATTTGACACCTAATGGGCGGTGATGTGGATTTACTTTGCGCATTTAGCTGTGGCGTGAGCAAGTAAAACACTTGTTAACTGCTGACGGGTGGGGTGTGGTTCTAGTTTCAGCGAAAAGGAAATTTAATAAGAGGTTCTTAGTTTGACCTGTATAAGATATGTTTATCCGTGATCATCACGCGTTTGGCTGAATATATTTTAAAGCGCTGTTTGTTACTGTGAGATTTATGATTGATAGACTCAATTATTCTTATTTATTTATTTAGAAACCATACAGCGTAACAAAATGAAAATGTCGTATCTGTAATCACTTATGAGTATTGCCAATCATAAGGTTTCATGTAACAGATTATAAGTATTATGCACCGGTCGACGACAACATCATAAAAGTTTTGTCATAGTCAGCGCGCTAGCAACTAAGTCTTGTTGAGGATTTAATATCAAAAGAGATAGAAATTTGCAAGTGCCGTTTTATCGGTATGTGCAAGCGGGATAGATAGACATACCGACCGGACTCAGTTGAAAACACGCCGACTGTAGCCGAAGACGATACATGTTGTTTCATCTAGCGATGTAGACTGCATAAGTACAAAACAGCAATCGTGTTCGAATAAATCTCATCTGTTAAAACCAGTATTTTTAAAGAATCCCTAGACATAAAATAAGCAAAGTAAAGGCATTTCAACATGTTATTCTCGTAAACGCTTGCACTCTAGCCATACCCACCAATACAGCCGATCGTCTGAGCCGAAGATTTATTGATATGTTTTCAGACTGAATCTCTCTTTGTAATCCGGAAAGAAAACACTATGCGTAAACTGTGAAGAATTTTAAGGACTCCTACTCGATGAGTTACGTAAAACACTGTCTGAACTATTTATAATTCTATGTAATAGCGATCCTACGTGATGTTACAAGGTTTACGCAAAAAGTAATAAAACAATTTGGGCGCTAGGATGTAACTAGTTGTGCTACTTGCATGTTAAAATAGTTACTAATCTTGCTAGTTTTACCGCTAGGCCCGGTTGCGTGAGCGATAGTCAACTCAACTTATGAAAAAATAAAATGTCAGAATGGATATTTTATTGATCATTGGTTGAGGTATTTTTTCTTCAAACACGCACAATTAACATGACATTTAACCATTAGTAGAGATAACTTTTGATCACGTAACCGGGCCTTAGTGAGATACTTACTAGGCGTGTGTAATATCTGATTTTTTCTATATCGTATCGAAACTATATATCGATATTCGATATCAGATATTAAAACTATATATTTTTGAAACTACCTATATTGGCGTATCGATGCGTATTTTGTATCATTGAATCTAAAACGATATTTTCTGAAACAGTATACCGTGATCGGTATACTGTTTCAGAAAATATCGTATCATAACGTGATATCATAGTAATTGTAATTGTAAAGGTCAGAGAAAGTAACATAAAATTGCAAATCGAAAATGCTTCTTAACAATGACAAAATAAGGTCTATCAAAAATATGCATACATTCACAAGAAAGTATTCAAATATGACCATTATTGCCATACGCCTAAACCTTAGAATCCTACTAATCTCCAATTATTGCCGTTTCACTCGCACACAGACTCTCATTCATATCATATCTGTATCGTAGCGCAAGCTAAACCGTATTGCATCGGAATACGGTTTGATATTCTAATATCTACGAGTATGAGTCATGAATATCGAGGCGTATCGTATCACATCGATGCGGCAATATATTGTGTTTTGAAAATATATAGTTTTGATGCGGGGTGATATCGGATATCACGATATTGATCCAATATACGTTTCAATATCTATATACGATTTGAATCGGCCATGCCTATTACTTACAACCATCTCCTATTTCAGAATTCATTCAAATTCAATGTACTACTTAAATCATCTAACAGTTGCATAAATTTTAAAAGGTATGTGTGTTTTCTTGTTTAGAAGCATTCTTACCTTATTTCTAAGACAATCTCATTTTCATACGAACACCACGCGTTTCGCCCAATAATTATAATATGTGTAGGACACTAACAAATATCGATACTCTGAAATACATCATGAAAAATACCGCAATAATAAAGCACTTTATTCATTAATAAAACATTTCAAAAAGCGAACGCGATATTCGTAATTGGAAAGTTCGCAAATATTATTGTACGTAAGCTTCACAAAATACGTTTTTATTGCCCCAATTTTCGTGATTGATTTTCAACATTTAATTTTCACGTCATATAGCTCAACCACAATCTTTCTTATTACTTTCTTTGATATTCGTTTAAGCATTATGAATATTGCGTAATATATTTTTTTACTTTACGTTTTGTCACAAACATGTTTTAATCAGTCAGGTATCAAACGAATGCCGAGAGTCGCATAACAATGGAATTTTTATTGTGTCTCGTTTACACATACTTGACGAGTTAAGCCATAAAGATCACAGTACGGCGTAATGAAATGTCAAAACTGTACACGACGGCCGAAACAACAGTTAGAATAAGTAATTATAGGATAGTTCATAGGAAAAAGAAAGCAACGGGCCTGGGCTTAAAAATGTAAAGACCGGCCCTAAAACAGTAAAGCAATTGTGTAATAGATATAGACAGTTAGGATTGTCTTGTTTCTTATAGAAAGCAGCGGGACCGCCTTTAGGCTACAATGGCATTGCACATTTATTGCAGGCGACGGCCGTGGGAATACTAAATAGATAGTTAAAAGTTACAGTAAAAAGGATCATGAAAGGATCCCGAAATCGTGTGCCGTTAGACACAGCTGCAGTCATTACGGTAAACAGAAAGAAATAGCAAATGCCGCATATAAGCAGTTTAGTCACAATAATGCCATGTTGATATTTTGTATGTAAAATAGCATGTTCATACAGTATAACGTTGTGTATTATAGTCTAATAGTAAAATCTGCATTAAAGCTCTTATAGTTACAAGTTAATCGTAAACAGTTTGATAGCAAACTTTATTAGCTTCAGTTTAGTATAGTTTAGGCAGCAAAATCTGCGATAAGTAATTGCGAGTCTTATAGATGCAGCGTATAGTTTAATAGCTGAATCTCGAAATCTCGAATAGATAAATTACCTTGTTAACAGATATAGTTAATCGTTTTTATAGCAAAATTCCGTGTTAGCAAATAGTCTCATAGCTTTAGTGTTTTGTGTATGTATAGCATCAATTAATAGCCATTTTATAGTAATTTTGTAATAGTGTATGTGTTGATTTTCAATAAAGAACAAAATAGGTACACTTCACACGGTTAGGGTGGCCAGGCAATATCGGCTCTTATTACCGTATTACCTGCGCCCATGGATAGGGCCAACAATAGGAAGGGTCTCGCTCCCAGACGGCGTGGGTGAGACACCGTTATCCCGTTACACAGTTAGTATAAATACAGCACTTGTTCTCAGTACAGACACACTTCGACCTCAGCTTTCACCGACTACGCATAATAGTAGACCGCCGCATTTATCATCGAAATTCTGGAGTTTTCTTCGGAGGAGCCTCACCGAACCCACATCGATACAGTCCACTCATCGCAGCACAGAACAACAGCAACAGACGACCACACCGATACGGATACGACGCCCCGAGAACCCAAAATAGAAACGGTTCAGCGCGTCCCGTACATCTGGTCCTTCGAGCCGGATTGGCTCCAACGAGGGAATCTACAGTGAAGAAACAGAACATAGAACATAGACTACAGCAGAATGCCGGTCACGCGCAGTCAAGCTGAGGTGCGTGTCACAACAGAAGCCGAAGAGATCCTGCCAACAGAACAGTCAGCTTCGGTGCAGCCAGCCGGGATCCGTCACGACGCGCGGCCCGGCTCACCATCGGAGCAACCAGCGCAGACTCGGAGGCAACAGTCACAGAAATCGTACAGTAAAGCGCAGCGCATCGCGCGCGCTCAACAGAAGATCGCGAAGTTGAAGCTTGCACTGGAGCAAGCTAAACTTCTTGCCATAGAAGCCGAAGACAGCGACGATGACATCGCGTCGGAAGCATCGTCCGAAGCCCTCGGGAGAGAGCGGGTGGACGAGTGGCTGCAGCATCAGGAACGAGCGCCGCCCCTCTCCAAGACAGCCGCCTTTCTGAAAGAGGCACCTCCGTCCAGTATATCGAAGCCGCTGCCAGCGTCGGGCACCGAGAGACCGTTTAACCTCGGCGACGTGGAAGCCGCCATAGTACAGCCTGCGCGCGGCGCGCCATCGGCGCCGCCTGCACCCACATCGGTACCAGCTGCACCCGCACCCGTATCGATGCCATCCATCGTGCCACGCTACATAGGCGAGCTGCCTGTATTCCAGGGCTCGCACCTTGAGTGGCTCGCATTCCGTGCAAGCTACGAAGAAACCGCCGTATACTTCACGGATATAGAAAACACAGCAAGACTTCGGCGCGCCCTGAAAGGCGCCGCGAAGGAAACAGTAAGCAGCATCCTCATAGGCTGCTCTAATCCGCAAGATATTATAGAAGAGCTCGCGATTAGTTTCGGGCGCCCCGAAACTATCGCTTTAGCCGAGGTAGAAAGATTACATAGCCTACCACGGCCCACAGATACGCCGAGGGACATCGTCAGCTTCGCGTGCAAAGTGAAGAACAGCATAGCGACACTTCGGGCCTTGAAGTTAGAACACTATCTCTACAACCCAGTGCTAGTCAAGGCCATCACAGAAAAGCTCACTCCGTCGCTGCGCTACAGATGGTTCGACTTCGCACGCGAACGCCCCACCGGAGAACCCGATCTGCTATCCCTGTTCGAGTTCGTCAAGAGTGAGTCCCTGACCTGCGGCCGCTTTGCCGACCCACCGAGTATCGGCGGCGCCCTACAGCCACAGCAACAGCATCGCGCCGCACCACGCAACAGACAGCAACACTCCTACTATCAGGGTGAGTGCAGTGAAAATAGAAAGAAAAGTGACAGTGATAAACAGTGCCCGGTTTGCAGCGAGACGAGCCATAACACAGCGATTAAGTGCGATAAGTTCAAACGCGAGAATAGTGATGAGCGGTGGAACCTAGCCAAACGTCACAGGTTATGTTTTCGCTGCCTTGGATATAGAACAGGGAAGCACGAATGCAAACCGGTCAACTGCAACGTAAACGGATGCAAACGTACGCATCACTCTTTGTTGCACTTCACCGCGGCGCGTGAGACAGAGACGGAGATAGTTGCCGTTTCGACAGGCGAGACCGAGACGCAGACCGTCGCTACAGCTCGCACAAATAGACAGACGAGGAGCTATTTAAAAATACTCCCGATAACAGTTATCGGTCCGAAGAAGACGGAACAAACTTACGCACTCCTAGATGACGGATCAACGGTGACGCTAGTAGATGAAGAGCTAGCGCGACGCGTGGGCGCAAGAGGACCGGTTGAACCGCTGAGTATAGATGCGATAGCCGGCTCCTTATCAAGCACCCACTCGCGAAGAGTCACACTACAGCTGCGCGGCCAGGAACAGGAATTTCGAATGCAGGGAAGAACAGTCAAAAACTTAAAGTTAGCCGCGCAGACAATTAGTGAACACGATCTAGCCAAAGCGCGTCATCTAAGAGACCTCGAAATAGTGAAATATAGTGATGCCCGGCCTACCATACTGATAGGCCAGGACAATTGGGAGCTGCTTATCGCCGAAGAGGTTCGCCGCGGGCCTTCTAACCTGCCGGTGGCCTCGAAGACACCGCTCGGGTGGGTGCTCCACGGCTCATCCACTAGAAGCCTAGGGCATGTCGTCCACCACCTCTACCGTTCTACAGAAACCGAAGATCGCATAGATGAAGCAGTCAAAAAGCACTTCGCTATGGAGTCTCTCGGAGTGACACCTCGACCAACGCGCGCCGACCCCGACGAGCGCGCACTCCGCATACTTCGAGAAAATACAGTAAAACTTTCTGAAGGAGGCTACAGCACTGCGCTCCTATGGAAAACAGATAAAGTTAGCCTGCCTAACAACTACGACCAGGCAGTATTAAGACTACACAGTACAGAAAGAAAAATAGATAGGAATACAGACCTCAGGCTGGCTTACGAAAAACAGATGAAGCAGCTAATAGAAAAAGGCTACGCCGAGGAAGCAACCACAGAAATGTGGTCTGACAACGGGACCAACCTTCGCGGCGCTGACGCCGAACTACAGAGAGCCGCCCTTGAAGCCAGTCAAGAGGAAGCGGCCAACCACTCCGTGAGGTGGCGCTACATAACGCCAGCCGCTCCGTTCATGGGAGGCGCATGGGAGCGTCTCGTGCGCTCCGTAAAGACAGCGCTGGCCACAGTACTCCGGGAGCACCACCCCCACGAAGAGACTCTCGCCACGCTACTCTGCGAGGCGGAGTATACAGTCAACAGCCGGCCACTGACACACGTGTCGGTGGATTCCGAAGACGACGAGGCCTTGACCCCCAACCACTTCCTCATCGGGGGGTCAGGCCGTCTCCAACAGCCCGGAAGCTTCACAGAAGCCGACGTTGCACACCGTCAGCACTGGAGGCGGGCCCAACGCCTAGCCGACCAGTTCTGGGCTCGCTGGGTCCGTGAGTATTTGCCGGAACTTCAAAACCGGCGGGAGCCACGGGCACGGCCCTCCTTTGCGCGTCGGCGACCTCGTGCTTATCGCCGACCCTAACCTGCCGAGGAACGTTTGGCCTCGCGGGCGGGTCACCACCGTCTACCCCGGGCAAGATGGCGTCGTGAGAACTGCCGACGTGACCACACGCACCGGGACTCTACGTCGACCTACGAAAAAGCTTATAGTGCTACCTACTTCGTGCTCCGAAACCGACCGTCGTGCACCGGGAGTGTAGCTACGAGTCAACCTGCGCTACACGGCGGGAGAAATGTACACGACGGCCGAAACAACAGTTAGAATAAGTAATTATAGGATAGTTCATAGGAAAAAGAAAGCAACGGGCCTGGGCTTAAAAATGTAAAGACCGGCCCTAAAACAGTAAAGCAATTGTGTAATAGATATAGACAGTTAGGATTGTCTTGTTTCTTATAGAAAGCAGCGGGACCGCCTTTAGGCTACAATGGCATTGCACATTTATTGCAGGCGACGGCCGTGGGAATACTAAATAGATAGTTAAAAGTTACAGTAAAAAGGATCATGAAAGGATCCCGAAATCGTGTGCCGTTAGACACAGCTGCAGTCATTACGGTAAACAGAAAGAAATAGCAAATGCCGCATATAAGCAGTTTAGTCACAATAATGCCATGTTGATATTTTGTATGTAAAATAGCATGTTCATACAGTATAACGTTGTGTATTATAGTCTAATAGTAAAATCTGCATTAAAGCTCTTATAGTTACAAGTTAATCGTAAACAGTTTGATAGCAAACTTTATTAGCTTCAGTTTAATATAGTTTAGGCAGCAAAATCTGCGATAAGTAATTGCGAGTCTTATAGATGCAGCGTATAGTTTAATAGCTGAATCTCGAAATCTCGAATAGATAAATTACCTTGTTAACAGATATAGTTAATCGTTTTTATAGCAAAATTCCGTGTTAGCAAATAGTCTCATAGCTTTAGTGTTTTGTGTATGTATAGCATCAATTAATAGCCATTTTATAGTAATTTTGTAATAGTGTATGTGTTGATTTTCAATAAAGAACAAAATAGGTACACTTCACACGGTTAGGGTGGCCAGGCAATATCGGCTCTTATTACCGTATTACCTGCGCCCATGGATAGAGCCAACAATAGGAAGGGTCTCGCTCCCAGACGGCGTGGGTGAGACACCGTTATCCCGTTACACAGTTAGTATAAATACAGCACTTGTTCTCAGTACAGACACACTTCGACCTCAGCTTTCACCGACTACGCATAATAGTAGACCGCCGCATTTATCATCGAAATTCTGGAGTTTTCTTCGGAGGAGCCTCACCGAACCCACATCGATACAGTCCACTCATCGCAGCACAGAACAACAGCAACAGACGACCACACCGATACGGATACGACGCCCCGAGAACCCAAAATAGAAACGGTTCAGCGCGTCCCGTACAAAAACCTTTGAGTTATTACTTTAATTAATACACACTTGAATCATATTTACATTTTAAAATATTTTCATTGGCCCACGTTAGGCTTGTTATACGCTTGACATTAATTTATTGCAACGAATCGATTGTAATCCAACCAGGCGTGGAAGTCTCGACATAGTTCCCTGTAAAACTATCAGGTGGCGCTCGAAAAATGCTGAGACAAAATTGGTATTATCATGTATTTATTGATTGAAAAGAATGTTTAAATGAAGCTTAAAAAAATCCATATTTTTTAAAAATTTATTAAAGATTTAGCTATGTAAGTTAGAAGGACATTCGATGAAGCAGAAAATAAGAATATTGAAATTGTCTACGCGAAATATCAAACATGTTGCTTCAGACTTTCAGCACAGATCATTAAAAATTACAACTCACTGAAATGACGTGGGAAGTAACGTCTTCTTCTTTTTAACCCCCGACGCAAAAAGAGAGGGGTGAGAAACGGTTTTTTTTTTTCAAATTTTAAAGTTTTTATTTATGTCTATATTTTGTTCAGACGATTATCACGGACACTTTTTTCCTAAAATTTAACCGCCAGAGAAAGTCTTGTTTCGACAATGATACCGTTTCTACTTGGAACCACAAAAGCAAAGGTTACAAACTGCCACAAACAAGAAAAAACGGCCGTTATCTTGCAAATAACTTGAACCGAATGATCCGCAGATTATGATAACCATCTAAATCCTCGAGCATCGCTTTGCTTTCTTTGTGCAATTTTGAGGCGTTTTACTCACATTATACTTTCCGCTAAATTTATTCTGAGTCTCATTTAAACGCGCAAAGGCTTTATTGGGCGACAATGGATCATTGTCGTGTGAACATATGGTAATACGTACATATCCTTTTTGTTATGGTCTATTTTGCACAAAATAAAATTTTTTTCATCAGTACCTATTTGCATGAGAAGTTCTGTGTGAGAAGATCTTTCGCAACGAATTGTTAAATATAAGACCAAGTTTTTATGTTAACTCTCTAATTTATTACAATTATACGAATAAGTACCACTAGCCTTGTAGTTTATAGGTTACTTTCTAGAAACACCCCCGTGTCTCGGAAAGCACGTACCTAAAGCCGTTGGTCCTGCGCCTGATCTCTCTCCGGTCGTGTCAGATTGCTGTCCCATCGGGCTATGATAGTGAAAGGAATGGAGAGTGCACCTGTGTTTGCGCACACACTTGTGCACTATATATAATACTAGCTTTTGCCCGCGACTTCGTCCGCGTGGAATAGTGACTTCTTTCTCCCGTTTTTTACACATTTACCACTATATCTTTGCTCCTATTGGTCGTAGCGTGATGTAATATAGCCTATAGCCTTCCTCGATAACTGGACTATCCAACACAAAAAGTTTTATTCAATTCGAACCAGTAGTTTCGGAGATTAGCGCGTTCAAACAAACAAACAAACAAACAAACTCTTCAGCTTTATAATATTAAGTATAGAAGTATAGATGTCCCGCGGAGTCGGTTAGTCGTTGTGTCTGGCCACCGCAGTCGAAATCGGCTAGGGACTATTACTTTCTAGAGTACTTTTATTTGTTGGATGTAATTGCAAAAATTATAGAGGGTACACGGTGAGCCCCTGTGTGTATTGACTATTGAAATATTCGTATAGTATAATGAATAGACGTATTGGGAATCAAGTTCTAGAACTGGCAAAACTAATACAAGAATCTACTATGTTTAGTTTTAGTCTGAGCGCTGAAATACAAACCAAGGTAGATATTTCTATTGTGAGCCAAATTCTCTAGAGGAAGACCATTAACAATGAAGAAATGTGTGTCCAGAAGTTAGTGTAAAGAAGATTTTGTGAAAAGAAATTAAACTTGAATGGATTTATCGTATATCTATTTCCAGATATTCTCTACGAATTATTTCATTACTACTCGCGTCTTTATTTAACGTTTCTATATTTCCGTTGTCTTTTAATTGATTTTCGCATGAAAATCGCTCGAAATACTGTAGCAAACAATTCAAAATATAGCTCGAAACCTAACAACGTTTTTACTTTTAATCAGTTTCACTAAATATTTTATAAATCTTGATAATTTCATCGACAAAGACGAAAAGAAGAGAAGATGGATTGGTAGGTAATTCAATCTAGGATATTTACTTTTTTTTTTCAGATAAGCCATGCCCTATTTATGTCAAATCCTGGCATCAAGAGAGCTAATTATATCTTGTAGATGTCAATGTCAATGTGTGTGTGATTCAACAGAGTAGGTCCCTGCTATAAATACTTGGGTAAATTCTTTGCGAGTTTGTTTTCTGATTTAAATCACAATAAAGCAGTCAACCCGAACATACGTGTAACTGAATGTTAACCTATATTCAGTTATTCGCATTTATTTTTGCATTCTGCAATATGGGTATGTCAGACCACCTAAGACGTGTTATTTGTTAACCTGCGTTTTATATTGCGATAGAAATACATTTCCAAACCGTAATTTTATCTTGAAATTTTTACATCAAGAAGTTCACTTAGAATCTTAGATAAATAGAGGTACAATCTAAAAGCGTATCAACTGATTTCAAGTTTAAAATTATTCGCTATATTTTTCCTGCAACAGTTTCGCCGGAAGAAAACTTCAAGATGTCGTTTTAAAATACAAATTATTCGACTTGTAATGAGTTCTGCGTGTGATAACATCCGCTGCAGAGTCAGATATTTAGTCAAATGTGTCATTTTGAGTAATTTTGAGCTAAATGCGTGTACCAAACGATTTGTAACTGGCCTGATTTTGAATTCATTGGCCAAATTTAAAGATCTTTATTTTTAAATATGGTCACACAGATTTTCGACGTTTTCTATTTCATAAGTCACTTAGCATCCTGCAATAAATCTATACTAATATTATAAAACTGAAGAGTTTGTTTGTTTGTTTGAACGCGCTAATCTCCGAAACTACTGGTTCGAATTGAATAATTCTTTTTGTGTTGGATAGTCCAAATATCGAGGAAGGCTATAGGCTATATAACATCACGCTACGACCAATAGGAGCAAAGATATAGTGGTAAATGTGTAAAAAAACGGGAGAAAGAAGTCACTATTCCACGCGGACGAAGTCGCGGGCAAAAGCTAGTAACAAGATATTTCTTAAAATGCCGGCTCTTTCTCTTAAAAGATCTAATAACACGTTAACACTCACTTTAATGTCCCTGACCTTATAGCAAAATGTCTTAAATACAGGCCCAAAAATTTATCAACATATCAGATCTGATCTGACCTATGGTTGACTGGTAGAGAATGCTTTTGGCATTAAGTCCGCCATATGTACAATATTTTGTGTGCATGTAGTTTGAAATAAATAAATATCACTAAGGCCCGGTTGCGCGATCGATAGTTAACTCATACTAATGGTTAAATGTTATTACCAGCAGTTTAATATTTACGATGTGAGTGTTTTGAAGAATAAACACCTTTACCTAATATCAGGATGACTATTTTAATGACCATTGGTTGAGTTACTATCGATCACGCAACCGGACCTAAGCCAACTAATTGCTTGAATTTAATCCACATAATCGATTTGTTTACATTGCGATTTAGTCATTTATTTTCTCGTTCCGTATAAAATAAATTATTTCAAAATCACTAAACAGTGATTGAGTTTCTCATTAACCACAAAAATATAAATGGATCGCTCAGAGAGGCATTTTACATGTGTTTTCTTGCCGATTTCGTAATTCAAAGATGCTTAATAGCCACTTTATATAATAAAAGACTGTGTTTCACACATTAATGTCAAGATATTGAGATATGAGGTGCAGATTTGTAGACCACTCTAGCCTATACTTTTTTTTTACGATCAGCTGAAATAAACATTAGAATATCATGTGATCATCCTACTTAGTTTAAGAAATAAGGGCCTGTTTCACCATCGACAAATAATCACTAACCAAAGAATAAATTTAATCTAGAAAGTCATCATTACGTACGAAGTAGTGGACTGATAACGGTAATGGGAACATTTTCAGTCAATTTTAAACAGACCATAAGATTTCTTATAATTAGTTTTAAATAATAGTTAATTAGTAGCAGGTTCAACTGCCTCGGTGGCGCAGCGGTTAGAGGGTTGCATTTTAAAGTGACGGCTGCGCCAGAGTTCCCAGGTTCGATTCCCGGGTCGAGCCAAAAATATTAACCTGGGTTTTTCTGTACAGAAATTCTCAGGGAAGCCCGGAGTTTGGAAGTTGGCAGTGTTTCACTCCCGTGCCTCGGAAAGCACGTAAAGCCGTTGGTTCTGTGCCTGATCTCTCTCCGGTCTAGTCAGATTGCTGTCCCATTGGGTTATGAGAGTGAAAGGAATAAACAGTGCACCTGTGTTTGCGCACACATTTGTGCACTACAATATGTCCCGCGCCGCCACCGTAGTCGATATCGGCTAGGGGGACTACTACTAGTAGCAGGTATGTCCTAATTTGATTTTAAAACATCTCCTACTGTCAAGGTTTTTGGGGCTTGGAACATCAAAGTAAAAAAACTAACCTAACTAATGTAATAAAATGCATGAAGACACAATAATACACAAGGATGAAAACCCACTGCCCATAAAGCTTGAAAAATAAAATTGGACTCGGTGTGAAGAGAATAATCCAGCCTTTTTACTTATTACTTGGACTGAAAATACAATAGAGAAACTCACTGGTCTTAACCCGCAAACGACCGAGGGTCACTGCGAAACACAATTGTGGTACAAATAAACGGGTACCAGCTAGTTTGGAGTTCCGTACAACTTAATAAATACATTTATTGCAAAAAAATATATATTTTAAAATATTTTGGTACTAGTTTAGTTATTGCTGGCAGTGTAGTTGGTACAATGATTGGCTTTTAATTTAAGAACACTCAATATCTAAGTATCGTATTTGCATCATAATTATAGCCACGTTTTCGAAAAGCTTGATGTTAAAAAGTATAAAAAATGTTGCAGATTTCTTCTAAGTCTTATGTAGACAGAATCCAAAAGAGATACTTTTTGTAACTGGCCAGCTTTCTTGAGCTTCGTAGATAATAAAACTGTATTTTCATCTGTGTCCAGTGATAACTGGCCGGTGTGACCCTGACACTTCATTTCGCCCCGGGGAGTGATCAATTTCAGTAAGTCGTAACGTTTTTACCGGTTAGCCGTCGTTTTCTCGTAAAAACCTTTCAATAAAGACGCTTAGGTCCAAGTTGTGAGCTGACCGATTTTATGAAGATTTTTCAAATATTTTTTTAAAACTTTTGTTAAAAAAATGGAGCATACATTTGAAGAAAAAGCTATCATAATATTAGGCTTTTATTTATTACATACGTACCTTTACCATGGAAATTGTGTAAATGTACCTAAGTATTTGATATACCTAAGTCAAGTAATAATTAATAATCTCTTATAATAAGTAAAAAAAAAGTAAAAAATAATTAATAATCCTTTAATCTCTTTTGATTTATGTATGGATAAAGTTATGTATTTATGTAGGTTTATATAGGTTTATTTTTAAGTATTTATGTAGGTATATTAGTAGTATAATATAAATTTGTTGCTTTTTTGTGTTATTTTATGCCGCCTCAATTGTTTCTGCCTCACCCAATGGTTGACTGGTAGATAATGCTTTTAGCATTAAGTCCGCCATTTGTACTTTCTTTTGTCTGTGCAATAAATAATGAAATACTAATAATAATCAGTAATTATAATCAACATATGATAAGAATGCATCGCATACAATCGCAAAGTCGAGGTCCACTTTCTAAAAATACTTTATTTTTAATTTACCTCACTAAACTTTAACTATTCATTCAACCTATCTGTAGTTCAATTAACTTAAAGGTGATTCTAATCAAATAAATACAGATTTGATACGTTTAAGAACTAGCCGTGAAAAATCATTAATAACTGTAATTGAAGAGGTATTTGCGCCTATAAATCAATGGGTATAATCGCTTCATTCATAGCAATTTTGTGAACTGATTTATCTTATGGCTGTTAATAGACTTGTAATTTCAATCAAAGCTTCGAGCTTGAAGCGTGTTTCATCTTAATTCATAATTCTACACGTCATTTCTAAGAAGAATCAAATCATTGAAGAAAATTTACCTCGAATTTCGAATTACAGAAATTATATAAGGTCACCTCGTTTTAAGTGATAATATTTAAAGGGCCGATTCAGCACGATAAATTAATCATTTTTTGTAGAAAACACTTGGGTTTTTATCCGCTAGTTTTTGAGAAAATTGGAGACTAAGGTAATATTTTTTTTTCAGATTTTAATTTTTTATTAATTAAATCTAAGATTAGAGAAAAAGAAGGTTTGGGAATTGAATTGAGAGAGGCAAAGCTGATGACGTAGATATTTTTTTAAATTGTCAGGGTGCTGCTTAAAAAAATGGTACTGTCTATGTTAAAGAAAATAATAAAAATTAAAATCTCGATTTTCTAAAAAATAATGATAGTGTCCTGTTTCTATGATGTATACTTAACCACTGTAAAAATATTATCACTTAAAATGATTTGACCTTATATGAGCCTGCACGAGCATTGGAATACTTTTATGTGGGAATCATTAAGATTTTGTAAATTTCTTACATAGATTTGAAGCAAGTAACACTTAAATCACAAATACCGCAGTTGTCTTCGAATTGTGACTTACCTGTGAACAAAGAAAAAAACAAATAATTAACAAAAACTTTACTTACTTCGAACAGATGAGCTTAGAAAAAGTAAACATCTTTCAACTCGGACCACGCCTTAGTTTTTTACCCTCATTTATTACACTAAGGTGTGATCTGACCCTTAATCCCAATCAAATCACAATGATAGGGGACAGTTTAGTCCTCGTAAAGAGCATATTGCCTTTTTATTTTTTCCCTGACTACGTCATGACAGTAAAACATGGGGTAATTTTCCGCCGTCTGTGTCGACGCGTTTTTTACGATGGACGAAATTAGTTGTTAATGCAAAAAGTCCAAATCAGTATGCTAATAAAGCAAGTAGTAAATCTTTGTCAGTTGGGGTGCCTTGTTTCTGTGGCGGCATGTCAGCCACAAGAACAATATTTATAGCATAGTTTCACTGGCTAAACATATCCAGCCTAAAACAATTGCTTTGCCACTGCTAGGCAAATCGTGGTAAGCAGAAACTCATTAAGCTGTTTTATTCAGTACCTAGGTTTTGTATCAACTTAATTATTATCATAATTTTTAAAGTTAAGTTTTTTTATACCTTGAAAAGTATTATTTCATGGGGAGTATTTCCCAAAGTCCTCCACCGATCTCTCCTCAGCCAATAGAGTAAATAGAAAAGTTTGAAAACAACGAACAGTGATCTGGATTTCGGAGCATGTCTATCAAACATTTGAGTATTCATAAAATATTTGCATACAGCGAATTTAGAAGAGAAAATTAAATAATTAAAAGCGATCTTTCGATTTCGATTCTCTTTCATGATGCCATAAAGCGTAATCTTTTAAAAAAATATAAATTTTCATATATTTTAATGCAAAGCATTTATGTTTCTGAATAAAATAAGTACCTACATCATTGCTGGAACTTTACTCAGCGTCAGTAAATAGAGATTTATATTTCAAAATGTGGGAGTATCGAATTTTGAAGTGCGAAATTGTGATTTGGAGAAAAAAGTGTACAAATAACAGAAACATCAGTAAAGGTAAAATACTGTGTTTGTTTTGCGCTAAAAAGATACGAGCTATAATGAAATTGGGCTCAGACCTCAGACTGGTTTAAAAAGGCCTTTTCAAAAGGTCACATTTTATCGATTCAGGAGAATTGAGTCTGCTGATGTTACATAGGTACATTATGTGATTAATATCCATAACTGGGTAAGTATCAATCTAAATGTTTTAAATAACTGACGTTACATAAAATAATTTACCCAGTAAAATTGATATTATTTATTAAATAAAACACTCTTAGAATTCAGCCTTTTATCACCCCGTCAACTAATGACAAGAGCCTTGATTTTTTATTTTCTTTTAAGAACTTTATTGCACAAGTAACTGGACTTAATGCTAAAAGCATGATGATGATTGGCGTCAGAAAGCCGAATCTCGCATGATCGAACATGATTCGTGTGGTAATTTCGATAAAAATCAAGTAATAGGTATATTCACTTAAAAAAAACGAAAGAAATCAAAATTCATAGAAATCGTGACCCGAATACAGCAATAACTGTAATTTAAAAAAAAAAAACTATCGTTGAACTTTTTTCGTATACGAATTGCACGAGAATTGGCCTCCAGATCTATCCGAAAGTGTCTTACATTATTATATGAGCACTAAACTTCCTGATGACTGCTGATCCAAGTGAAACTAAGCCCAAGGCCGTTAACCCCGCAAGGACTCCTTGAGTTCTTTCACATTGACACAGGGGCAGCCAGAAAGGTAGATTAAGGCGGGCAGCCGTCGTCACTTTTGTTGAAATGCCGTCGACGTGCCGTTATATCTGACCCCACACGAGACTCTTAGCATCGATTCGTTTTGAAAACGCGCGACAGCATCGCGGCTCACGCAATGAACAGATTTAATTTGGCATCGATGCTACAGAAGCGCGACTGCATCGACACTAACGTCGCAATATTAAAAGGTCCATGCTCCGTCTAAATTTTTAATAGATTGGTCAGTGGCTAACCGTCAATGTGCCGTTGATACGCCATCGACCACAGATTAGTATGACTCCTTAGACGTACCATTGCCAAGTTAAGCTGTTGTGTCAAAACACTGAAAAAGCCCCTGCACACTAATGATGGTTTTGCCAACTTCAATACTGGAAGCCGTTAACACGACAACATGCCAACAGCTTTAGCCGTTGTCATGTGCCGTCCGTGTGTCAGAGCACGGTCCTAATCTTTAAAACATGGAATAAAATCTTTACGATCCGAACAAAGACTGTCAGCGCTGTGCAAGCCGCTCTTGCGTGAAATGGGTTATCAAATTACATTTCCTTCGTCGAAACGTCCTACACATATTAGCCGTTTTGTGTAACCTTAGCACTCTCAAGGACAAAGGTAAAAAAAATAGGGAGGAAATATCATGACGAATTGAAAACGTATCGATAGGATGTTGAAAACTAAAACACACTAATATAAAAGTCAGGCAAACACATGCGACTAAAAAAGATAAAATTAACAGTATGCCACCTAATCAAAAACATAAGCCTAGTAGAGGTATTCTAGTTTGACAAGATCTGCGACATCACATACCTAGTCAGGTACTGTAAATTGAATTTACTAACGTCCCAACATTGTCAGAATCCCACAAACTTTAACATTTCCGAACTACCGTTAGCACATAGTAACCCCGTTTCGATAACATATTTATCAATACCACAACATCATTGGAAGGATCAGGGACCTATTTTGAAATCACACGTGTGACATTATGTAAATGCATGTGTGTTACTATCATTTGCTATTTTAGCGTCGTCTCATTAACTATTCTGCGATATGACACTAAAATTCAAACCAGCCAAAAAGCCAAAAAAAAAAACAAATCACTACTCTTAGCTCTGACCGATCCAAAAGTTTACGTCATTATGCTAGCAGCATTGCCGCATTGAATAGTTGTAGAAACCTGTTCAACTAACCAAGACTCAAAACTGGACTCAAAACTCAAGCAAGCGATGTTGATTTTGTAAATAATTAACGATACTGTGTATTTTTGCAATAACTCCCTTTGAAGGTCTCTTTATCTTCGTCCCAACTCCTTGAACAGCTCGCGTGCGTTCGTTATTTTTGTATTAAGGCAGTACAAATATGCAACACAAAACGTCGCAAAAATGATTAGACGATTTTGTATAACGTTAAATCGGTAGAGACTATAGACGGTAGAAGCACTCCATCTATCCATATATCTAATTTCGGTCGTATGATAAAAAATACGGAGTCGACCGAGAATAAGTTCGTGTCTAGCGCTCGTCTCGAGAGTGATTCTATAATAGAGCCCCGACGAGGCACAACATACTGCTAAATTAAATTCTGTACTTCAATGTAATCAAGAGGAATGTTACCTTCATCTGTATTATTAACTGTTACGTTTCTAATCCAGAAATACTAATATACTATGGCGACTCTATGTAACATGGTTTTCAAACAGAAGTAAATTAAATAAAGTTTTTTTTTTACAGAACTAACTTTAAGATCCGCTTCGACTTATGTCTTTTAAATAATACTTTCCACGATTATTTTTAAGTTGGAAAAAATATTTTTTTTCGAAAACGACTGTAAAAGTATCCATTTAAGTTTCTACTTTAAGAGGTCAATAAACCAATTCCTAAGAAAAATCTTTAAACTTCCTTTTAACGTAAGTAATATAATAATAGAAACCCAATTCATCCGTTGGTAGTATTTGTACATTGTACTATATTATTATCAATTGACTTTTTCCATGACAATCATCAAAAAGACCATTACAGACCAAACATTAATTACTACTGAAGCGGGCAGAAATCGATGACATGAATTAATATCGATAAATCTGTAAGCTGAAGCTTGCATCTCTAGCAAAGGGCATCCCAGTCATATGGGATTTGTGAAATATTGCTCAAGTGTGTTGGAACTTGATTTAGCAGACTGAAAAATGTCAGGAATAAATCTGTGATTTCTCTTTACTAAACCTACGTTGGGTGACGTATTCCTAAATAACATTAATAATATTTTCGATGTTTCATGAATATAAGGAGTTAATAAAAAAGCGCCATACCTCTTGTAACCACTTTCCCAATGCTGGGCTTATTAATTTGGGTAAAATTATGAATTTGCTACAATTGTATTGGCTTCGTTGTAACGATTTTTCATCTTTGTGTTAATAAGTATCAGACAACGATTATGCAATATCTGCCCATTTTAGCTGTGATAATTTGCTTAACGTGCCTTCCGAAGCACGGAGATGCTCGTGATATACGTCACATATACTTATACATATACATTCGAAGTCGAAATAGTCACCCCCATCCAATCAGGACTGCGCCGTAAGTTGCTTTACTGCGGTATCACTACCAAAACGCTGCGGAAAAAAAATATTTAAAAAAAAATGAGTGCGGTTTAATATATATTTTTCTATTCAGGGAGTCTTTTACCAATTTAGACCTACTCTATATTTTAAATGTAAGGCACCGCTTTTGTTCTTACACTTTTCATTGATGTATGTAATATTCAAAAGCTTTTCTGTAGTAAATATAAAAGTGTTAGATTTCATGTTTAAGATCTGTACCTAACAATGTACCTAATTAATTAGTCCATTACCCGGGTAACATGAGAAGTCATTATCACATGATAGCTACTTAGGCACAGTCTGCCCACAATTGAAAATTGAAACAGTAACATTGCTCCAAAAAATGATTGGTCTTTCACTGATCAACTTTCTTGCCTTTAGATTTTATGGATAATAGTAATAAATAGACTTGTCCACTTATGACTTGTGACTTCCATGTCATGCCTAGTACCTAAATAAAGCCTATTAATGTCTTCACACCTTCGACATCGTAGACATTTATTTAGATGAAAGTAAGCTGTGTTTCATAGAAAATAGTATGAGCTTACAGGCGTGTTTAGAAGTGCAAGCCTACTGTCTTCACTTGTATTATGACGGGAGGCACAAAGCGTCCCTGACAGTGATTTATTATTACTATCTAACCAATAAAATTG
This sequence comes from Pyrausta aurata, assembly GCA_963584085.1. NCBI lineage: Eukaryota > Metazoa > Arthropoda > Insecta > Lepidoptera > Crambidae > Pyrausta > Pyrausta aurata. The sequence goes on along the minus strand of OY757256.1, from coordinate 11,448,558 downwards.
ATGGTCCGTTAACTATTCAGCTATTTTCTTTGAGATTTTTTACAGAAAATAACTTATTAAGCAGACACGTCTCATTTTATGTAGACTAATGAATCGAAAAGTCAAGTTTCATGCAATAAATGAGCTATGTCGCGAGTTCGAATCCCGCAAGGGGCAAATGCTTACGTGATGAGCACAAACATTTGTATCTAAGTCATGGATATTTATATATTTAAGTATTTATGGGAGACGCCCCCGTCATTATCGTTGTCTGGTATTCGTAGCACAAGGAAGAAAAGTCCTTAGTTCGAAACCAAGACAATTGGTGTGTTGTCTGCCGCATATTTGTTGAAGATGTTACATGTTGTACATTGATAGATAGAAAAGAAACACTTTATTGCATACAACAGTAAATAATACAAGACATCTTAAATAAAGAAGTTGTACAAAATTAAGACGACCCTATACTCACAGATTTATTTTCCAGACACCCTTCAGGTAAAGAACAGCTTTGAGGAAGAAAGAAAAGTAGGAAATCATAAACTCAATCACTACCTGAATAGATAATTCTACAAATTCAAGTGTATTAAAAAAACAAATATACCAGCACTACTGTTTACAGTCCAATCGGTTTCTTTCCCGTTAGATTTTTTTTCTTTCAAACTTTTTTTTCAGGAACCATTTATAGAAATTGTCTGTAATTTGAAGAAATAATTATTTTGTCTCAAGTTAAGCCACTTAGCTGTAATTACCGTATTTAAACTTTCAGATGAAGCGAATAAAAACCTTGCTTAAATTAATGTCCACAAAGGAAAGTTAAAAAACGGGCAATAAATAACTTTCAATTTAGTTTCTTGTTCTCACTTCCTTCATAAGCAATCTCTATGTTATTTATATTTATAAAATTATTTTGGTTGATTTCGCGATAAATCATCACAATGTAATGTAAGCTGATTGGCTAGTCACGAAATATGATGTAATTCAGATTATTACTATGTAAAGTATTTGAACTTAATCATAATTAAAAAAATAAAGTATTTGTTTCACAACAAGAGGATTTTATTGAAAGCTATATCGACCACCGACCACAGTCCAAGTTTCTACCAGTCATGTCATCTTATCAACCAATCTAATTAGTTTGATGCAGTACTATCAATGTAATTGAGTATTTATTTATTTAAAAACTTTATAGCACAAATAAAAGTGTACAAAAGGTGGACTTAATGCTAAAAGCATTCTCTCCCAGTCATACCTTTAGGTCATGCAGAGAGATTGTGATGCATGCTGATTTCAATTAATATCATTCATTAGATCTGATTATCGAATTAGCTTATTAACATGAATTTGTAACAAATTACATAAGGAAACGACATAAGTATACATTTACAAATATCTAACTTTGTTTAGCTAATTTCTCTTTTTTAAGAAACAAGCTACACTGAAAGCAATCAGTTACAAGGCAAAATGCCTAATAAATAAATAAAAAACAGCTCTTGTCCATCAAGTATACTCGTAGTTCTCATTAATACACCAAGAGCCAAGAAGGTTTTATTATTCGTGAGTAATTAACTAAAACATCCACTGTCCTTTGTGTTCATACGAGATTACGGCGCGTTGACAAAAGGGATTTGGTAAGTGGGATCAACAAATCAGTTTGGCTAATTAGTGGCAGAGCCACAGTATAAGTACAAAAGTAGCATCCTTGTTCGAAAAAAAAATTAACAAAACATATATTCAGATCCATCACTCTAGCTAACTATTTATTAATCATAATAAATGGAATCAGTCGTTACTTTGCGAAAATCCATTATAAAGTTAAAACATTTAAAACATATTTTGCCCATGGTCTTTAAAATAGCATTTGTCTGCGGTATTTTTTTCTTAAAATACGCACAATCGTAAATAATAACCCGCTGTTAAAGATATCTAACCATAAGTTGAGTTAAAAAATCTATCACGCAACCGGGCCTAAGTCAAACAAATACTAAACCAGTCACAATACCCAGAGAATTGGCTCAACCAAACAAAAATCTACCGGTTACGATTGCTGAAAATCCAACTTTTGTTAACACGTTTGCCGCCCTTCGCGCTATCAATCAAGCCATTAGGCGACCAAACCTTAAAGTGATCCCTGGGGAGATCCCACAAGGGCCTGACCATTGTCCGATGAACAAAAAGACACTTGATATTTTTGGCACATAACGATTTTAACAGTCTACGGAAGCCACTTATCATATGAAGTAGTGGGCTTTTGATTTGGGTCTGACGCTTACTTACTTTACCTATTTTATTATAGTAATTTATGGATATGATTTGACTATCTGTGTAACCGTCTGTGGTAAAGTAGCTCCCAAATGGATGCAGTTTCGATTTTCGTTCAGTTTATTGTGTCAAAGAAAATTTTAAGCCGAGTGTTATTGAACATAATTCATGAAAATCTGTAGAGCCGTTTTTTTATTAGCGACGGTTTTTTTTTTTATTATTTAAAAATTAACGTAATAATTATTACCAATCTAAGAATGAATACCTGAATACCTCTGATGAATACCTCTTAAGAATGTTATTTATTGATAAGTGTCGAGTTCCTAAGTTTGATCTAAAATATACATGTATGTAGAAGATGTTATGTTAAAAAATATATGTTAAGTACTTAAAATAATAGTTAGCCCTCATAATGTTGCTATGCCCTGTGCAGGGCGTCACATGTACCTTTAAAACTTTTATACCATCTTAATATGTAATGTGACATGCAATAAATGATTTGATTTGATTTGATTTGATCTATCCGATAGTTACAAAAACACAACATTTTCTAACGCGTACCTACTTCACTAGTTTCCATGCAAAGAAAGGAACCGCAATTTACCGCAATGCCATAATTCGATCCTGCAAAAGAATTCAGTCCGTTGAACGAGGTAAAACACGTCGCGTCCAACTCAGAACCACTATTCCAGATATGACGTTCCCAGTACTGAAAATTAATGTGATGTACAGTCAACCACGTATTTTATTTAATCCCTAAGAGACAAGAAAACAGTGAGTTTTACTCTTGGATGAATAAACCACTGGATATGAAACGCAAGAGCGAATGTATGAAAACATCATCAACCAATTTTTGCGGGGTGGGGGGAGTTTGTCTTGTCACTAATTGACATTTAGTGCGTGGAAGTGTCGATATTATTCTATCGATATGTGTTGAACGAATGAATGAACGAATCTTATGCAAAATGTTTTTATTTTATTTTAATCCAAAACAATAATTATGGGCATGTTTAAATAAGCACAAACCATTAAACGAATAATTGAAACATAGAATATGTTTATAAACGGTCTGGCAAGTAACACTAACTAGAACTTCCTAAGACATTGTGAAACAGGCCGTAAGTCCTCCAATGGTATAATAAAATCCTCCAATAGTATAATCTAGCAGTAGATGAGCTTACACTTCAAACTAAACTACACAATTTCACGGGATTGTATGCAACTTTCACTTGTTTAAAAGGTAAAAATGGTATTTACCTTCCCGCCCATAAAATACCATTTTTACCTTTTAAACAAGTGAAAGTTGCATAAAATCCCGTGAAATTGTGAAGTTTAGTTTAAAAATACAACAAAGTTTAAAATCTTATAGAGCTTACACTAAACTTTGGTATGATACTAAGAATGTATAAATAATATACTTAGTTATAGGCATAGTGAAATAAATTGAAATTTTCATTAAACGAATTTGTAACTTATCTATGTGGTGTGAAATAAAAAGTAATCTTATCTTAAAATTTATTTATTGTATAGATTAATAGAATCACTTTTTATCGAATAACAAAATATTTGTTAGAAAACACTTTCCACAGCGCCATATTAAAAAATAAAAACTGGTTCCACCTGCCTTAAACTTACTCCATTCAGCCCAACGACCTAAGTCTTGGGTTTGGGTTTCAGCCACTGAGCAGAAAGTAGGTAATAGAAAGTAACGGAATAACATAAATCGCCTAACTTCAAGAATATGATACTGTGAGTGTTTCATTCTAAACCATCGACTAACTAATTAAAACTATTATGATTCGGAACCCTCATTAAAGTGTTCCTATAGGTTCAGTTATAAGAACAGTAGAACAGAACGGACTTCTGAAGGTCGGGTCCCAATCCCAACTGATGATCAAAAATATAAATATTGTAATAAAATATGAAGTTTAAAATATTAAAGAAAACTGTTGTATTTTTAGGATCACTTTAATCTACTTTAAAGTTAATCATTTTACAGATCTATTATTTTATTTTATATTATAAATTTATTAGGACGTTTATCGATATGATTATCGACAATTGTCAAGCACAATTAAAACTAAATTGACAAGGAAACGAATGATGAACGTACGATAATCCTACCAAATGAAGTATGCGTCATCTTGTTGATTTTGCAATAATTGAACACAACTTTTTTAATTAGCAATGTAACTTTTCTCTAGAAAAACACATTTCGCTATTTTAAGAAAAAATAACAGCTTTATTGGGATACAAAGTTACTTACGAATGAAAAGAAATATTTTTAGTCTTGCCGCTATAATTTTTACACAATAATACGGCACATTTACCCATTTTTTTCTGCAATGTTTCTCACCGAGTTCTGTCATCGTACTGACAAGACGTCACATGAAATTGAGGCTAAAATGCCCAATTCGTTGCCGAGGGGGAACAAACGAAATTTACTGTCATTGCGCGTCCAGTGGTTTATTCGTCCAAGGTTTTACTACGTATAGAGAAGCTATGCCAAGTAAAAAATGTATCGCAAATACGAGGACAAGATTATGACGTGTTCCTTTAAATTTGAATTTCGAATATGAAATTATTTGTGTGAGTTGATGAAAAATGACCTCAATTAATGGCGCACGAGATTGACGCTAGTAATAGTAGATCAATGATGAAAATTAAAGAAACAATGCCTTCCAATATATGCAAAGAAAATATATAAATGCTATAAATATGTAGGTACCTTTTCATGCTTAATTAAGTAAAGTTTTAACGAAACCCACTTGCTGCATGGGGATGTGTCTATTATTTCTAATTTTAAGTACTTGTGCATCTACGAGTACTTCAGATTAGACTTTTCAGATCAGATCAGAATACATCAGACTTTCAACATTGCCTAAACAATTTGCTTACAAAAAGCACTGAATTATCCACAAACAGCATTTAATCACATATATTTGCAAAAAAAAACTTGGAAAAGGGTATATGATCCCCATTGTACGCCGCAAGAATCTCAATACCCATTCTCGTCGGTGTAACCCGGATAACTATTCCGGAATCGGGGCACTTTTTATTGGAAATCTATTTTCGGATTGTATATTTTGAATATACGCGTACACACTTCATTATGTATACACTTTTAGTGCAAACAGAGGTACATACTATGTTTAAAAATAGTAGGTTCGAATTCATGTGTCTTTTTTATTTAGGTCAAAAAAACAATTGAAGATTGAAAAAAAAGAATAGGATTAAAAATGATTGAATTGTCTTACAAGAATTATAAAAAAAGTTACAACATTGAATTTTAGTAACAAAAATTATTTGTTGCTTCACCGCAATTCTCTTCTTTAATAAGCTTTGCATTGTAGGCACAGGCGTGGTGAAGTAACTAATAGCATATTATAGCAATAATATTAGCAGTGTCACGATAAAAAGTTTTTGACTTCCGAAAACTTAACTCTTTGCGGCCAATCGTTACTACCTACTTATTTGGAATCCCAAAAATATTGATACAATTTTTTTTATAATATTTGAAAAAGGTTGAAGAAATTTTTCACTTTAGACATAGACATCTACAAAAAAAAGATGCGGTCCTACTATATATATTTTAATTGTGTACCTAGTTGTGAAATGATTTACACCTAAAAAGTTTATGTGCACTTTGATGTTAGGTGATAATGAGCCAAACTTATACATAGCATTTATTTTAAAATGCCCACGTTGACAATGTTTTACTTGTAGCTGAGAAACATTTACGACTGTTTAAATATTTATATTAGAAGATAAATATTTTTATGTAATAACTAATTCTGAATTGGGCTCTCTGATGTTTGGTGTTGGCCTAGTCAAGGAAATACGCTTTTCAAAATTAATGTTCTTTTACATAAGAACCATTTTTTTAAATCGCCATGTTTGAATACATTGGACCTACCTTTGATATAATTGCCCATTTTTGTAGGTGTACTGAAAATTGATCTATTTTACTCTTCCAGTCATATGAAAGTATATTTGTAATTTAAAAAATCTGCAAAAGTTGCAAATTATTGAAGTATGTGTAGCAATCGTCGATTAGAAAATTTAATCAACGCTTCCATTTAGCCGAAAATCTAAAAATACTTTTATTTCTTCGCTTTTCGGTGGTCTCGTAATTGGTAGACATTAAACAAGACTTGGTTCTGCTCTTAGGGTCCCTGCACACGATACGACAAGTAAAGGGAAAAATAAATGGCTTTTCGATTTGAAGGAATACCTATTTTTAGCTGCGTGCGTGAAATGCTTTCGGCTTTCTTTTTAAATTCTCAGGGATCGATAGGAGGCCGGCGGTCGCGTATAAGTGTCGCAAACATGAATGTCAAAAAATGATAATAAACACGTGAGGTTTTAACATAAATCGTAACGTTTTTGAAAATCCAAAGATATTCAGAGTATTTTTATAACTATTGAGTTAGTGAAATCGGTATTTATCACTTATAAAATTCAGCACATCAAAACGTATCAAGTGTATTTTGTAAGTATCAGTAATCTTTATTTTTAGATATTTCACACAACTCAAAATTTTAAGTTAGGACTATTTTTTGCACTCAGGTACCCCACATTACCACTGAGTAAGAATATTTTTATATAGACCTATATTCTAACATCATAAGAAAGCCTACAACTGTAGCTTTGTGTATGAACATTCTCGCGTAGGTGTTAACAGTTAGAAGTAAGTGAAACAGTACACGAAACTTGCTCTACGAATCTTAGCTTTGTATCAAACTCGGCTTTCGTTGAGTTTCTGCATAGACCGGCCCTTAGATTGAATAGATATTTCACTTGAGCACTGACAAACTTGGTAATCTGTCCTTGTCTTTGAAACTCAACGCTTTGCTTGAGACACACTGTATTTGCGTGAGGAAAGCTATAGAGTAAAAAAAAGTTCAAATTCAAATTGATATGTAAGTAATGTTCTATAATTTCGGTTGTCGTTATCTCTAAACACACGACTCAGGGATGATTTCATTTTTGGGGTACCTTACCCGAAGAGTAAAAACAGGGCCTTATTACAGGGACTTTGCTGTCTTTCCGTCCGTTCGTCTGTCTGTCACTGTATCTCAAGAACCGCGATAGCTACAACGTTGAAATTTTCACAAATCATGTAGATATTTCTGTTGGCGCTACAAAAAAAAATACCTAAACAAAAACCCTTACAACAAACGCGTTTTTACTGCCCCTATTTACAGAATAACAATAATGGCAACAGGTAGGCACTTTAAATATTACCTTCACCTGTTGTTCACCTAGTCAAGGGTAAGGAAACATCATTTGTTCGTTTTATCATATTTTCAAACCCTGTCAGACGAATATAAAAGCCTTTAAAATCTAGGACTTTAATTCGATTAACATTCGATTTAATAACCCTGTCGAGCATTGAACTCGTAAAAAGAATCAAAATAACCGACTCTAATTGCAGTCCGTTAATTGGGTCGAACTCATCATCTGTATTGGCACAATCGCGAATACACACGCGTGTGACAGTATCGCAAACATTGCTCATTGGTGTTAACTTTGCTCTGAACCAGAAATAGAATACACTGTCACATTATTGGTACAGAATTTCAGATAACTCGGACCTGACTCACCTTCGCACGAGTGTTATCAAGATTACTTTTAATGTTAACTCTAATCATGATCGATGATCAAAATTTAAGAACGAGGCTCTTGACGATGGAGTTTGTTCCAAAACTCCAAAAAAGGGAATATAGTGTGGTGGTGTTCTTTTCGTCTTCTACACCGCTGCTTAAAGACCGGGGGTATAACGCCAAAAGCCTGTCCTTATATACTATACTAGCTTTTGCCCGCGACTTCGTTCGCGTGGACTTCAGGTTCGTCCTGTCTAGTAGCGCCAAAAATGTGTTTTTTTACGACCTCACATTAGCAACCTCAAAAATTGTAGCCTATATGTTATTCTGATGTATAAGCTATATTGTGGTAAAGTTTCATTCAAATCCATTCAGTAGTTTTTACGTGAAAGAGTAACAAACATCCATACATCCATACTTACAAACTTTCGCCTTTAATTTAACTATTCAATACTCTTACTTCTTCGACGAAGCTACTTCTACGTGCTTCATCGACAACGAATAACTGTTTCGCCTTTATAATAGTAGTAGGATCTGCAGCCTTCTGCCAGTACTGATATTGCTGCTAACCAGCACCAGACCAGGAGCAACACCACGAGAACGTTTATTTAACGGTGACGTTGTATCCTATTTTCATTTCAGTAGCCCACTACAGCTCTACGCTAAAATTTTAAAACATATATTCATTCGGCTTAGCGTGAAAATGTCAAATAGGTACATAAATATTATACGAACGGTCTTCAGCTTAGAAATTATAATTCTTATTTAGAAAGCTCAATAAGACTGTTGTTTCTTTTGATTTTTTTTAGCATCTAGGTAGATATTTGGCCGCTATCTCATCTGGTAGTAAGTGATAATATCTATTCCTAAACACAGACATAGATGTCTAAATATTCTTGACTTATTTTTTTTTTCTTGAAACGTATATTTGTTTTTTTCTATACACGATTGAGAAGCAATAAAGCTTTCGTTTTGCTCATAAAATTGATAGCCGCGTTTTGACCTAATTATATTTAGATCTAGTTTCAACAATTTATAACGTTCCAAAATTAATGGGTCATATCTGAACCTACTTTGTGCTGTCCTTTTGGAAAAGGTTTATTATTTTGTAAAATATACAATATTTTTAAAATTCATAACAAGTTACATTCCCGAACCAACAATAAAATGTTCATCATACAAAAGAGTATTTTTTATTACACTCACACGTGTTTTATTTTCCTGAATAGAGTATTTTTAAATCTGACAATGAAACAAGAAATTGAAAGAATTACTTACATTATGTCCTCACAACCAACACATGAATAAAATGTAGAGAAAAGGCTCACATGAAGTTCAAAATACGTGTATGAAACGTATGTTGTGTCATACAATTACGTCTTATCGCATTGAATAAGATAGTTAAAGGATATTTTTTTTGATGAAAGATTACTCAATCAATTACTATAGTTAAATTATGTTGATATTTTAAGTTTCTTTAAAACTTTGATGCTTAATCGATTCTTGATAAACAAATAAATACGTCTTTCACTACTTATATCAAATATCTTAACCAATTGGTTAAAATCTCTGAGCAATTGAGGCTTCTATACCTTTTCCATTTGGGATGAAGCATAAGAATAAAAATGTTTTTATCTTTATTTATAATTTTACGAGATCGTAAAATGTTTGGTAACATGTTACTGTGGTATGAGCGAGATGTTTGTGCTAAATAGATAAGGCCGCATAGAGCGCTTTAAGTCCTACGATTTCTTTTATAGGTAAACCGCGAAATTGAGACCTCGCCTGCGGGGTACAGGGGCGCGGGGGGAGGCGAGAGCGGGGTGTGTAAGAGGTGCGGACGGCAGGCACATTCTTTTCAAAATTCAGTACGCTCGCTACACAGGTAGCGATAGCATCTGTTGACAGTTGCGGACGCTTTGACAGAAGTACACAAGAGAATACTGTCTGACTGAAGTCTGAAGATGAGTCGCAGTATATTCGGACACAAAATCTATATTATTGTATTTTTTGTCGTGTTTTTTTTAATTTCTATTTTGCATCATTCTCCTGCACCTGTTACAATCTTTGAACATGACCTAAAGTTGTAGTACTTTTATATATTCTATGCAAAAGTATAACTGGGGAAGAGAATGCTCTTAGCATTAAGTCCGCCGTTTGAACACTGTAAAATAATAGTGTTTTAATATAGGCTCTAAATATATACGAATATTTTAGAATAAAATATAGATCTAAATTCAGTGGAATATGAACTAGATATGAATATGAACTAGATACACACTCAAACAAAACAGTCGCAAAAGTTACCGTGGAATGTTATTTAAAATTTTTAATTTTGCCAAAAAAACGATCTTATTTCAAGATTCCATTTTATTTATTGATTAAAATCCACGGCTCTGGATAGTAATATTTAGAATTAATTCACTCTCATTGGTGTAATTGTATCGAATCGAATATTTTTTTCCAATATGTTATGTAATGTTATAAAGTGTCGACACTGACGACCACATATCTTAAGAAATGTCACGGCAAATTTCGTCTCTTGTGTATCCCCGCCGCCCGCACCCCTTACAGTCCCCGCTCTTGTCTTTCCGCCCGCACCCCTGTACCCCGCAGGCGAAGTCTCAATGAAGCGGTTTACCTATAAAATAGTATTTTCGCGGTAACCTTTTCATCTTGTTAAAATATTGTATATAGGTTTTATTTTTACATCGCAGACTTTTTAGTGAAAAACAGCTACACTTATGCCCAGAGGCAGTGAGCATAAATTTAGTTAATAAAGTATCTTAGAATTTAAACTTATTTTAATAAAAGAATCCTTAAAGGACACGTTGTTAAATAAAAGGAACACTAAGGTAAGCGCATTGCCCATTTGAGCTATCGGGACTTACCTAGTATTGACTTCACCGTAAATGTCTAGAAAGGTCGGTACGTGATCTCTTACCTATACAGATAAACCGTTTGGCAAAATGTTAAGGTACGTTTTCACCTACATGTTCGTATAGACGAGCCACCGGTAGCCATTGCAATGCAGTTAATGAAGGCGGTTGAATGATGAAAACAAAATGGTAAGTGGCAGGCTGCCTCACCATGTGCGACAAGGTTATACTAAAATGTAGGGCAAAATCTTGTCTTTAGCCAGTTGCAAATCTGTTGCAGTTGACTTCACGCTTTTGAGTATTCCGTGGACAAACATACAAATACACATACATTCACTTACGAAACTTGGCATACGTGTATGGAAGCTTAACTAGAGCATCATACATAAATATTATTAAATATTAACCATAACACATACATACATGGCAAATTGATAACTTCTTTTTTTGAAGTTGGTAAAAAATAGCACCAGCAATGCCTATTTCATTGCATCCGCTATAACACTTTGAACATCAAACACATCTTTCCCCACTGGTCGGTTGCCTCGTGAAAACGCACCTTTAACCTTGATTCAAATTAAGACGCGGGTCAAAAGACTCTTTCATCATCATCTTTCTTTCTTTTCTTTCTTTCATCATTCTCTTGCCCTGTCCCCAGTTATCTGGAATACCAAAATATACCAAAAATAGCCAACTCGGTACATCACTAACTCGTCCAGGTTTGTCGGTTCGGTACCGATAACCTGCCGCTTTAAGTCTTCACCCAATTTGTTCAAAGGAGCTCCGACATCGTCCGGTTTAAATTCAATTGCTGTCCCTTTTCAGTAATTCACTTTAAACGATGACACTTTAGACGAGTGTGTATCAGACAGATGTTGATAAATATGTTACCTTCTTCTATAGTTCAAATCAATTTTCGTTATCCTTTAACAGCCGATCACATACTATGTACGGGCAAATTATATGACAAATCGATAGTCGTCTGTTAAAGGGTTAATGCTTATTAACCGATGGTGGAATTTTCTTCAAACTTTGTACATTTCTTGCAGTAGTAGGCATCGAAGTATTGCTACTCAGTACCTTTCAAAAAGTATGTATAACGCGGTATACGGCGACATACTCCCCAGCAGAGCCACCCCTTTAGAAAAATATCATATATATACTAAAATGATGTACGCTAAGCGTACATAGTGTACGTTATGCCGATATCGCTGTACGTGTAATAGTTAATGAGAAAATGGACTTTGATTGTGGCTCTGCTGGGGAGCATACTCCCTGGCAGCGCCACTCAGAATATGACCTCAGGAGTGATAAACGCAGCAGTTTTTTAATAGAACCTGTTGTACGAATTGTGTTTGTTGTGTACGTGTTACAAAATGTCATTATGAATCAGCAGTTGTGAATTTATATGCAAAAGAAAGTCGCGTTAGTTACACCACTTATAACTCGAGAACGGATTGACCAATTTTCATGATTTTTACTTTGTTGGATTAGTTTTCGTACTGAATAACATAATAAATATTGAAATATTAAAAATTCACGCTATTACCGATATAGCTATTGTGACAGAGCTTTTCCGCAGAGCCACCACATAAAAAGATCATTTATATACTAAAGAGACGTACGCTTAACGTACATAGTGTATGTTAAGCCGATATCGCTGTACGAGTTATAGTAAATGAGGAAATGGACATCGATTGTGGCTCTGCTGGGGAGGATACTCCCTGGCAGCGCCACTCAGAATATGACCTCAGGAGTGATAAACACTACAGTTTATTGATAAAACCTGTTGTACGAATTGTGTTTGTTGTGTACGTGCTACAAAATATCATTATTAATCAGCAGTTTTATATTTATATGTAAAGGAAAGTTGCGTTAGTTACACCACTTGTAACTCGAGAACGAAGGGACCGATTTTCATGATTTTTACTTTGTTGGATTAGTTTTTGTCCTGAATAACATAATAAATATATAAATATTGAAAATTCACGCTATCTCATCGATATAACTATTGTGACAGAGCTTTGCCGCAGAGCCACCACTTGAAAAGATCATTTATATACTTAAGAGACGTACTTAACGTACATAGTGGAAGGGACCGATTTTCATGATTTTTACTATGTTGATTGAAAATTCACGCTATCACACCGATAAAAATATTGTGACATGCTTTGCCGTAGAGCCACCAATCATATATTTTAAAATAATGTATGTCTAACGAACATAAGCTACATACGCCGTTCATGCTGTACTGTCATGATAAAATAGACATTGATTGTAGCTCGGCTGCGAAGCCTGCGTAGCATACTCTCAGTGCTACAAAGAATTAAAAGAACTTCCGAAAGATAAACTCATTTTTTTAAACCTGTAGTACATAAATGGAGTTTGAGTAGAGTTTGTGTATTTCAAAGAAAAAAAAATCTTTTTTCGGAGAAGACGATAGTGTACGTGAGCTACGGTAAGAACTAAAACGCCACAGACAAGCACGCGTCAGCACACTGCAATAGAGACACAGATGATGTGTCTGTCAGGTGAGAATCAAAGACGTATTTTACGACATATTTAAGTTTATTTAGACTTGACAGATTCGATGTGCAATGTGCCGAATACAAACATGACATGGCTCGCCTGCCATCTTTTCCAGAGAGAGGTTTCCGGCTCCGGTGTTGCCGTTCTTAAATCTAATCTTACTTACTACTTCACATCTTCCTTTTTTCCAAAAAGTAGTCTAGTCCATCAATATCTCACCATTGCCCTTTTTTTTTTAAAGAAAAAAAACAAATGTCATTTTATTTGGCATTGACGTTGACATTGATTGACTAACCTAATTTTATTGACATCTCACTTAGTATAACCTAAAGTTATTATAGCAAACATTACCAAGGATATATTATGTTTTACAGAATACAATGCTAAACATACGCCCGTAAATTCTATTTTATCAGTTTACAATAATTTTGGACCCAAAAGTATCAGTGAAAGTATACCTTACTATGACAACAATTATTATACATTTTCAATATACCTAGAAGGCTTCTTATACAAACGACCATATCTAGATCTAGAATTATCGGTAACAATAGGCGGTGGTGTGTCAACTTCACTAACAACTGGAGAGTCCAAGGTGTCTGGACAAGGATTACTTTGAGATTCTAGGTCCTCGGACCAATTGACAGGATGTGATGGTTTTAATATATGAACTCTATTTCTACGAAATGTGCCCTCAGGACTTTTTATCATAAAGCTTCTAGGCTCAGGGCCTACTTGTGAAACAACACCTGGAACCCAGGTGCCATTGGGTTTGTGTTTAAACAAGACATTATCACCTAACAACACAGGCTTTAGCAAGGATGTATTTTTATTATAATTAAATGCTGAATTTGACTTTTGTTTATTAATTGTCTCCTGAACCCTTTTGTTATCCACTACTTTAAATTGTAATTTTTGTTCGGTTGTTGGAATTAATGTTCTCAAGCTTCTAGACATACATAATTCGGATGGAGAATAGTTATTGCATTTTGGGGTATTTCTATAAGACAATAATGCAAGATAAGGATCAGTCTTATCTACTTGACATTTTTTTAACATATTCATCATTATTCCTATGGTTCTTTCAACCATACCATTTGAACAACTCATGTAAGGACTAGATGTTATGTGTTGAAAGTCCCATTCATTAGCAAAGTTTTTAAATTCCTTACTATTAAATGGGGGTCCATTGTCTGAAATGACTATGTTTGGTATTCCATGACGGGCAAATATTGATTTTAATTGAGTTATGATTTGATTTGCAGCAAACCCAGAATTTAGTAATGCCATTTCCACAAATTTTGAGTAATAATCAACAACAATGACATATTTTTTACCATCAAAATCAAACAGATCTAAACCTACTTTATTCCAAGGCAATAATTTATAGTCATGATGTAGTAAAGGTTCCTTATTATTATTTTTTCTGAATGTTAAGCATATCCTGCATTGTCCTACATATTTCTCTATGTCACTTTCAATTCTTGGCCAATAGACTGCACTTTTGGCCAGACGAATACAGCTATTTATGCCTTGATGACCTTTATGTATAATACTTAGAATATTACTTCTGTATGACTCCGGAATAATCATGTTATTACACTTAAAAACAATGTTATCAATGACATGGATCTCACTTTTAAAAGAAAAGTAGGGCCTGACGTCTACACTAACAGATTTTTTATGTTCTGGCCAACCATATTTACAATAATGAATAATTTTACATAATGTTTCATCTTTAGAGGTCAGCTCTTGTATTTCTTTAAGTTTTTCTGGACTGACAGAAAGACTTGAGAGAATAAGATTGACATGTAAATCTAATTCATGATCTAAATCCTCTAACGAATTTTCTGACATAGCCATTCTTGATAATGTGTCTGCCACATAGAGGTAACGGCCAGGCTTGTAAATTAAGTTGATATCATATGGCTGAAGTCTAAGCATTATGCGCTGTAATCTAGGGGGCACATCATAAAGAGCTTTCTTGAAAAGAGTGATCAAGGGTTTATGATCTGTTTCCACAGTAAACTGCCTGCCATATACATACTGGTGGAACTTAGTGCACCCAAATAATACAGCTAATAACTCTTTCTCTATCTGAGAGTAGTTTTGTTGGCATTTATTTAGGGATGCGGATGCAAAAGCTATTGGTTGTTTACCATGAGATAATACTGCACCCATGGCTGCTTTAGAAGCATCCACTGACAGTAAGACTTCTTTATCAGGGTCATAATATGTGAGTACAGGGGTTGAACAAATGAGGCTTTTTATTTTTAAGAATTCTGACTCATGTTGGTCTGTCCAGTTCCAGGCTACATTTTTAGATAATAGTGAACGCAAGTTACTTGACTCTTGTGACAAATTCTTTATAAATGAGCCTAAGTAGTTTACCATACCCATGAATCTTTGTAGTTCTGTAATATTGGTAGGGCTAGGCATGGCAACAATGGCCTGAACTTTGGTTTCATCCACTTTAACGCCTTCAGCACTAAAAATGTGACCCAGATACCTAACTTCTGACTGACAAATTTTTGACTTCTGTTTGTTAAATTTTAAATTACATTCGGCAGCCCTTTGTAGTACTTTTTCTAATCTTTCATTATGTTCAGACTCTGTTCTACCAAAAATCAAAAAGTCATCGAGCATTATTTTTACTCCTTCTATGTCCCCAAACCTTTTTACCATCTCTCTATGAAAAATTTCAGGAGCTGCATTAATTCCAAAAGGTAGACGTGTGAACCTAAACCGACCAAATGGTGTTATAAAAGTACATAGCTTAGATGCTGTTTCTGACAATTTTAGCATCCAGTAACCTTTGTTGGCATCGAGAGTTGAGAAGTATTTTGCCCCCACCAAAGAAGACCTAATCTCATCTATTGTTGGGAATTGGTAGTATGGTCTCATTATTGCTTGGTTTAGATGTCTAGTGTCGAGACAGAGCCTAATCTGACCATTCTTTTTAGATGCAATAACTAAAGGGCTTACCCATGGAGTTGGTTCTTCGACCCGAATAATCACACCATTTTGTTCTAGGTTACTTAGTTCTTCTTTTAGTACAGTTTGTAATTTAAATGGAACTCTTCTGCATGCACTTACTAATGGAGTCACATCTGGCTTCAAGCTAAAATCACATTCGAAATCAGTTAGACATCCTAAACCCTCAAACAAACTAGTATAATTTTCTAATAAGCTATGACTTGGACCACCCTTAGAAGAGTTATTATTATCATTCCCAATCACTCTGTTAATCATTTTTATTAAGTTCATATCTTTACTGGTAGTCCTTCCTATAATGTTTTGACAATTTAAATCAACCACATGGAAGTTTATGTTGTAATTATATCTTTGATGACAGACACTTAAATTGCATTGGCCTAAAGTCGGTATAACTTCACCACTGAATGTAGAGATAGTATGCATACTTTTTGTTAGACATGTGTTAGGAATACCCAATTTCTTATATGTTGAGTATGAAATTATATTAGTATCAGCCCCTGAATCTAATAAAAAATTAACATTTGTGTTATTAATGACTAGATTAACATGCCATGGTTTAGTTTCAATATTATTAATACTGTAAATCGTACCTATAAACAAGTTATCATTTGGAGTTTTTACCACATCATCTTCTTGGGTTTCTATCATGTTCACCGATCTTGTCCGGCAAAATGCAGCAAAGTGGTTAGGCTTCTTACATTTGTGACATTGTACCCCCGTAGCTGGACATTTATATTTGTGTGTTTGACCACAACGACCGCAGATTTTTTCTTGTTTGTTTGTTGCTTTATGACTTTTGACTTGGCCGACAAAATTCGCAGAATTTTCCAGCAGTCTAGCTTGGCGTTTGGATTCTTCTAAACCTTTGGCGAGAGTTATAGTTTGCTCCAAAGACCCTGGGCACTCTGTTAAGATTTTTTCTTTTATATAATGGTTATCGCTATGTAGGTTCAAACTGAAAATATCTTTAAGTAGGTTCTCTCTCAATTCTCCAAAGTTACATTGATAACTTATGTTTTTTATATCTGTTGCATAATCGTCTATACTTTCTTCGGCTGCTTGGTGGCGATTAAATAATTTATGCCGCTCCATTGTAATATTTACCTTTGGTAAGAAATAGGCCTCAAACTTGTCTAGGAGGTCCTTAAATGTAATGGTGTCAATATCAACATCAAATGAATAAAAGATGGATAGTGCTTCCGGACCAATAAACTGTAACAATATTGCCACTTTCCGCTGGTCATCCTCTGCTTCTAGTTTATTTGCGCGCATATATATTTTCAATCTGTTTGACCAGTTTTTCCACGTGAGTGGCATGTTGTTACTCTTCAAGTCCAATTTCTCCATCCCGCTCGACATGGTTAGCGACAAGGACGACGACGAGCTCTCCTCTTTAATTTTCGCGACGGACATAGAGTGGCCAGTCGAGCACGTGTTCCCGAAAATACTGTTTTCCGTGTTTAGGAACTCACTGGATACGTACGTATTTTATTTATTAATCCTGATTCTTCTGACACCATGTCAGGTGAGAATCAAAGACGTATTTTACGACATATTTAAGTTTATTTAGACTTGACAGATTCGATGTGCAATGTGCCGAATACAAACATGACATGGCTCGCCTGCCATCTTTTCCAGAGAGAGGTTTCCGGCTCCGGTGTTGCCGTTCTTAAATCTAATCTTACTTACTACTTCACAGTGTCCAACTTTCTAAAGGTCTGAGTTTCAATTTTGTACAAATAGAGTCTTGTTATTTTTATTTAAATTCAAGAACTAACTAAAAAGGTTAAAGAAAATACATGCAAAAAATAATAACTTAAAACCTATTCAAAAATTGAGTCTTCATGGATTTAAATGTCATTTTATTAAAAAATATATAGGGTCTAACAATTTTAGTTATCGACCGCCAACGGGGGTTATCTATAAATCACACTGATCACGCTCACCAAATTTGAGAAAAAAATTCACGCTAGTTTCGGTGATAATCAACAAAACATTAGCACTTCTTAAATGCGAAAAACTACACCGTATACCAGCTGTTTACTACTTCACTATCAAACCCGCACGCACACCAACAAGCTAGCTGACATGTCGGTGCGCGCGCAGCGCGGCGGCGGTACACGCAAACAAAAGAGCGGCATCCTTTGTGTCGCGGCGGCGTTCTTCTTTCGGCGTCCGCGCGCGCGTTGATTTTTATTGCGTCAGTCGCAAAGAGTAAAATAATACTTGGGAAGTCAGTCGCAAACTCACCTCGCCACGGAAAGGACGTGTTAATTATTTTTATTTACTACAACAAGTAATCAAGTACGGCCTGAACAGTAAACTGACTCCAGGTCTTCCTTGGATTCTAATCAAACAAATTATACAGGGCGTTTGGTACGTGCCAATGTAAAATTGTTCAATAGTTCAGTTCCTGATTGTTCTTATACTTTTTCTTGGGCCCCTTAATTATTAAAAAAAAAAAAAATATAAGTAAAAATATCCAAAGTTCGACATTCAATCACATGTTTTTAAACTAATGTGGTTTTTCTCCATTATTTTTATTGCGTCTTATTTTAAAGCACTTACAAAGGTCATCTTTTTAAATTAAATAAACATGTTTTATACTAATTATCCGCCAGACAACAAACATGTCTGTTTTCGAAGAAAGGCATTTTCTTCCTTGTGTTACGAGATACCAGACAACAATTACTATTACTAACAATCTTACTAGGTATACCATTCTGCTTAAATTAAACAATACTACTTGTCGATGAAAACGAAGGAAACTCCCAGAAACTTGTAAGAAATAAATCCCTTGATAAAAATACTGAAACGCCATCCCACACGATGGTATAAGAACGAACGAAGTCAAAGTAAAGCATGTCACAATATTTTTATCGGTGTGATAGCGTGAATTTTCAATCAACAAAGTAAAAATCATGAAAATTGGTCCCTTCCACTATGTACGTTAAGCGTACGTCTCTTAAGTATAAAAATGATCTTTTCAAGTGGTGGCTCTGCGCAAATCTCTGTCACAATAGTTATATCGATGTGATAGCGTGAATTTTCAATATTTAAATATTTATAATGTTATTCAGGACAAAAACTAATCCAACAAAGTAAAAATCATGAAAATCGGTCTCTTCGTTCTCGAGTTACAAGTGGTGTAACTAACGCAACTTTCCTTTACATATAAATATAAAACTGCTGATTAATAATGATATTTTGTAACACGTACACAACAAACACAATTCGTACAACAGGTTTTATCAATAAACTGTAGTGTTTATCACTCCTGAGGTCATATTCTGAGTGGCGCTGCCAGGGAGTATCCTCCCCAGCAGAGCCACAATCGATGTCCATTTCCTCATTTACTATAACTCGTACAGCGATATCGGCTTAACATACACTATGTACGTTAAGCGTACGTCTCTTTAGTATATAAATGATCTTTTTATGTGGTGGCTCTGCGGAAAAGCTCTGTCACAATAGCTATATCGGTAATAGCGTGAATTTTTAATATTTCAATATTTATTATGTTATTCAGTACGAAAACTAATCCAACAAAGTAAAAATCATGAAAATTGGTCAATCCGTTCTCGAGTTATAAGTGGTGTAACTAACGCGACTTTCTTTTGCATATAAATTCACAACTGCTGATTCATAATGACATTTTGTAACACGTACACAACAAACACAATTCGTACAACAGGTTCTATTAAAAAACTGCTGCGTTTATCACTCCTGAGGTCATATTCTGAGTGGCGCTGCCAGGGAGTATGCTCCCCAGCAGAGCCACAATCGAAGTCCATTTTCTCATTAAATATTACACGTACAGCGATATGGGCATAACGTACACTATGTACGCTTAGCGTACATCATTTATGTATATATATGATGTTTTTCTAAAGGGGTGGCTCTGCTGGGGAGTATGTCGCGGTATACGAACCGCGAGCGAAGCGTTTATGAGCCTAACATAAACGCGAGCGAAGCGGCAGAGACGAGCATAGTCAGGAGTGTAATTCTTTGGGAAAATCCCAGTGCTAGCGCGAGTCAACTGCAGTCCCCGCCATCTAGCGATGGCCAGCAAAAACCATGTTAAAGTATCGTGCAATGGCAAAAATGGCACATACAATAAGAATAAGAGCTATGGAACATAGATCTTCTTTTATTAAGGTCTACTTATTGCTAAATTAAATATTAATTTTGTCATACATAGTTTATGAGTTCTACTAACAACGATGAGTCATTGTTACTTGCAATAAATAAATTTTATTCATTCATAAGCTTAGTAGGTACAACGCATATAAATCTTCGATTATTTTGATGAGTTAATTCAGCTTTTCTTTGCTTGTCGAATATTGTAAACAATCGTTACATTCCTTTTTACAAAATGATTTATTTTGAAATAAAATTGAAATCTCAAAACTACCTAAATAGGTAAACTACAAGAATAGTAAACTGATACCATAAACTGTAATATGTTAATTTTAGGATTCATAAAAATATTGATTACAACATTCGATAAACAAAGAAAAACAGACTCGTGCCTCTTAAAAATTTCAACGAGCTTGAAGTTATCGGTTATGATGATTGAGTAAATAATGATAACTTCACATATCACTTAGCAAGTCTTAGACAAATCAAATACGCAACTATTATAAAGCCTGCACGTGAACTAAGTTGCCAATCAACTATTGAAAGGCCTAATTACTAGATCCCTAGTTCAGATCAGATGTGTATGCAAATTACTTTAAAGATATAGTAACAATACCTAGTTATTGAGAAAGATTGGAACGTACTAATAACTAATTACTATTACTAACTAATTGAGAATCTGGGTGCGTATTGTGATGCAGTTTTGACAGTAAAACAGCTTTGCTTTACTGTCAAATTAGCAATTCTTATTGCAATTTCGCACTTTATTGATAATATTACCATGATATAACAATATAAATATAAATATTCATACCATTGTAGTATTATTATCTATACATATAATAAAATTGTAGAGGTCGAATTTCTGTACAATAAAAGAAAATGCTTAAAACCGAGTCAGGGGGATGTAAGAAGTGCAATGGGACTAATCTAGATTTTTTTCAAATTTCTTATTTCTCTGTTTGTCTGTCTGTTTGCTCGCGATAAACTCCGAAGCGACTGGACCAATTTAAATGAAATTTTACACAGTGGTAGCTTAAACCATCGAGCAACATTTAGGATACTTACAATGCCTGTAAATAAAAGTTTCCGTGCGATGTAAAAAAATATTAAAAACAAACTTCAGTAGAATGAAACGCGCCAAGTGTCACTTTTTCAACCATAGACCATTGTACACAGATACAAATAACCTTCAAATAACTGATGTCTAAAGTCATTGTCAAATAAATGTCAAGTCATTCAATCTATAACTGATGCCTAAAGTCATTGTCAAACAAATGTCAAGTCGTTCAATCTATCAAAATAAAACAAAGTGAAACAAAGTATTGAATATAATTTATTAATCATCTGTGATTGAAAGCATGGAAATTATGGAAAATTGCCTGTGTAAATATAATAGCAACAACGCCACATGTGAAGGATTAAGCCACAAGTGATATAAGACACTGATGTGTTGCAATGGTCTCTCCAGTATCACCTGTTGTTGCTGACTATCACCTGTACAATGTAACACCAAAGTTTTATTAACGGTATGTAGATATCACTTTTACAATTTTACCCACCAGTATGTTACCTACTGCTTTTCCTATTCATCTAAACTCTAATCATCCAAAAATTCAACTGGTAGGATTGCAGAATAATTAATGAGAAGTGAAGCTCTTCTTCCAGAGAAAGAATTGAAGAGTTTCTTCCAGTTGAATTTGGAAAATCTACTCTCATACAGTTCATATTCAGATAATTCAGAAATTGAGGCAGACAATAAACAATATTTCTTATCCAGATCAAAACCTTAGCCTCACAGTCTTTAGAAATGCCACCAATACATAGCTATCACGACAAAAACTTTGTTTCAGAGAGCAAGGGGCAGCAATGATAACCAAAACCTGGCTGCTGATTGTCAACATGTAAGGAAGGTTGTTGCATACCCCGTGCCAAACCCGCTACAATTGAACAAGAAGATTAACCAATTTTTACCACCTTTCAAGTGTCACATCACATACGAGTACCTCTCCAAGATGCAGGGGAGTACAGACAGGAATGTGACTGTGGCATCGGTGAATCAACAATTAGTATAGGCCTGCAGATTAAAGAATATAAATAGCTGATTTATTTATATTTATTTATGTAACAAAGAACCACTTCATAATTATGTTTAGACCAACCTAAGCAACATCTCATACTGCAAGATCTCAAGACACAATGAGCTTTTTCTAGGTGGTTAGGAACGTCAATAGATATTAATGAGCGATGGTAGTTTCTTGGTCTACCTGTGACCACGGATGCTGATAATAATTAGAAACGTCAGGCCCTCTATTTCATTTTAAATAAATGTGTGGGAAATGAATCTGTAAAGTGTTTTAATTAAATGTGTAGTGTTTCCTCCATATTGTTTTTTTTAAAATTAAATGAAATTTTGGTACTTTACTTTATGGTACTTGCCAAAATATAACAAAATATATATTAGATCCATTTTGTCCACACAACAAAGTAAAATGTTAGTAAAGTAGAAGTTTTTTTTGTGGCAAAGTACTTAGTAGTTAAAAAGTAAAGTAACTATATAATCCCATCAGACAAAGGAACTCTTAATCAAAATACAAATTGTGTACGTCCAAATTATCGGTATGGTCATAATAATTGATCACCTTTGATGTACTACTTGCTTCTTATTGTTGTAATAATAAATATACTGATTTTGTTTCAAAATAAGTTTAATAAAGCTTACTAAGCATTCTACATCGCCCTTTAGTTTTAGTTAAGTAATACAGGGTGACTTGAAGATGGGTGCAAAGCTTGGAGGCGGAAGTAGTATAGTTGAGCCATGGTTGTCTTAGACGAAGTCTCACTATTTTTCTTAAATACTTATTACGTTTTTTTATATAATAAATAATAAATAAATAAATATAAAACCTAAACTTTTACAATTCATTGCTAACAATAGCCAATTTTAATGATAAGTGAGTACTAAAATTTACTTTAATTAACTTATATAAATACTTTATATCTTGCGTACTTATAAGTACTTATACTTAAGTATCTTATTTGTAAAATCATAAGCCTAAATAATTAAAAATTCTACCCAAAGTCACTATTCCACGCGGACGAAGTCGCGGGCACAGCTAGTAATATTATAATAATATTGATAATCCCTTCACAATCTAACTCCACGTCCGGTACGACCATCTGATGCCACGTGTGGGGCGGACATTGGTGAACTTTAATAAGTTAATGACTCAGCCAATGACCAACGGAGCTCTAGTTACCTTCTTAAATATGGAGAGACAATTAAGGAATATACGTATAGGGCCGCTACCCGGGGGCGATCGCCGGGGCACCTCTGGAGCTGACGCCGGATGTGACAGCAACTCTACTGCCGTCAGTGGCTCTACGCTGAGCAGGCGGGCTAGAGCCGGGCGAACAACATCAAGCCCTCAAAATGCTACAGCCGACTTTATTCATGTTACTGATGACACTTTGCAGAGCGGCACTTCGCCAACTAGCTCTGCCGGTTCATCAGGAAGATCCTCGACATGTTCAATCGTAGCTCATGCAAGACGAAAATGGTCTACGGAGGAACAACGTGAATTAATGTTCTGTTACTATAAAGCAAAATCTGCAGGACCAGGATATATGAAACGGTTATACCAACTCTTCAAAGACAGGAACCCCTCTAATCCTAAAATACGTAAATTTGATGGCGCTAAATTATCCAACCAAGCTCGAAGTATAATTTCACATAAATATATATCAGGCGAAGTACTTAACCAAATAAAAAGCCGCGCAGAACAGAATGATAGGATAGAACCCGATATAGACGATAATGCCGAAACGTCAACTAACACGCAACAAATTAACAGTATAACACTGGCAGATTTCATACCGAATTTTACTAGACAAAATACACCTTACATATTAGAAACAGAAAGCACTCAAATTCAATCTCTGACAGACACAGCCAATAGTGACGAAGAAGTTTCACAACACACACATGATACAAACAACACTTTACAAGACACCATACACAATGGAACACCATCACATAGAGACATAGAAAATCAATCACAAAACATAGAAAATCAAGAACCTTTAATACTGCAGTTTCTTCAAAATCTTGCTGAAACTAAAGAAATAGATATCCAAGACAGGCTAACTTTACCTAAACCACGATTTTGCAAAAAGTTTTTTGCAAACCTGCGTCAAATCAATGAGTATTTACCAGAAATATTACATGCTAATTGTACATTAAGAGAAGTTAATGATGTCATATATTCCGTCGCTAAAACTTTAATAGAAGCAAACAACCAGAAACCGTATGTGATGCCGACAGTTAGAAAACCAAAGAAAGACCCACCATGGCAACGAAGAATAAAAAAAAAGATAGACCAAATTCGAAAGGACCTGGGGCAACTAACAGAAATAAAAAATGGAACAACCTCGCAAAGAATGGAGAACATCAGAGACAGACTTTATGATAAATACAATATTGTTCACAGTGAAGATCATGATACTAAAGTAGAGATACTAAAACAAAGAGTAAAAGCTTTGGCAGGAAGAATTAAAAGATATAAGGATATTGAAAATAGGAAAATACGAAATCAACAATTTCATGAAAATCAACATAAATTCTACAGAAGCCTGAATGGAAATCTTGCAGCTCCAGAAGTTATACCGCCAAAAGAAGAAATAGAGAGGTTTTGGTCTAATATTTTGTCACAACCCATACCATACAATCAAAATGCACAATGGATCCAAGATATAGAAGAAGGAGCTAATAATATACAAACACAAGATTTCAACGAAATAGATACGGATAAAGTTAAGGATGCAGTTAGAAAAACACACAACTGGAAGACACCTGGACTAGATAAGATACATAATTATTATTTGAAATATTTGACAAATACACATGAAATTTTGGCAAAGCTATACACTGGAATAATACAAGGCACTGAAGAAATACAAGACTGGTTTACGACAGGTAAGGTCATTATTATTCCCAAAAAAGGAGATACCCGGGACCCAAAGAATTGGAGACCTATAGCTTGTCTCCCAACGATGTATAAATTACTAACATCAATTATAGCGAATGAGTTATATAAACATTGCGATGATAACACCATCTTAGCACCGGAACAAAGAGGTTGCCGACGGCGTGCACGAGGCTGCAAAGATCATCTTATGGTGAACAAAGCTATACTCGAAGACGCTCACCTGGCACGGAAAAATTTAAGTATGAGTTGGATTGACTACCAAAAAGCCTTCGATAGCATCTCGCATGAATGGTTGCTTAAGGTATTGGAGCTATATAAATGCCCTGGTACTATCGGGGGTTTTTTGAAAATAGTAATGCCAACCTGGCGAGTAATAATGTCAGCGCATGCGTCGAACGCCTCAGTCACAACTGATCCGATTTATATCCGTCGCGGAATATTTCAAGGGGATTCACTTTCACCACTTTTATTTTGTTTAGCATTAAATCCACTTTCAGAAATACTTAACAAATATAATTCAAAAGGCTACAAGCTTAAAGACAACGTGAGAGTAAACCATTTGCTGTACATGGACGATTTAAAATTATACGCAAACAATAAGCAATCACTTAAAATCTTAATAGATAGCACCGAAATATTTACAAACGATATAGGTATGAGTTTTGGACTTAATAAATGCAATGTACTACATTTAAAATCCGGCAAGATAGAAGAACAACAGGGAGAAGGCCATGTATTACTTAGCGGGGAAGAATTTGAACACCTTAAAAATGACGAGAAGTACAAATACTTAGGTATAGAAGAATCTGGTAAAATAGATCACAATAATATCAGGCAAATCTTACAAAAGGAATATTTTCGAAGAGTAAAACAAATAGTGAAATCTCATCTCAACTCAAGAAATATAATCAAAGCAGTTAATACGTATGCAGTGCCCGTATTACTTTACTCATTCGGAATAATAAACTACAAAAGATCAGACCTCTGCAAGATAGATATTAAAACTAGAAAATTATTTGCAATGAACAAAATACATCAACAAAAAGCTGAAGTAGAAAGACTATATTTACCCATTAATGATGGTGGTTGAGGCCTCATAAATATAGCAACAATGTACCAAACACAAATCTATACTAATATTATAAAGCTGAAGAGTTTGTTTGTTTGTTTGTTTGTTTGTTTGTTTGTTTGAACGCGCTAATCTCCGAAACTACTGGTTCGATTTGAATAATTCTTTTTGTGTTAGATAGTCCAGTTATCGAGGAAGGCTATAGGCTATATAACATCACGCTACAACCAATAGGAGCAAAGATATGGTGGTAAATGTGTAAAAAACGGGAGAAAAACGTCACTATTCCACGCGGACGAAGTCGCTGGCAAAAGCTAGTAATAAAATATAGAGCATATCTTGAGTTAGAAAAAGACCACATTATCAAAGCAATAGTTAAACATGACAAACGCAGGGTTAAGTATTCGATTTTTAAGGAAGCTCAACAGTACACAAATGACATAGGCTTAACACATACACAAAACTATACAGATAAGGAAATAAAAACTGCGTTCACAAGAAAAAGTATCAACACCTGGAAATCTAAACCGTTGCATGGTCAATTTTACAATGCCGTTTTGAGTAAACCAAATATAGACACTGAACTCTCTTTTCAATGGCTGAAAAAACAACAGGTATCCTCATCTTTGGAATCTTCTATATTTGCCATCCAAGACCAAGCAGTAATGACCCGGCAACATGAAAGGGACATCCTGAAAAAAGACTGCGATGGTAAGTGTAGATTATGTTCCTCTAAAGACGAGACAGTT
The DNA here is from genome assembly GCA_963584085.1 of Pyrausta aurata. NCBI lineage: Eukaryota > Metazoa > Arthropoda > Insecta > Lepidoptera > Crambidae > Pyrausta > Pyrausta aurata. Next base: position 11,421,360 of record OY757256.1, on the reverse strand, counting down.
CAGCATATAATTTCAGGGTGTGAAAAGCTAGCAGGTACGTATTACACAAATAGACATAATAACATAGTTAAATACATATACTGGACACTTTTAAATAAACACAACTTTGAAACATCTAGTAGACTTTGGTGGAAACAGGAACTTACACAGCCTCAGGTAAAGGAAAATAGGGAAGCCAAAATAATGTGGGAAATACCAGTTCAAACAGATAACACCATACCACACAATAGACCAGACATAATATACCTAAATAAAAAACACAATAAAACTTACCTCATAGATGTAACAGTACCATCAGATTACAACATAGGGCCAAAAGAAATCGAAAAAATTAGCAGGTACCACCCCCTTAAAGTTGAAATAAGCAGACTCTGGAACACCACCACTGAAGTTGTACCCATAGTTGTTGGAGCAACCGGAATTCTAGCCACAAACATACACCGTTATTGTGACAAACTTGATTCACACATTAACGTTCACATTATTCAAAAGCAGGCAGCCATCCACACATGCACAATACTCAGTAAAGTTTTAGGTGACACAGTATTCCTCACAAATTATAATAATAATAACCCTGAACCACCTCTTCCCTGAGGGTCTCGGGGCGGGAGTTCAGATTAAAACCGATGTCACAGATCGAGTAACACAAAGTGTTAAAAAAATAAATATTGATAATATTCGTTTACACTGAGTAGGATTTGAACTGCCTCGGAATTAAACGGATTAAGTTGGATCGCAATATGCCTCCTGATTTCTGACACTAACAAAATAATGTTGTTGCCAGTGTATTTTTGATTAATAGGCTGAGATCATTTTAATGAGAGAGCCAGAATACATTTATAATTGAGTCTTAATCCACTTAAAATTCATTTTTACGATCACTTAAGTAGCAGTAGTTTTACTAACTTAGGTAAGGCCTAGTCATTCCAAAAAAGTGTCTTTAAGTTTTACTCGCCTTATTAGAATGCCGAATTTAAACTTGTTTAAAGTAGCTATGTGATTTGACATTTTAATAATAATGGAGCTTATTAAAAAGACAGCTTTGTACTTCTGTCTAGAGCTTTAATACAGTATTTGCCTTAAAACAGTCAGAATTGTATAAAAATAATTAAAAAAAAAAACGTTGAAATTAAAAACGACGGAATAGATTTTCATGAAACATGGCTGAGAGAACACTCGGGATAAAATTATCTATAATACAAAATCTAAACAAATATCGGTTTATCCGTAAACTTTAAAGACTGTGTGAGGTTACTAAGCTTAAACGCTTTCCGTAACACACACACTATAGAGGTCAATCACCCACTTATCCCCGCCACCGTTTTCACCAAAACTTGGTATTCTGTGTATAACAGTTTTTGCTAAGAAAGCCAAAGTAATCAAAAATAAAAGATACTATAAATACCGCACCAATGTACTATGGGGAAAATGCATTCGACACCAAATTTAGAGCAGGCATTATAATACCTGAAAATTTTCAACGAATAATTAGATGGATGCAGAGGTGAAAAGCCACTGATAATAATTATTGTTTTATTATTGATAATTTAGTTTTAATTGGTCGTTGCCTTCGATCTTATATTAGGACTGTATCTATATTTTATGCTGGTTTATAAAGAAAAACCATTATTATTTTATATTAAGGATATTTACTTCGTGCGTGGTGGTGCGTTGGGCACAATGGGCTTCATGAGAAAACTAAAGTTTACCTAAATATAGGCCAAGTTTCAACTCTGTAACGCCAGGCCCGAGTTTCTATGGGAACCGGTTTTCTCCTTTCATTCATTGAGACATGGCGATAAGTAGATAAAATAAGTACTAATCGATTAGAAGAATTCATATTTTAAGTATGCAGTTACAACGAAATTATATTGAACATTAGTACATTCTAAATATTCTTGTTCTCAAATCATTTTGAATGATCATACTTACAAGCTTCCACGAGAATCGTGTATTAACCTTTATCATTTCGCTCCTTCAAAGACCAACCGAATTCCAGCTAACGTACATAAACATTTACTAGTAAGTAGCACTAAATAAATCTAACGATTACTATGTAAACAGCGAGAGAAGTAGCCAAAGGTTTACGACGCCAGGATAGAGGTCAATCACGCTCATTTAGTTCGCCAGCCCTGATTCCGATACTATAAGAGGCTGTTACCCCACTCTCTGTACTGAGATGTTGTAAATTAGCATGATGTGTGGATTAAGTGGTATTAGGTATTTCGGGGTCAGGGCAGTGACCTTTGCTAATGGTCGCACTTTTCCATTACCAGAAAAGAAATGTCACACGAGATAAGGGCATTGATTGCCTTTTTGGGGGTGTTTTGGAGTCTGTGAAAGTTAATGTTACCACAACAACTCATTAACTACATAAAGCTATACTTATAACATTACACATTTTGTTTTGCTACTTGTAAAAGTACATGATTGTATATTAAGTTTTATAGTACCTTTTGTTTTCTACTATCTATTCGTGATAAACTACTGCAGGGATTTTCAATTAATCTGTGCCAATAAATTAATAAATACACACCATAATCGTCTTGGTTTCGAACTAAGGATTTTTCTTCCTTGTGCTACTAATACCAGACAACATAATGACGGGGGCATCTCCCATGAACACTTAACACTTTATTGGACATGAACGCCTATAGACGTGCTCATCACATAAACATTTGCCTTTTGCGGGATTCGAACCCAACGCCGGCATAGTAGTCAGCGCTAACTACTACACCAAACACACAAAATAAAAAGAATGATTTATGAAAAAGTAGTAAAAATTGATATAATTTGCTCAGGTAAATATTAATTGCACCCAAACGAAGCTACCGACCCATCCGGTAGTATCAAAATAAAGCCGTAGAACCTTACAAGCTTAGTAGGTCAGTAAGGATGTTTTAATAAGAAAAAATAACAAGCTTCTTCATAAAAACTGAGAGGATGTACGTCAAAGCTTATCGTGTGCAGAAGACAGGATAATTAAAAGAAAAAAATATGGGCTTAAACTTTAGAGAAGAAACTTAAAATTCCATTTAAAACCACCATATTTTATTAGTCAAACATTTACTTATTGACAGTACCTATTCCATTATGCATTTAGTTATTGAAATGTTAGTTGGTAAATATGTAGTTAGTCCGTTGTGTTATTTCCGTCTCTACTGCACGTAGCTTATTCTGTTTTATTTTAGTTTTCATGTTCCTTTATTTTAAACATTATTTTGGAGTTATCAGTCTGCATGACAATCTCCGTACCGTAATCGTACCATTATTGTTATGTGGTTTTACATATGAGTACTATTTAAATTAGTTGTCATAAGGCATCATATGTTAACCAAATGGTTTCTACTTTTCATAAAACCAGTCGAACATTTCACTCCTTGTCAAGTTATCCAGGGCCGGATTAGGCGCCCGAAGTGTCATTCGCGAATTTCACATTTCGAAGCTAAACCGTCACTTACAGGTTCGACGTGAATTGATGTGGCCGCTCTGTCGACGAGACGAGCCCTCATGTCGTTATGTCTGCTGATTGCTGAAGCATTAATGAAGCGTTTATTCAGATGATCATCATAGACCTAACCATTTTTTTGTACTTACATACTGCGCTCCCGGCTGAAGGGTTGCCTAAAGAAAATGATTTGGGCTTTTACAAGAGAATAGGTTGATACTGGTCAGACATAAATCCAACCTTAACGACATCATCACTTCTGGCGTGATCGTGGACAAACGCCTGATAATTATTTGGAAAAAAATTTTGCTACTGCTTACACTACTACACAGCCCACAGCGTAGTACCCTAACGTTAACAACGACAGAATAATAATTAAGAATATTATGTACAATATTATGATAATTTTGAGAATATTGTACTTAAATTATGAAAAGATACTAATCTCTTGAGAAAAAACAATTACTCTTAATTAAAGAGATTCTTTTGGGACGAAATGGAGACAGGATGAACCAGGATTAGGTAAGCCTTGGATTTAGGCTTTAAAATTTTAAATAGTAGGAAAAAAACTCTGTTACCATAACTTTATGTAACATCAAAGTGTTTCTCTATAAATTTATAACCTCCAACCGAGTCATTAGTATATGATAGTATTATTATATCATAGTTATTTATTCTTAAAAAATGTTTCAATATACTTTTGTATATTGGTGATTATGTGAGTGCTATGAAGGATGATTCATTTTCTTAATAGCGTGAAAACTTACAATGTATAAAATATCAGCAAGGTTGTGTACTTGTATTGTACAATACAATTAAGAGCTGTCTATCATAGATGTAAGAGGTTACAATAACAATTAACAAAAATAGGGCTTCATAATAATAATAATATAAACACAAAAAGTGGAGCGGTAAAGTAAAAGGTTGCGTAATCAGATTAGGGTTGGCAAAGTAAGATAAATAAATATATTTACTTAAAAAATTGATAAGAGATGGATGCGAAACGTGTGAAAACATATGTTTAAATATTTTCCTATACAACACTTTAATAAGTATTTAAATCAAATCGTGAAAGACTGTCTTTCTTAATGATCAAATTGCATCACGTCAAGTCAACGTATGTCGATTAATAAGTAAAATAAACATCTTTAGGACGAAGCTTCGTCCAAAGTCACTATAACTGTTATAAAATAAAAAATAAAATATGCGCCAGACAACACACCAATTATCTGGTTTCGAAGTAAGGAATTTCTTCCTTGTGTTACGAAGTACCAGACAACGATTATGACGGGGGCGTCTCCCATAAATACAAATACAAAATACAAAATACAAATACAAAATTCTTTATTGCTTCATTTTAGTTTTACAGATAACATGGGTTTGGTTCTCCCTTTTGAGTTTGAAAAACTCGTGGCAGGGAAAAATACTTATATAAACATCCATAACTTAGGTACAAATGTTCGTGCTCATCACACAAACATTTGCCCCTTACGGGATTCGAACCAGCGACGGCCGGCATAGTAGTCAGGAGCGCTAACCACTACACCAAACGCGTCGTCAAAGTTATAAAAAATCTTGAATTTGTAGCGACCAAAATACCATAATATTTTTAATGCTTGCTCCATTCATAATAATTCATTAATCATAATTCACTATAGACCAGAAACAAGAGGTAATATTTTTGACAACCCTAAACAGGTAAACAAAGCGGTTCAGCACATCAGCGGGAGTGGAACAAAACAATTACAGGGCCGGAGCGAGTCGAAGCTGAGGTACGTCTATAGACATAATAGAAACACAGAAAGGGCCAGCCAGAAAAGGCAATTGGCATACCGGGATGAAGTCTAACTTTTTGGTCAAAGAAATTATGTTACTTTATTAATAGTTTGATATCTTTAAATATTTAGAGCTTGTCAAAGTGACTAGTATTTTTTTTAAATTCCGGATTGATATTATTAGCCGCTGGGGCAGAAAAGTACGACCCTTCGAACAAAGGTGCAGCGTAGGACGTCCACCTACAAGATAGAAGGATGACCCTGTAAAGATCTCAGGATCGTACTGGATGCAGACCGCTCACATTTGGCCGCTATTGAAAACAGTGGGGAAGGCCTATTTTCAGCAGTGGACGTCCAAATCAGGAAAGATAATGATGATGATCATTGTTTGTAACATCGTCACTAATTATTTCTATGCCTTTTTAGGGTTCCGTAGCCGAATGGCAAAAAACGGAACCCTTATAGTTTCGTCAAGTCTGTCTGTCTGTATGTCTGTCTGTCTGTCTGTCTGTCTGTCTGTCTGTCTGTCTGTCCGTATGTCACAGCCACTTTATTCTGAAACTATAAGCATCACATAGCTGAAACTTGATAGGTAGGTGTATTTTGTTCACCGCTTTCCGATTCAGATACAAAAAATTAGAAAAAATACTCAAACCTATGCGTGTGGGGTGTCTATGGATAGGTCTTTTAAAATGATGTTGAGGTTTCTAAAACCATTTTTTCTAAAAGTGTAAGGTTTGAGATATAGACGCTTCCAAAGTGGTAAAATGGGCGTCCCCCCCCCATCTAACTTTTGAACTAAGAAAGTGAAAATTTTGAAAAAAATATATGATGTAGATCTCAACAAAAACTTGCAACGAAAATTGGTTTGAAGGAGATCGAACCAGTAGTTTTTGAGATATTGCACATTTTTATCAACCGCAAATATAACTTTGTCTTTCATACAAACACTATGAAAAACAAAGTTATTTTTGCTGTCGCAATATATTGTGATGTTTTCGTTAAGTGAAAGTAAGTGGACCCTGAATTAAGTTAAGGGTGGCACGGAACCCTCAGTGCGCGGGTCCGACACGCACTTAACCGGTTTTTCTAGTAAATGTGGAGTATAGTCCTCAAGCATAGTCAATAGTACTCAATTTTGTTGTACCCTCTGTTTCTTAATAAATAAGGAGCTGGCTGAACTTAATATTGATAGCAGTTCTAGCTTTTCTCTCCAAGTGGCCATAAGGAGTATACACCTTCTTGAGTAATTTTCTTAAAAATCCATATCTACCTATTAAAAATTTCAGTAGAAGTTTAAGTACTATAGGTAACATTTTTTTTTGTCAAAATCTACAGAATTGACACCTTGTTATGGATTTTCGACTAATATGTAACCTCAAATCTTAACTTTTTCAACCGACTTAAAAAAATAGGTTATCTTTTCGACGTGTATGTATGGAGCATTGTGTGTATAGTAAAAAATATCTTAATATCTATATTTGTTTTCGATCCATGGTCCATATTTATTAGGTTATGTGACTAACGACAAAACTAAATTAAAGCTGGGATATTATTTTTGCTATTCACTTGTTGATTTGTTACATTTTTTACCATAAAATGGCAATAAAAAATCATAATGATGATATTTTTGTTGTGTAGTGTCCTTTTATGTGCTACGTGAGCTACTTATATTTTCATCCGGTCACAATTATTGCGATTTTAGTGGTAAATATTTGTGCCAAAAACATTTGTGCCAAAAACTTTTACTATTAATACCTGAACCAATGGTCATTAAAATAGTCATTCTGAAATTTGGTTGAGGTAGTTTTTCTTCAAAACCCACACAAACGTAAATATTCAACCGCTGCAGCGCTGGTAACGTAACTTTACCATTACTATCGATGAAAAACTGGGCATAAGTATTGTGCAAAGGAGCTGTACCTATTGTCGACCATTCTAAAAAGTATATTCTAATAAGTGTATTTTAATACTTGTAAATGGAACAGCTCAATCTAAATTGTGTACATGATAGTCTCAAAACATTATTGGCTTTATTTATAATACATATTATTAATAAAACTTAGTTTATGACAATAAATAGCATTATGCACCTCCTAAAATCTGTGGTTACTGAAAAAATTGCACCCTGTATTCAAGCACTGTCTTTAAGGATGCTCAACTAACCAATCTTGAGAACATCATAGTATCTAGACAAACCTGCAATAAGTTGTTTGTTCTTCTTTGAATAATAGCAGCCAAAGGATTATTATGTTATTTCCATAGATTAGTATTTATTTACGAAAATTTTAACATATTTACAATAATTAAAAAATAAATAATAAAATAAAAAAAATAAAAATAGAAAAAGGGATGGGTCATTCAAACAACCCGCCCCGTGTCGCCCCTGGTACAAAGGTGCCCATCACACTCGCCGCGTTTCCGCGCTGAATTGCGATGGACAACCTTTGGGCCAGAAACGACCCAGAGCGGGGGTCTTGACCAATAAATAAAGCAATTTATTTACCTGCAATAGGCTTTAAGATACTATTATTTAAGGCAATATTTGTATATTTTTTGTAATAATAATAATAAATAAATAAATAAACGTATGCTAGAGATTACGTTAGCCAAAACAGTCTAACTAACTATAAGTCTAGGCATCTCAATACAATCACTCGAAAGATTCAAGTCAAGAACACTGTCTCACAATTTCATAGTTACGAACGTTTTAATCAAAATCGTCAATACCACTTAGTAATTAACCATTCAAAACCATGTGTGTGAAATAATTACGTTTTGCATGTACTCTGTATGTTGCCAGAGGCTTATATCTTTGAACTGGCACTGCGGAATTTAATATCAATCTCAACATATTCAACACAATTAAAACTTCTCAAACTAGACGCTGGCTGTTTTGTGTCATACTATTGATATGAATTCAAAACGTTTTTTTAGTTATCTTATAAAAAGAAATGACTATTACAGAAAACTACTTGTACGAGTGTTGGTAGTTAGTTACTGTACAAGGTGCTTCAAAACTACCCGGTAGAAATGCAGGGGGCTAGTCGAAATTATAAGCTCAAGTAACTTATCAACTTTCTCCTAAAAATAGAACACAATTTTGGTTTCACATTAAATCGTTCACGTGACCCGTCTGATTTCTATAGAGTGTCCTATATTTTTTTTGTCATATTTCTACCTATGTTTCTAGGAGTAAGTTACTGATACCTAGTAGCCTCCCTTATTCCTAACGGGAAAACCACTTTTGTGCTGCTCAATTATATAAATAAATGTTTTTTTCGGAACACATATAATAATCATTCAGCATTCCCAAGCCGTTAACTGGCACAGAGTGCTCTAAGGCATTAAGTCTGCCACTTGTACATCTCACAGTACTACAAAGTTTAAATAAATAAATAATACCGCATATAAATCAGTGTATAAACACTTACCAAGTAAGTGAAATGTAATACATTTTGAAACTTTTTGAACAACTTTGACTCTTTTGCTAATCACGTCTTTGCAGTCGTGACGTGCTTCTGCCGTCACTGACACACACTGAACGGAAGCCAATAATACGAGTAATTTTAGGAGTAATTTTTTTGTCAAAATGTTTAGTTTAACTAAGTTAAGTCAAACGGTTGACTGGTAGAGAATGCCTTAAGGCATTAAGTCCGCTTATTGTACAACTTACATTGCAATAAAGTTTATAAATAAATAAATAAGTGTACTAAGAACTAAGAGCAAAATATTGTAAAAATTTTTCCAAGGTATAATAAACGATGATTTTTTCTTCATTTCTTTCTTTCTTTGTAAATGTACAATGATTCACGTATCTGTAGGTGTTATAAAGCTATTCTTACCGTTTTACAATCGGCAAAAGGTGAACGCCTCGCGTTAATGTTACACAAACTAGGATTGCATATGAATAGCTAGTTCAAAGGAACTTTATCCTCCGTCCGCAGTGATAAATGATGCCGAATATTTTTATCCCTTTTATAGAGCTTCGCGAACGTGATAGTATTACTAAAAATAATAAAATTCACATTCAAATGCAATGTGACTGTTAGGACATGTAGAGTCAGTGACAAAAAATATTTTTAATGATGAACAGACAATTTCATTTTAAATGACTAATTTAAATCAAATCAAAATAAAGTATACGTTCAAGTTAATTTGTAATACGTATGTATACGTTGTTGGAATTTAGTATTATTTATTCTGTCTTTTATTCTAAACAAACATATTCGATCAGTGTTCGATTCAAATGCGGGTGCCCCATCAGCTGATTTTATCTTGCTTTCACGGAAAATGGAGCGAAAAACTGTATTTGCAAAGTGCAAAATACCTACCAAAAAACAAAAGAATAAAGAATTTCCACCAACTAATGGGTGTTCCATTAAACTAATGCCATCGCAACAATGAATTCATCTTTATCATAATCGACAGCTCGCTATCTCGTAAGCCGAGCACTATAGAAAAACTGGACAAGCGCAAGCCGAACAGATTTTATAGGATTCCGTACCATTACTTAATATGTTTTTGCCACGAAATATACACTTAAAATAGGAAAGGACTACACTAAGGACTATATATCATAGTTCATAACTCAGTTTTTGTGATATAAAAACAATAGTTTTTTTTGCAACATTTCATGTCAAAGTATTTTTTTATAATTGTTATACTCTTTGTTGTAGCAGATCTACAATAAGACACTAAATAATGACAATGAGAGGCCATTAAATCTTTTTTTAATGGAGATCAAAACAAGTTAGAGTGAACAGGCTTTTTTTGGGTGAGCTTGCTCCATCGTCGTCTCTGTCTATGCCACTGGTCTAGCCTAGAGACAAGAGCGAACCCATTTCAAAAAAAAAACTATCGAGCAGTGCGCCCTGTGCCTCCGTGGTATGCCGCGCCGTAGACATGGGCCCGCGCCGTCAGATATACGGGACCCTAAAAAGCATTTTTGGCAGTAGCAGAGATAACCTAGCCACTCGAGATTCCGAGGCTTGGCGCCGAAAGCATTTTCGCGCTGAAAGGCCGTGAAACAAAGCCGTGCTGACCGTTTGTGGAATGTTTTCGTTTTTCAATCAACCGCTTCGCTTAAATAGGGCTATCAAACAATTAATTTATAATAAATAAATCATTTTATTTCGTTTTAATAGAGGATATACTCCAAAATTGGTTCCATTTGTGCCAAGTCGAGTTGTGATTACGGAATCTTGGTGCAATCGAAGAAAACCCTCTAATCTTATATGGACGAAGAATATTATTGCATTTGTATCTAAATTGTGACATATCTTTGCGTCTGATAAACACCATTTAGTGAAGCCGTGCCGATGCATGGTGGAACTCTTTAACACTTGGAAGTATAATAATTAAATCACCGGAACTTTTATTGTAGCAAGAATGAAGTCAGAGACGTAAATTGCACTAAGCGAAAGCAGCCTTTTAAACGATTAAAATACTCTTTGAAAGATCCATACTCCATATTAGGCGAAAAAATCTTATTGAAGTTGGTGCCCTGATGGTGCTTAGGATGGTCGTATCGTGATGACCTTTTTTGTGCATTTAGTTTTTGAAGTCTGCTTTACTTTTGTGAAACTTTTTATTAAATAGTTTATTAAATATAAAAAAAACACATATATATTAATAATAAAATTTTCTTTGCGTAGTTTATAAAAAAAAATGTTAATTAATTATTTTGGCTTATGATACGATCTTAGATTTAATCAACCACTTCAAAGAATCATTTTAGTTAGATAATAGTTTTGGCAACCCTACATAAAGTGAAGTGGTGAGAAAAAATTTAAATGAAACATTGGCGCGAGTCGGGCTTCGCAAAAAGAGCAAAACATTTCTACGTAGTTTCTGTATTGTAGGCAATATTTCATAAAAGCGATATGTCCGAAGAGAATGGTCCGGACTTTTTTCTATTGAGAGGAAGTAAGGAATAAGTGAAGAATTGTTTACTTGCCTGCAATTTGTTTTCTTTATTGGCAATTTATGTTGACATTTAGAGATTTTCCTTTGATTTTTTAGTTATTTATTATTACAGAAATTGCCCTTTTTTGGGTCATAATTGTTTTCATATCTTGACATTTAACCTTTGCCCAGCAGTGGGTTTATATAAATTAAGTAAAAAAAGGTAGGTAAAAACCACATTTAAAAAATACGTGCAAATCAATAATAATGTGTGACAGTGTTATGAATGACACTGAAATTTAAAATTAAAAATCTAATAAAACTGAGACGAACATTTCATAAAAAGGCAAATAAAAAAAATATTACGTTATTCAATGTGCTTTTATATTAATATTTTCACACCTCTGCATTTTTGTGTAAAATATTTTACGTCCATTTACGTTATGGACGTTGACACTAAAGCAAAAACTTTATTATGACCCATAAAACTTTCGTTATAAAGTTTAGAATAAACATAAAAGTCGAAAGGTCTCGCAAAGTGAGACATCTCTGCAAATAGATTTATGTGCAAAAGTGATACTGGAGCTATGTAGGTAGAATTTCAATGGGCGTCACTAAAAATATATTTTTTGTAACAAATTTGTAAATTCAAACTTCATAAATATGCTAGTAAAACGTGACATAACATCATTTGCGCATGGTTGAATGCCTTTAAGGTAGATCATAGTGAAACACTCTAACAGCCGGTTTCTGATTTGAGCATTTGAGTGAAAATCTGTTGAGATTTGCTCAAATAGTTGATGAGTACTTAAGTTTCCTACGTTTCATTTGTAAATTTTATGTTGTCTTGGACCACACTCAACTGAGTTTTATCTTGATTATACTGCAACGTTCCGTTACAAGAAAAAACTACCGATTTTTACCGGTTTCTATTTGTAAAGAAATTTACTTTCATTATTTGCATCAATAAATTCTAGATTTTATTGTATAAGTTAAATATTCCTAAGAGCATCAGATTACGGACACAATTTCAAGTAAAATAGTCACTATCCATTATTGTAATTAAATTCTTAAAATTAAATTGTGAACAACTGACGAGAACGGAATGTCTTTTGTCAATCAATCAACGTCAATGTCATACTCAAACTCATACTCAAAAAAGATTACATGATCGGTGCTCAAACTTTCGAAGTTATACTTCCTTCAATGATAAATTTTTGAGTTTAAGAACTCCGAAATTCATTTAAATTTTACTAAATGGAAACCGCAAAGAAAAAAAGATGTCCCAACTACACACTTTTTTTCACTTGTAACAAAGAAAGTAAATTGTATATTTCGTTTCTAACGCTATTCTTTAACGATTCGCTTTAAATAAGTAAATACGATCTTTGAACTGTTCATTGTCGAGTAATAAGAAAAAATCGGGTCGATTTCTTGGCACTCGTCGTCTTCTTGGCTGTCGAACTTGAGGCTCCTCCATCGGTGATAGTGATGAATCGTCACAAGATATGTTTACTACAATGAATTCAATGAGTGATTCAAAATATTTTCAATTATTTTAATAGTTTTTACGTAAACCTTAAAATTTTGCTTCTTTTTAAACCAGTAAAGTAGACATGTGATAGATGTCACTACTGTCGCAAATATTTAAGTAGGACATAAGTATCCTCATTGGGTTGCTTAGCTGCCAGACGCTTAGGTTTACAGTGATCATGATTTGAGTACTGTCAGTTGTGTTGTGCAACGCAAATTTCGAGTTAAGCACTAGTTGATGTTCAATTTGAGTATACTCAACCTCAAATGCTCAAACTACACTTAAACTTAATTCAGAAACAAAAATACTGTTGAGCCATACTTAAGTCGAGCTTAAGTTGTTTTCAACGCCAAATGCTCAATTCAGAAACCGGCTGTTAATGTAGCCTTTATACCTATGATGACGAATAAATAATCATTTCATTTCATTTCATTGAATAATGTAAATAGAAGGTTGTGCACATTATTTTTTAAATGGAAAAGTTACAAACAGTGTTATATAAATAGTTAAACAAACGTAACTTGTACTTTGGAAGATGTTTTTTTTTTCAAATAGTTTGTATTTTGAGATGTTCCGTAATCGTATTTGGTAGGTTCCGTAATATATTCTCAGTATGGAATAATTCTCAGTTATAATAAATATTCTGTGACATAGGTACAACTTTGATTGACTAACCCTTTTCAGCCTTTTGTATCGATTTATGTTTCGATATCGCCGAAAATTGAACATAATTCATGGCTATACTCAATCATGCTTCAAACAATGGTGCAGTGCTCTGTTCTTGATCGCATGGCGTCTACATTTTTAAATATTGCTGGCATCCTTGGATACATTTTTTGTTGGTATAACTCTCCCATTGACGTAGTGTATTGTTATATTTCCTATAGCTTTGATGATAAATAGATTATCCAACATCCTTTTTTCAGTTGAAACGAGAATCAGACATTCTGATTCAGTTCAAATCATATGGATAAGAAATTCATTTTCAAAGTACACATTCTAGAGACGGAAAAGTTGGGACCTAGGCTATAGACCTACTTTATCTAATCCGTAATTTATTTCAGTAAATCTGCTTCATCAATACCTATTTCGATGCCTTGTTAGTATGAAAGTGTTGAATTTATATTTCTTTCATAATTAGTAGAAGCTGAAAGCGGCTCTGGAAATTTAAGCCTTGTGTATAAAGGTTGGGTTGTATTCATTATTTGACGACATGTTTGGTGCAGTGGTTAGCGCTCCTGACTATTGAATTAGCGGTCGCGGGTTCGAATCCCGCAACAAGGAAATTAATATTTGTGTGTGATTAGCACATTTTTACCTAAGTCATGGATGTTATATAATTTAAATATTTATTGGAGACGCTCCCGTCATAATCGTTGTCTTGTCTTCGCAACACAAGGAAGAAAATTCTTTAATTTGAAACCAGACAATTGGTGTTTTGTCTATAGCGCTTTGCTACTGAACTGAACTTGCTGCGCTTGAATTTCGTTAAAGAATTAGAACTAGGGCGAAAACTATCATAAATTTCTTTACGTAATTAAATACAGCCCCAATAAAGACAAAACGTTTAAACTAGCCAATACGTTTCAGGTAAACCAATGCAATTAATATTGATCACCATAATCCTGAGCTTAATAAAACAACGGTAGATCAATACTACAAAAATATATAGTGATAGGATATTCTATTTGATTTCCATCCACTTGTAATCCTGATCGAATCGAAAATCAACAGTTATTGTAGACACGATACTTATTTCACTTTGATGCAGTTTGAATAACCAAGCCTACAGTAAAAAACCAGCCAAGTGCGAGTTGAATCGGATAGCGGTTAACAAGATACACCTACCTGCTATGTTTCAGCTGTGTGATGCTAATAGTTTCAGAATAAAGTGGCTGTAACATACGGACGGACAGACAGACAGACTTGAAGAAACCATAAAGGTCCCGTATTTTGCCATTCGACTACTGAACCCTAAAAAAAGTGCTGTCTTTTATCTGCATAAGTAGGGTCAAAAGTGCTAACTTCCTTACCCGGCCGTGAAACAGAAAAGTTAATTCTGCTGACGTGTTAGTCACGTAGCTGCCATAAAAAAAAAATCTACCGTCACGTCGACTAGATAAAAGATAAACAACGTTGTACTTATCATCTACATTGTGCGTTGTGCGATAGTATAAAAGAAGTAAAGAAGCTGCTCCAGCACAGAATAAATAAAAAAAATATCTGTGTTAAGCGCAGGTACGTCGAAGTTATGTAAAGAAAATCATCACCCACTAAAATATTTTCATTTATTTTTTTTAAGACTTAACTTAAATGTAATTTTTGAATTACAGATAAAAATTAAAAATATTTTTAACGGTTTATAAAAACAACAAGCAGAAAAACGAACGAAGAAAAATGAAAATTTTAGATATCAGGGCTAAATGTGAAAAATTTGTCCCACTAAAAAGCAAGCAATTCTGTGGGATTGTTTTTTAAAGTTTTGCACACGTGGTTCCAAGCCTATAATACTCGTAGATCAACATACTCAAATATTATGAAATTACTTTGCTATTTAATAATATTATGTATTCATACATATCATGTCGCATTGATAGTCTTTATTTCTTGAAATCAAATAAAAACTTATATTTTATATTTTGCTAGCATTAAAACTTACTTTTAGTAGGTATAGGCCTAAACTTTAAATAGCAGGCAGCTTTAACACGTTCTTTAAATTAATTGGATTTAATCGCTCTCTTGAGCACGAAGTGGTAATGTGGACTGTAAATACAGGCTGATTCAATTTCAAATTTTGGCAACACTCGTGTAGTAAATATCTCGCCAGTTACAACGATTTAAATCTTTATTCTGTCGTGGAAGTCTCAGTCTTATAGTCTCTTTATATCTAATAAAGTTAATAAAAACATACGATTTTGTTTTGTACTCACGATGGTGCCTAGAGTGCATCAAGCATGAAGGTAAAACTGTGTTGAGACTCTCTTCCAAGTTTTTTTCTTTACTTCAGTAAATAAATAAAAAACTGAGAACTTGCAAAACAATAACTAATTAGTTTTTTTATTGTTTACAATTCAGAGAAACTTTCCTTAATTTGAGCAAAAAACCTGCGATGATCGGCAACCGTCCAAAATCGTCCACAGTGTTATACCACAATCATTAGAACGTAATGCATGAATGCTATGTACTATTGCTAAGTACCATTGTGTGTACAAAACATAATCGTATGTTTTTATGACCCTTCTAGAAAGTCTGTGCCCTTTTAAACGTGATTCTCGAATCCTGCGAAGATGAAAGGATATGTTTGCGATTTGGTCGTGGAAAATTTATGACCCGTGCGATAATGAAGATTAAGGCACCCTCTAAATTCCATGTGTACTTTACCGTGTACTTAAACAGAATTTAAAAGGCATTCAAACAAGTGTTACATTTCAGGTAACTTACGATTTCTGTTTTTACCCAACGTCCAGTTCCTGTAACAAGAAAAAACCATTCATAAATATTAGCTCACTTGTTGGCAAACAAAACAGTAAGGCTTGTGCAAATAATAAAGTCATCTGATTCATCTCTTAAATCTAGAGTACTTAAACCAGTTTAATTATCTAAAATCTAAGGGCTTGTTTCACCATCGACAAATAAGAACTAACCAACTAATTAGAAGGTAATTTCGTATGAAGTAATTATTGGGCAGATAACGCTAATTGGAACTTATTAGGGCATTGTGAAACAGGCCGAAAATACCTTGATGCTCTGTCCTCGATACTAAGCTACTTACCTCAAATTAGAAAAGCATAAAAACCTAAAAGCAATCACCCTCATAAACCCTTTTAAAAATTATTTATTCAAATATGCACCTGAAGAACCAGCAAAGTAGAGCAGATGTAGTACCATACGGTTGTGCCATGTTATTAGAATGAAACTTTGACAGCACTATTACAGAACGTGGACTAGTAACGTTCGGTACGATTACGTTACTAACTCTATAAGTTCATGCGTGCTTTGCTCTACTACGTGAACTTTCTTGATAACGTCGACTGATGATTATCTACCATCATGACATTTATTTTGAGACACGCCCTATTTAAACAGCAACCTTGGTTTTCTCTTATTTTTTTTAGATATTTTTATAACCCAATTTCAATTCCTACAGCATTACGTATACAAAACTTGCAATAATGTCAAAAGAAACGTTAGGGTCGAGACGTCGCAAAAGTCCAGAAACTTGAATTTATCTCGCTTGGAAACGGTCTAGAAGTTTCTATGTCGCCTCACAAGTTTGCTTGTCCAGTACAATAGGATTAATATATTCAAAACCTTAACATGTGAACAAGTGGTGCTCAAACCCTAAACCAAAGCTTAAAAATGTAAAAATAATTTACTTTAAGGGTTTCTGCCTAGTACGCCATAGCATTATCATGACCGTGCTAGGAACGTGTCAGCCAAAAAAAAAATGTTTGTATTGACAACTATTTCCCACTAGACCGTTCCGTCACCGACCAACACCATCGCGTGTCATGCACGGAGCGTGTCAGCACTGGCGGAATACGCTCTCGCTCGCTTTCGCTCCATATTATAACGGTGAGACAGAACGCTATAGATCCGTTTATTAGGCAAAGTAGAGCGTATCGTCACGCTAATGAAGAGTATTTTAGTAAATTAAATATTTTAAAATACGCATATACATTTTTAAGGATAATAGTACATTCTATAAAATCACGAAATCACGAACTTTGTCTCAGCGTTTTTAAGCGACATCTGGGTGATTGACAGATAAATGTCGTAGAGACTTCCACCGCAGACACAGTATTCGATTGTGATGAAATGATTGTACATAGATCTGTAGTTTGCACCAAATTAAAAAAAGACGTCATGTTTAGGATCCACCACGAGGTTTAAGTGCAAATAAATGAGTGGTATGGTATATGCACAACAAGAAATCTACCATACTTTTAGATATTAACATTACCATTGATGACTAATATCAAGCATAGTTGATTCAACTATTTCTTATGGTATGTTTCAAATGTTTGAGAACAACAGGCTTAGAAGATAAGTCTGAACATTTGGAAAAGGTTGAATAAAGGAATCTGCCGTCAGTGTTGGTATTATTTACATATTGTCAACATACTTGTGTTCGTGAATAGCTTTTCTGAGCAAGAAATGTTGCGTAGACTTTCCCTCTGATTTCATTACGGAATGAATGACCGTTGCAAAATGTAAAGGATTTAGTTACTAGGTAGGTACGAGTATTAAGATATGTTTATTTGGCAATACTGAATAATATATTTTCAGTAAGACTGTGGCTATGTTTAGCGAGTGCGACTTGACTTGAACAGATACTTTAGCTAAACATATTTATTTTAAATTATATTCGACTTAACATACAGGAGGCCGATGATCGCATGATCAAACTTATTTCGTGTGGTAATTCGACTACAAGTATCACTGTTTAACCAAAAAAATCAAGTAATATAGGCATGTAAAAAAAAACGAAAGAAAGAAATCAAAATGCATAGAAATCGTGACCCGGATAAAGCAAGAACTGTATTTTCTTTGAAAAAGAAAAGTCCATCGGTGGACTTTTTTCGTAATTCGAACTGCACGAGAATAACATTTTCAGGCAAATATTCAAGGGAGGGTTACTACTCATATTTACCTGAAATAAATCACAAGCATGGTGTAACGGGCTCGTGGGCCTTATTATAAACGGATAACCATTAGTTATGGCCGCGGCTGATCCAGCCTAAACGGGATTTATAACGTCCACTTCCCATGCGGTAGTAAGTATAATGTTATACAAAGTGTAAGGGGATTTCGGATACTCTGTGAGGAAATATTGGTCGTTTCATTGGTATAAAGTGTTTTTTTTTTATTATTTCAATATTGTTCCGAGGCTCTAATAAAAAGTTGATCGTGGTTTGAGCATACAACTGTGATAAAATGACTAAAGACATTTTTGGCATTTCCAATACTTACTAACAACACTACACAACGAATTCTAATATACCTCTAGTTTTTGTTACATTTTTTAATCGTACTTGTTAAAATTTTAAAAACTTTACCATTATATCCATAAAAACTGGTCCGTATCCTAGGGAAACAGCAAATTATAATGTTCTATTCTATTTTATTTAGCATATTGTGTAAAAGTGTAGAGGGTGCGTGATTTAAGATTAAGATTTGAACGATTACCTTACAAAAAAAATCTTTTTTTGAAACGATCGTAGTTCTGATAAACTTACTTCTTTAATAGTATTTACTGGTTTTTCTACGTTTAGCATTAATAACGTAATGAGTTTGGTTCGCAGTCTGTTTCTGACAGAGTTCGTTTACTTAATGTGTTATTTAGTTTTTCTCAATCATAATTTAAAAGCTAATCTCATGTCGGTAAACTAATCTCTAGACTTTCTTTATGAGTTTATTCACCTCCAGTGTAAAACATTATGTGTATTTTGACTATCACTTTTTTTATAATACAAATAGTTCATAAAAATTTAATATTACTCTTATTGTAAGTTTAGATAAGGTATAAGTGGATAAAGCGGAGTCGACGGTCAAAGTAAGTCTATTGAGCAAATTTTAGTCCGTCCATACCCACCGTTAAAGCCGTATTTCATCTTATCATTTACAGGGTATAATAAACACTATAAGTAGTATAAGACTAGGGGATCCATAATGCTGCATGCCCTTAGCAATTACTAAAATACTCCAAAAAGAATTATCATTATCCTAACTGCAAAAATAAAGGAGTTAACGCCAATATTATACAATGTTGAGAGGGTTGATGGTACTCGTAATGGCTGAACAAAACGCCTCAAAGCGACCCAGGGAAAGTTTAAACTTATCTGATCTGTATAAAAACAATAATCATCTACATACCTAATAAACCTCAAGTAGTTAGGCTAGTGTCCAGCTAGAACCATTTAAGTAAAGTTATAATAACGTTATTTCCTAAAGTGACACAAATTATGTCAAGCGCCAGAAAAATTAAACCACCCTCTAAAAACTCACTAAAAAGTTTGAAATAACGCATTTGTTAGTGGTAGATGACATGAAAAAAAAAGTCAATTACCAAATAAACAGCCTACGAACACCATGAAGCAGGAAAAATACACATACACGATGTAACTGTCGCTTACTCGATTTCATGTTGAACAAAACTCCATACAACTTCCAAACAAAGTAATATAACTAAAATCGAGTTACACAGTTAGGCTCCCACGGCTTTCAGGGATATTAGAATGTGTAAACGTTTTTCAGAGCCAAATCATTCTGTCTGGTAATTGCAGCGCAGAAAAAACTTTCTGGAATTGCCAATTTTTGATGTTGGGTCTATTTTCGACAAAATGGGAATTTTGGTAGTAAACCAATATTTTTTTATTTGGTATAGGATATTGGATAAAACGCAAATCTAAAACAATTTTTAATCACTTACGACCTACAACTACAACTCCTTACGTCAAAGTTAATTGCAATAAATAAATGAGTGAACACGATATTACAATACAGATTTTGGTATTCCGGAAAACCAGTAATATAGATGGGATTTGACTAATTTATTTCCCACATATCTATTAGGAGTTCAGTACTTACATTGCCTGTTGTTTGTACCTACTTCTCATCCTGGTTATAAACCTACTTATGAGTCATTGCTGACGCAATTATTTCCACAATTTCGGCATCCTAATTGTTCAAAGTTTTGCATGTACTTTGAAGGTACTCCTAAATTTTAATATGATAATTACCTTCCACTCTCTAAACTGTCAAATAATGTAGTCTACTTTTATAATTAACATACTTTAATCAGAGTTGAGTTATTTCAAATTGCAAACTGTTAGTAACTTAATTACTTTACACATACATATAAACGTAGAAATGTAATTAAAATTTTAGTTTTATTAAATTTTAATACAATTTTAGTTAATATTCAAGTTCAAATGATCAACTCGAGAAAAAAGTTCAGTGAACATCGCTGCTGTCATCTGAGTAAGACATTAACTTGCCTTCATATTGACAGTGATAAGGCAAAAGGGTCTAAGCGACATCTTGGGCGATATTGAGTTACATACATAGCAAGAATCAGCGAGGTTTGAAGTAATTCTGATAACTTATGTGGCGCTTCACTCCATCTTAAAGAGGCTTTTATTTCTAAATGCCCAGAGTTGAATGACTCACAATGTTTTATTTTTTTAATGCTAGATTTAAATCAATTTGCAGTAGGTCTTATAAAACTGTCGCATAAGGTTTATATCCTTTCCCAGTTTAAAGACCACATAACTTTAAATCTTTCTTTGTTGGTTTGTATCCAACAAATGCTGTATTTAAAGCGTTTTGTCGGGAACCTAACCACATAAGGCTGTTGCTTAATTAGTTTTTCCTAAAAATGAAATGAATCGTCGCTCAAGTAACTTTTCCTAACTCTACGCCCAACACACATATTACGTGAGTTTCAATTGAAATGTGATTTAAAGTCTTTCTACAAGACGGAACATATAATTACGAAGGGAAAACAGACTTTCGTTAAAAGTATTTTTCCTTGATCATTCCTTTTATTACGACGGATGAAAGGCTTATTAGTACAAGCGACATGTAGACCGATATGATACAGATGTCTACCGAAATTAGGTAACCTTTGCACATTAGACATTATCAGTCAGTTCAAACTTCAACATTATATGTAATCTAGCTTTTGCCCGCGACTTCGTTCGCGTGGACTTCAGGTTCGTCCCGTCTAGTAGCGCAAAAAATGTGTTTTTTTACGACCTCCCATTAGAAACCTCAAAAATTGTAGCCTATATGTTATTCTGATGTATAAGCTATATTGTGGTAAAGTTTCATTCAAATCCATTCAGTAGTTTTTACGTGAAAGAGTAACAAACATCCATACATCCATACTTACAAACTTTCGCCTTTATAATAGTAGTAGGATTTTCAATGTAATTTTATTACACTCGCTCGAAGACTGAGAGGTCACTTTCGTAAAAGAAAAGGTCCCTCAGTATTTTTCACTTCGTAAAAGTTATGGTATGGTCAAGTACTTCAAGAATCTTTTACGAAACAAAGAAATAAGGGCACGTTTGCCATTCCAGAAACAAAAAGTATGCGTATTAAAAACTTTCTAAATGACTTTACAAAAGAGGAGAAATGAGCAGTAAAACACTAAACTCGTAAAACTCCATGAAAATTATGAAATGATATAAATTACAGAGTGACGTAGCTAGCCTGTTGCGAGATAAACGTCTGTTTAACTTTTATTAAACATTATTAAAGTTACGAACCGCAGATATGTTACTAAATAGATAATGCGAATGTGTCATTTGGGTGATAAATAAGAGTTGATTCCTGAAAAGATGACATTATATTATTATGACATTTCTTTTGTTTAGGCTGTATCCGTAAATATAATATTAAGAGAAAATCAGCATTGGATAGGTTTGTATTATTTTAAAATGGCCTTGATTTGCGACATGTATTTGCACATATGTCTGTGTTACAAACTCTGTGCAGCACTTAATTTAAAACAGAAAGGTACACAAGAATATTGAAATCAATATATTTAGTCTGAGTTTGTACGTAAATAAAATACAAGCATGCATTATTCAAATCAAATAATAGCATCTTGAAGATCCTGACCAAACTAAACTAACTTTTTATTTATTCACAAATGTAAGTTAGTATATATGTATTTATTGAATAAAAAAACAAAAGATCCATATAGGATAAGTAAACGATGCATCTTACATACTATGTAAGTACCTAATCACTAATTTGGTGCATGTACTTTGGCTTATGTGCCACATTAGGGACAAACATGATATCGCCCAGAAATGACTTTCAGGATACCGTTGGAGCTGTCACGCACCCTGAACATCAGGGATGCTTGTTTTATTCTTTTTATACACAAATCTAAGTAAAGTCATTGGTGATTTATTGTAAAAAGTTGTAGAAATAGGTCGTGTAAATAGAACATAGGCCACCGGTGTCTCGCATTCGTTGCTTCATGGACTTGACCGACACACTGCAAAGTCAAGAAAATTTTAGGAAATGAAGTTTACTTTTCTTCCCTCCGATATTAGCAGCCTTTTCTGTTTAATGATCAAGAAGCGAAACAGATTGCGTCTAGAAATTCCTGAGAAATCCGCATTGAAAACAATTCTGTGGACCGATCTGGAATTAACTTTTGTAGAGCTTTATTATTTTTGCGCAGAATTAACTTGAAGTATTCGCTTAAATAATTGAGGTCTGAAGGAGACTGTTAAACCATTCTACCAGCTCCATGTTCGATTTTAATCGTTCGTAGTTCATGAGTTATTTAAAATTATAAAATCATTGTCACTTAATAATATTAAGAGATAAATTCAGTTTTATTTATTTTATTTAAAGACTTTATTACACAAATCATGTTGTACAAAGGTGGACTTAATGCTCAAAGCAGTCTCTGCCAATCAAATCTTTAGGTCATGCAGAGAGATGGCAATGGGTGCAGCGAAAATAATAAACAGAAAAAAGGTAATACGAGTAAAAAAGCAACAATTAACTCATAATTATAGTAACATATAAACCTACATAAACTACCACGATAACATATATTCTACAAACATAATTAAAATGACACAAAATAAATAAATTGATAAAATATATAAATATTATAAAATTAACTATTCTTTGAGGAATTCCAACTTTCTTCTTGAACGATAACTTTGACTCGGTCTTCTTGACGCTGACATCCAAAGCTAGAGAGTTTTTTTTATTTATTTTTATTTCAGGAACACAAACAGTATCACAATCAATGCATGATTAAAATGTTAAGTTAAAACAAAAGTTTCACAGTCGTGTTGCCGTCACTGTCAACGACTTGGAGACGTACGCGGATCGGTGAGCCAGCGTGCCTAGCCGGAGATTGTCGGAGGAACGGAGAGATCGATCGTGAGTTTCTTTAGTTTTTTTTTACTATTAAGTCGATAAACACATAAACCAATTACACAACACACGAGTCCTAAGTATGTATTTTTTTTCATCCAGTAAAAACACAAGAAATGAGACTTTTCTAGACGGTCTTGTTAACTCTAAGCTTAAAAATATTGAAACACAATATCGTGAACATTGTAAAGAAATATTAACGACCAAAAACGATTGATGGTTAATGAAACGGAAGTTACTGTGCCCTTAAATAAATGTTTCCAATTTTATTTATTGGGGACCATAACTCGCGGCAAATTTCATTAGACAAAAGTACTCGATACAGATTTGACCTTTGATTTTTAATTCGTGGCTTACTTTTATTTTTGCCGCTTAATATTCTTTTACAGGAATTCGGAATATATTAATTTATTAATGCGTGAATATTAAAAAGAGATGGGCTTATGTATATTTGAATGAGTTTATAGAACGTCACGCAATTATAATTAAGGCCCAGATATTCCATTTTTACGATGTTTCGATTGAGTTTAAACATGGAAACACTAATTATTTAAATCTCGAATCTATATATGTTATAGAAGAAGATTACTAGAAAGCTGGATAGTCGTTGGAAACACGATTGTAATTACTTTGCTCGATAATAATTGCCTCAGAAGTGGGCCCCTTTTTTTTCGTATTTTCTATGTAGTTTTCAAATTATTGGACTTATATTTATGAAAATCACATATTTTAGTAGGTAATTCCATTCTACACATATACATGTTAAAATGATTTCAAAATGTTTGTTATTTAGATCAGAATAACGAAATATCTAAAAACACTTTATTTGACCTATTTCGACTTTTTTGATATTGATTTGTTCAAGCTATACAGATGTGAGGAACAGAGGATTATAAGAATATACATTTTGACCACATAAGTGAGATCTCAGCTATGAATCAAACGATTTTATTTTAGTTTTTATCGGTGTTATGTTCAGGCAAAGAAAGGTCCATTTTTTTCATTTGTCTGTATTCTTTCTTACAAGCAGCAAATTCTTCCAATTGTCTTTTTAAGATTACTTTAGACACCAAAGATGTTTAGGGTAGACCGTCGTTTTTTTCAAGTTTTATTAACATTTTCATTCATAAAACACTGATTTAGTGATTCTCACACTTGTGACGATGGTGATTCGCGCAACGACTTTGACGCAACAGTTGATCGTCGTGTCATCTCTGTTCTATACATGCAAGCAGAAATAGCGCTATCTTTTTATTCAAATGACAAGCACGAGATACCATTTCCTCATTCTCATTCCCCTTGACGCCACTGCGAACGCTGGACCTATGTCAATTTTTGCAATTTTATTTGCGTACTTAATAACGTAAAACACCTAAGAACTAATAATAGCTAATTTCGCCGCGCCGCGTCACGCTCAGTTGGATCAGCACCAGTGTTATACTAATCAAAGGTCGCGAGTTCAAATCGGGGGTATCATGAATATTTTTCTACATAGTCACAATATTTTTTTAAAAAACGAAATAGGTATTTATTTTAATTTTTGGACATTTTAACATCTAAAATAAAAAAAAAAAAAAAAAAAACTAATTAAATTTTCACGTTTTTTTTTAAAGTAGCAAATCCTATTAAAAAAACTACATAACAATGAAAATAAATTTCAAAAAGAAAATTAGTATCAAAAACATCATCACCATGCGGATAAATCTCCTCAATGCCATGAGGATGGAACCCCCAACCTCTACGTGTTAAGCAAAATAAAAAGAGATAGGCTGTAGCGACATATATAATTGCTGTGAATAAATGAACTATATTTTTGTACCAATCGTAGAGATGAATCCGTTTCTATAGTAACAATATAAACAAAAAGCATAAAACACTCATGTCAAATTATTGTAGTTTTGAACATTTTCTCTATTTGGAAAAATCAGAGCTAAACCATAACTGTAGGTTTAGCAGTAATCTCAAATGCTAAAGCTGTGGCCTGGTGACTCTAGTATATTGGAGACGAGAAAATATTATATGAATTTGAGGGAGGGAGAAAATTATTAGGTGATAGGTCTGTATTAATTTTATTTATTTATTTACATCTAGACTCATGTGACAAAATACAAACATTGGAGGTTAAGTTAAGGTCGGTCTAGCTCTCTTCGTGTATGGAACTCAGGTTTCCATGTTATTTACGTACGTACGTACACATTTTCTGAATCGTGTAGTAATAATGCATTGACTATCTATCTCTTATTTGGTGACATGGACTTGAGCGACGAACATGGAGATTACTCAGTATAATCCAATTATATTTGCATTCAAAAATGTCAAATCTGAATATTTTTTTCAATTTTGTTCTGTCGAAAATGTGTGGAGACTGTCTTAATTTTATTTTTATAACCGTTCCTCAAATTGCTGTTACTGAACATCCAAAACAACTTTGGTGTTTGTGACACATAATAATTCTATTAATCTTGTAGTTAGCACCAAATGGCGCTTCGGGGTCATGAAGGGTTCCGTACCATTATCTATGAAAATGGCATAAACATCATATCTGTTGTCAGGGAGTCCCATACAAAAGATATGAAGTCCTAATAATGGGGCAGCCCCCCTAATTATTATCATTATCAGAGTAGATAAGTTGTATGAGAGCAACCTGAAAAAAAACTGTTTTTTAAGTTTTTGTTTTTTCAACGGCAACATGAATACATCCTTCCTGAAAATTTCAACTGTCTTACTATCACAATTCATGAGATAAACCCTGGTGTTACCCTTTCGGTGTAGGAACTCATGCTCATCATAATTCATTCCTTGTAGAGAGGTGTCCCAAAAATATGTTGAAATACATATTTTAGGCGGTGTGATAAGGATATAAAGAAACCCATGCCAAATTACAGTTTTATAGTAAAAAAGGTCTATAAGCTAGACTACAAAAAGTCAAACATGGCAAAACCATATATGGTTTATCAAAGTAATTGTGTGGGTGCGGTGCTCTAATTAACAAACGAGAAAAACGTCGTCAATCCAAGTTCAAGCAAAAGAACTGGTTACTCAGCGCCGTGTGTATACATGAACCCACGACTTTTTACCCCTACAATACAATTACGTTTATTTATTTATATCCAGAAGGACAAGAATAACCCTAAATTACAAAGCTATGAAGGTCTTAAAATCGCCAATTGTTCACTGACTGACTTATAGCTCAAAAATCTAACCTTCTTTGAGATGACCTAGACAGTTGAAATATGGCATCTAGCTAGGTAATAATGTGTAAGCGAAGGAAAAAATCTGAAAACAAAAGAAAGTTTTTTAATTGTAGGGTCTGAAACCGTTATAATTAAGTGGATGGAAGCTTGCACAAAATATGTATTCATGATTTATGAATAAGCAAATAAATATTTTTATAAAAAGTTATGATATCCCACCAAAAACATCAATGTGAAAAATGATAGCCAAGTTCAATGCTCAGTATATTTGATAGTGAACTTCGCCGAAAAAAGTATTGCATCTAAATGAGAGATTACTACTAACTACTTTTGCCTTACTATTTTCTTACTTTCTAACACATGATAGTCAAGTCATTTTTATAGTTCAAGCTGATATTAAGCGAGTATTTTAAGCGTGGTAAGATGTGGGTGACCTCGATAGTAATTACTTTGAACCATTTCACGGGACATCCAAAATATACGCGGGCGACGACGCGGGAGACGACTAGTAAATAAATAACTTTGATATTATTAAAGGATTACTGAAACGATAAAGAAACCTTTGTCTTTAATTTAGCTTTCCATATTTGTAATGTTAAACGGAAGCGTGAAACATACTGCGCAGACCCTAGATAAACTGGGAACAGGGCAAGAGAATGATGATGATGATTTGTAATGTTATGTGTTCATTACAATAATTTGATTGAAACCTGTGTTGCCATCCTAATCTTGCGGCGCGCGCTCCTACGCACATCATTTTGAGTACTTACCTATTTTTTGCTTGTATGAGAACCCCGTAAAGTAGTTGCTTTCGAGACGTTGTTCCCATGACACTGAACTGACCTACCAGGGCTCAATTTTCGCGTGTGCTTTCCCTTAAACTTATCTGAAGACCTGTGTGACTGTGCCTGTGTCCTCGGTGATCACCTGCAACCTGGAAACCATCTACTGGCGGATAATAGGTGAGTCCTGACAGACAAAACCTCCCTTATATTTTTGCCTACCACGTTGAATCCACTGCCGATCTCGAACATCTTTTGGTAGCAGAGCGTAGTTTATTTTGGACCTTTGCCTTAATAATAATTTTAAAATTAACGTAATTAATAAGCTTCCACCCTTTACATAAAACGTCTCATTCTATCTTAGTAATTATTGTAAAATCTGCATTCCCCCTTTGCACGCGGTAGCCATCTTAGTTCCATTCATTTCTAGTAGTTACATAATGACGATAAATAAATAAATATCCAAATTCATCATTGTGTTACGGGGTGCGCGAGCGCATTTTAATTACTTGCATTCCTGCCTATTGTTGTGCTATTGATAACGTTCGCCGTCCCTCCGCCACGTGTGTGTTTATGCGAGCTATTTACGAGTTACGGTTATTCCTTACCTATTTTATTCATTACACCTTCACCGAGCCGTCCTGCATTCCTTTGCCGTTTTGAAAATTACGTGTTGATTAATTACTATTGATTTTAGTGTAAGTAAGTACATATACCTACTTCAAACATGCCTGATTTTGAATCGAGTAACGAGACCGTGAGGGCCCTACTTTACACGGACACGGCTGAATACCATGAGGCTATAGGTGAAATTCGTTATGTGAGTGATTGGGTTGATGATTCCCATCGCGTCCTTGAGACCTTCTCCGTTAATCGCATGCGTGCGCGTCTTTCTGACCTCCCAATTATGTGTGATAAGTTTAGAGCTGCCTGTTCTAAGTTGTTAGGAAACCTTGACCCTGCTATTTATGAACAAGAATATGTTCAAGTTAAAACCGAGATGCGCGTTGTGAGGGACAAGGTAGATGACCTTAAAATAAGATTGGAGGAAATAAAACCCCACCAGTTCGAGTCTCCCCGTACTAGTACCCCCTTGAAGGAAAATAAGTCCATGATTGTTGACACCCCGGCTAGTAAATTACCTGACCTACCTATACCTAGATTTGACGGCCGTCCCGACGGATGGATTAGTTTTATAGACCAGTTTGATAGTGTGGTCGACAATCAGCCGACTTTGACCCCTACCTTAAAGCTTCATTACCTAGTCGGTGCCTTGTCTGACGAGCCCCGTAGGTTGATTCAGCACCTTAAGATTGAAGCGGGCAATTATACTGTGGCTCGTGACCTTCTCAAGCGTAGGTATCACAACCTTCGCGTCCTGGCAGATACGCATATCGCGCAGATAATGATGCTACCTAATATTTCACCTAAGTTGTACGGCTTACGTGTATCGTTTCTTAACCCTCTTCTCTCAACTTACCGTTGTTTAGAACGATTAGACCTGCCTGTTAATCATTGGTCATATTTACTGGTACACCTATGCCTTGCGAAGTTGCCTTCTGAATTAAAATCCCGTTTTGAGCGTCGTTTTGGTGATGACCCTAATAAACTTCCAACCTTTGATCAACTTATTACCTTCTTAGAGGATGAATGTAGGCATCACGACAATGTAGGTAGTGCTTCGGTCGTCGACACTACTGCCTCACTTAGTACGAGCTTCACTCGATTCCCGAAATCTAACGCGCGGTCTCCGCCTCCTACGAAGACATTTGTTACGTCCCTCCCTACACGTCAACTTGTCAATGTAGTTAAAGAGGCCCGTTTGTGTTATCGATGCCTAGATAAACACTCCATCTCTCAATGCAAGCGAGATTATCGCTGCAATACCTGCCGTCGTTCTAGTCATCATACGTTGCTGTGTTATGCCGATGACGCCCCCGTGAAGCATCAGCATGAACGCTCCTACCGCGACGTCGCAGCCTTACCTTCAAACTCGCCGAGGACGTCCCCGCCGCGTGACCTGACGGAACGTACTTTCCCACGCACTAGAGCCTATAACAGCTTTTCACCTCGTAATTCCCACAGAGCTTCACCCCCGCGTTCGGGCGGGCGATTTTCGCCTGTACCCAATAGTGATCGTGTTTATCACGCTCCTCCTCCAAGATCTCAGGATGAACGTGCCTTCCATTCAAAGCGAAACGACTCTTCACAATTCTGACTAGATAGCCCTCCTGTACCTACCCTTTCTTCAGTATCACGCAATTCTCTTGTACTTACCTATCACTCCTTCACATGTGCCCGTTCGTGGAATAGGTAATATACAGTTAGTCCATTCCCATGGAACTGTATCCCTTTCTTTTAAACCTGTCAATTCTACCCTACCTGTGATATCGACTACCGCCATAGTTGTCGACGTGATTGCTGGGTCCCTCCCGGAAGTAGATGTACCTAAAAGTGTTGTTACCCCTACCAAGCATCTACCACTTGCTGACCCCCTGTTCCATAAACCTGGTCCTATAAGTGTACTACTTGGAGCTGACATCATTGGCCGCCTGTTGAAGCCTGAGTTGTTTGTTTTACCTGATGGCCTTACTGCCATATTGACAATCTTTGGGTTCGTCTTGTCAGGCCCTGTTCATGGACGTCTTTCTGAAATGGAACCTCCTATGACTGGAGTCTCATTGTCCCAAATAGTGGAGAGGTTCTGGAAGATTAAAGAGGCCCCCCAGCTATCTAATTCAAACCCTTTGGACTTAGAATGTGAGACATTCTTCAAAGCAACCACCACTCGTGAGAATGATGGACGTTTTATGATTAGGCTCCCTTTTTTACAAGATCGTCCACTCCTCGGTGATTCAAGGGCCAATGCCGTTAAGCGATTTGGAAGCCTTGAAAGGCGTTTGCAAAGTAATCCTCATTTTCGTGAAAAATACATATCCTTTATGCGTGAATATATTGAGTTGAATCACATGTCCCTTTCGTCATATGATCACACCCGTGAACATTATTTCATTCCCCACCATGGAGTTTTTAAGAGCGCTGGTGGCAAAATACGAGTTGTTTTCGATGGGAGTAGCCCGACATCCAATAAAGTGTCCTTAAATCAATGTTTTCACACTGGCCCTAAACTTCAGCGAGATATCTCCCATATCCTTACGAATTTCCGTATGCACGAAGTAGTGTTTGTTGCCGACATTCGTATGATGTTCCGCATGACCTGGGTACACCCCGAGGATAGAAGGTACCAACTAGTACTTTGGCGCGAGGACCCTTCTCATCCTCTCCTCACATACGAGCTTAACACCAGTGCGTATGGCCTTCGCTCTAGTCCTTATATTTCGATTCGGGTCCTTCTTGAACTCGCAGAACAAGAGCGGTTGAACTTTCCCCGAGCTGCTGAAGTTATTGAAAGGGATATTTACGTTGATGACTGTCTTAGTGGAGCAGCGTGTATTTCTTCTGCACGGGCCTTAAAATCAGAGCTTGAAGTGATCATGGCCGCTGGTGGGTATGAGCTTCGTAAGTGGATATCTAATAGACCCGAACTCTTGGATGATATGCCCCTAGACCATTTACAACTTCCTCACTCAATCGTAGATCAGGGTAATCCGCAGACTATAGCAGTGTTAGGTGTTCAGTACAACCCTGTGAGCGACTCATTTACCTATAAATGTTCCTATGATGCCTGTGATACAGTGATTACAAAGAGAAAGGTATTATCTGTGATTGCCCGAATTTATGATCCCTGTGGCTGGATATCTCCAGTCGTGTTTAAGGCCAAAGAGTTTATCCAACGTTTGTGGCTATCTGGCCTTTCCTGGGATGATCCCCTTACGGAGCCCCTCGCTTTAGAGTGGGCTACCTTTATTCAAGATATGACTAAAGTGAGCGAAGTGGCTATTCCTCGTCATATACTTTCTAGCGGTTCCTCCTCCTTATCGCTACATGGTTTTTGCAATGCCTCCGAGTTAGGTTATGCTGCGGCCGTTTATTTACGCGCAGAGTATACGTCTGGTATTTGCTCCGTCCATCTTGTTATGGCCAAGTCAAAGGTTGCACCCGTTAGGACCCGTTTACCGATTCCCAAGTTGGAATTGTTAGGAGCTACCCTCCTCTCTAAATTATTACATCACGTCGCTCTTTGTCTGCAAAGGACGTCTGTGTTGACTTCAATCCATAGTTGGACGGATAGCAAAATTGTTTTGAAAACACCTCCCCACCTTCTTCAGACTTTTGAGGCAAATCGTGTTTCCCAAATTATTAATTCTCCAACATCTAGTCATTGGAGACATATTCCTGGCTATATGAACCCTAGCGACTGTGCATCAAGAGGCATGTCCGTCTCTAAATTGGTAGACCACACTCTTTGGTTTTCTCCTTCGTGGTTGACCGAGTCTCCTAATCAGTGGCCCGTGACTGCGGAACCTACCTCGAATAATGACCTCCCGGGACTACGTTGTTTAGTGGTGTCTGCTGAAGTTTCTCCTCCGGACCCTTCCTTTTTATTAGAGCGGTATAGCTCCTTGAACAAGTTGATAAATGTAACTTGTTACCTAAAGCGGTTTTTATACCCTAAAACTTACTCCTCATTCCTGAGTACTGAAGAGCGTAGAGAATCTCTTATATATTTAGTGAAAATTGTGCAATTTACCTACTTCAGTGATGAACTAGACCGTTTGAAGAGGGGTGATACAATCACCAACTCCCTCAGGAAATTAAGCCTGTTTTTAGATGACAGAGGCCTAATACGAGTGGGTGGCCGTTTACGGCACTCTGACCTTCCTTATGACGCTAGACACCCCCTGCTTCTGCCTAAAAATGGTAATTTCGTGAATGTTTTAATCTCCCATTACCATCGTGAAAATGCTCACGCAGGTGTGAATGCCCTTCTGGCTATTCTAAACAGAGAATTCTGGATCCTGTCTTCCCGCCGCGCTATTCAACATGTGATTTTTAAATGCCTTTCTTGTTATCGACTTAAAACGGCTGTTTCCCAGCCTCCTATGCGTGACCTTCCTAAGGACCGTGTCACCGCGGCTAGGCCATTTGATGGTGTAGGCACTGACTTCGCGGGCCCCTTCTACACCAAAGTTCAGGCCTATAGAAATAAAAGGCTGGTTAAGAGTTACCTTTGTGTATTTGTTTGCCTCTCCACCAAGGCAGTCCACCTTGAGGTCGTGTCGGACCTAAGTACAGAAGCCTTTGTTGCCGCCTTTTCCCGATTCGTTTCACGTCGTGGTTTACCTCGCCTTATCCGCTCGGACTGTGGCCGAAATTATATCGGTGCACGTAATTACTTACAGGAGTTAGAGTCCTTCTTGTCTCAAAATCAAGCTACTATTGGTTCCGAGCTTTCCAAGCGCAATATTAACTGGGTTTTCGACCCCCCTGTCTGCCCCCACTGGGGGGGCCTTTTCGAAGCTGCTGTGAAATCGGCAAAATCCCACCTCAAACGCGTGATAGGAGAAACCCCTCTTACCTTTGAGGAATTAACAACTGTTTTTACCAAAATAGAAGCAGTTTTAAACTCGCGGCCTCTGTGTCCACTTTCTCCAGATCCTAACGACGTCGAAGTATTAACGCCCGGACATTTTTTGATAAGTCAGCCTTTAACCGCTTTACCGGAATACCCTTATGAGAATGTTAAACTTCATCGCCTCACACGGTTTCAGCTGATCCAACAACTTACGCAGCACTTTTGGTCTCGTTGGCATTTAGAGTACTTAAATACCTTACAGGCAAGGAATAAATAGACGTCTCCTTGTAATCCTCCCCAAGTTGGCGAACTAGTTCTAATAAAGGACGACAACCTCCCACCTTTGCAATGGCGCCGTGGTCGCATTGCTCATTTATACCCTGGACAAGACAAAGTTGTTCGCGTCGTTGATGTGAAAACTCCCACAGGTATCCTTAAGAGATCTGTGACGAAGCTGGTTCGTCTTCCAGTTTAGTATATAACTTTTCCTTTTACCCTTCCTTTCTCTCTCGTAAACACTTAACGTGTTTAGGGCGGGCGATATGTTCATTACAATAATTTGATTGAAACCTGTGTTGCCATCCTAATCTTGCGGCGCGCGCTCCTACGCACATCATTTTGAGTACTTACCTATTTTTTGCTTGTATGAGAACCCCGTAAAGTAGTTGCTTTCGAGACGTTGTTCCCATGACACTGAACTGACCTACCAGGGCTCAATTTTCGCGTGTGCTTTCCCTTAAACTTATCTGAAGACCTGTGTGACTGTGCCTGTGTCCTCGGTGATCACCTGCAACCTGGAAACCATCTACTAGCGGATAATAGGTGAGTCCTGACAGACAAAACCTCCCTTATATTTTTTGCCTACCACGTTGAATCCACTGCCGATCTCGAACATTATGAATTTCAGTGTGTAAAAAAATACCATGACAAAATTCTCGTGATGGGTGAACTTTGACTTATATACCAACTGGTTTGTACGGAACCCTAAATTTGAAGTGCCATATCTGTAATGGTCTTCAGTCATCATCAATTGGAAGACTGATGGAAGATAGTAGTGAGACTATAACTGTGTCGACAAAAAGGATCTTAATAAAAACCACCTAAATGTTATCACATTACATTTCCTACACCTAAGGGTTGGCTGGAAGAGGTCTCTTTTAGGGATAAGCCCACCTTTGTTCACATTGTGACTTCTTGTACCTATTTTCTGTACATCTTATAAGTGCAATAAAGAATATAATAAATGTTATCGGTTATTCTTTCTTGTTTTTATAATGGTTACAGGTTGCTGGCATAAAGTGCTGACCAGTCGTGTGAGAATTAAATAACCGGTGAAAAAGAGTTTCTTTTTTGTATTATTATGCCACTCTATGCGTTCCTTGTTCTTTCGATAAACGTTTAGACTAAAAAGCATGTATGGTATACTAAAGAAACCATTTTGTAAAAGTTCTTAGGGGTTCTGCTAGATGGCGTGGGTATGTTACTTACAAAAGCGCATGAAGTATCTTATTCAAGAAAATTTTGTACCTTAAATAAACACTAGATGGCTTAATTATACACGAGATTTGTAAGACAAAGTTGACAGAAAAAGTTTTGTGCGGGGGTGCTGGTGGGGGAAGCGCCCCGCACTTTTAACAAGGGGGCGGGGCTTATGAGATAATTTGACGGAATAAGACGGGCTTAACTTCAATTTTTACGCATCTATACATTAATAAATAAATACAAAAAAATCTTAATTACAAAATTACGCACCTAAATTAAATATGCAATTATATCATGCATCAAAAATGCTTATCTTTACTCTTAAAAACCATGGGCATGTCAAAGTGCATAATAAAAATATTTTGTCATTACAATGCAAGACTGTGAGAATTTAAAGCCTAGTGAACAAAAATTTCATAACATTTAAGTTATATTTCAATTTCGCGATGGCAACACAATACCTATTGTTTAATTCGCCATTTATTAGACCAATAAATCAAGGTAAAGGTCGCGGCCTAAAACTTAGTTCATTTCATACTTTATGACTTTACTTTGTTGTTATCAATATTACGTAAGATTTATAGGGTTTCAACTTTTTGATGTAAATATTTAGATTTTTAACGCAAAGTTTACTCCAAGATAACTTCAGTTAGTTACTAATCTGTACATAAAGGAACTGTAATTATAGTCCGGTCAACGTTCCTTTGCGTATACTCCCTAAGCCTGTAGTTTCGGCCGTATTTATAGGCGAAGGTGTTATCTTTGGCTATGGTTTGCAAGATGAAATTTTAATATATTATGAGAAGAGTATCCATCCCTATTTACCACGCTATCCACTCTATTAACAATACAGTTTTTGGCTTATCTATAGACTTGATAAACAAACGGATAAGTCCTCAGAAGCTGATATGGAAGAGACATAGGTTGCATAGTCCAGAATGAAATTGTTTGATTTATATTTTAAGCCTAATCAGGGGAATATGATCATCTTAGGCAGTTTGATAACAGTCTGATAGTGAGAATGGACAAAACGCTGCATGGTGAAAGTAAAACTTCATTTTGAGCCTTGATGTAAGGAACATTTTTGTGTTTCCAAACAGTGAGGCATACGAAGTTTAAAGCATAAATTTATAACTACTAACTATCCAAATGATAATTTTGCCCCAGTCAATATCAGAGAAAGTGTCAGCAACAAAATTATGCCCCCAGTTGGCTAACCCGAGCCTGTACAAAGTGGCCTTTACTACACAGAGTGTCAAAAAGTACGAGCCAAATTCAAGGGGGTTTTTGTCAATCGAAAATAGAAAACGGGAAAAATAAAAAATAAACAATATTTAAAAAATATATATATGTTTTCAAGGTTTTTTTCCGGTTTTCTAGACTCGACGCTTAACCATCCCCTTGAATTTGGTTCCTACTTTTTTACAGCCTGTATAAGAAAGTAACATTATTTATAAGATAAAATGTCCACGGATCTCTAACAGGGTGTTAAAAAAACAGTAGTTGCGTCTAGAAAACAGGAAAAAAAACTTGAAATTTTTATTTATTACAAAATTTTCTTTAAATAAAATATTATTATTTTTCCTGCATTCTATTCTCGATTGACAACAACCCCCTTGAATTTGGCTCGTACTTTTTTTACATCCTGTATTTACATAACTAATCTAATAAAAGAGTACCTACACGTGGTTCGGATTTATTGTTTCGCTTACAACAAACCATTCCAGATCTAAATCAAAAACAAATATTGCGTGTAACAGCACTCAGTCGTATATTTTTATCGCAAAAACAATACGCCTCCCATTTTATTTACCGCTACACTGACTTATTAAGCGGGGAAAAAATCAAAAGCATTCCCATGTACGAGATATAAGGAAACGGTTGCCATAGACTTGCGGAGGAATATTTCATTCAGGTGTAAGTGGTCTTACCTACCAATATTGTTTCGTTCCATGAATTAAAATTTGATTCTAACAAATGGTTGGGTGTATAGTGTTTGACAGTTTACGGTTGCTTTTTAAACAACTTCAAAAAGGTTATCAATCTTACCTTATGTATTTTTGCATTTACGTTTTGTACCTACTTTATCAGACAGTTATGATTTATCTGACATTTAGAAAATCGGCCCTTAGAGGGCTTACTATCTAGTTGGTACGGCTTTTGGCAAATTGGGACTAGATGATGGAAATATCTTAATTTTGACATGTTATTGAACCCTCAGTGCGCGAGTCCGACTCGCACTTAACCGGTTTTTTTTAATGTTATTGTTTTTCCACCCGGTCTCAGTTGACATTAAAACTTCAAAATGGGCGGACATTGTTTATTGTTTACGACTAATCGTAAATCTGTGGCGGTTATCCTAGCCAATTATAATCCAAATACCGTCTGGCCCAGTGTCCCGGACAGCATCCTGATCTGACATGTTGTTTCTTCGCAGAACGCCATCTTGTTTTCCCTTCATAATCCTTGATTTTGCAAAACTAACATTGTCAGACTTGTCTAACAAGGAAAGATTTTGTATTTACATCGTTGTCAAATAAATTCGAAATAACACAGTTTTTAAAACAATCGATGACACTGATACTTAAAAAGTGAATGGATATATTATAGCATTATTTGATCCCGGGAATTATTCTCAAATATCAAATGAAAATAGTGTTGAAAGTTATTAAATGTTAGCAAATAAAATATTTGCGTAAATTATGGAATTACTCGTTTGTAATTCGTCCTGATTAAGTTCAATTAATTATATAAGCTGCTCATTTATCCAATCCACTAATTAACTCTTAATCCAAGAACATGGTGTTATACTTGTAAATATAAATGTAAATGTCAAACACTGAGTCCAACTCGGAATTGGTAAATAATTTAAACTCGAGATTTTACGTCGCAGGAATTTCATCCGCATCTTGGTAATTGTCAAGTTTTGTTCGAACCCCTGAAACCATTCAAATGATGAGATCGTGGATAAATATTACGAGGGTCAAAATTAAAAGCCCCATGAACAAAAATAATAATTTGTTCTGTTCGGTGGAAGTCGACACAGTTTTAATGTCGAACACCAGATTTCTTCTACCTTAATGTAAATTAATTAAGTACCAAACAAAAAAAAATAAGACATGCAATATGAAAGAATAAGACTAACCTATTCAAAAACGAAACCAGTACCAGTATTTAGTTTTGGCGATTTTTTTCTAAGCTGAAATTTAGCAGAAGGTCCCCAACGTTTCAACGCCAAACGGCGCAAATATAATAATTACTTGCAAGTGCGACGTACTCGCGACGCTTGGCGTTTTCAGCCAATTCCGCTGCTGCTTCAGCTTTAAGGGCTGATTCTCTGAGTTCTGAGACACAAGTTGCATCTCAGACTAGGGCCCGACCCCGTTCCCAGGGAATGAGTGTGAGGCCATCGGTTGATTTCTAATTGATTTTTTAAAATTGGTAATTGATTTTACCATAATTTAAAAAAAGAGTTTGAATTATTTTTATTATATTCAAAACATCTTCTACATATACTCAGCGTTTTCCGTTCGCCATTTGGTGTTCGACAGGTTAATAACGCTTGTTATTTGTACATGGAACCGTGACGTCCAAGTTTAAAAAAAGTAAGACCGACAAAAAAGTAAAAAAAAAAACACTGGCACCTTCAAAAATAATTTATTCGGCTAAAATGCAGTTCTTTCTTTCAAAGAGTAAATGGTGTATTCGATAGAACGTCCTTCTTTAAAAAAAAAAACTACAATCCCAACATAATGTGAATAACATACTAACTTTTATCAAGCTCTAGATGCATTTGAACGATTCTCTATAGAGGCGTTTGTATCAATTTGTGCGTTTAACTGAAAACCACAGCTGTTGTGGGACCGTATTTCAGTATTCATCTAATTTTCCGTTTGCTACTATGCCGCTAATTTGTTCTGGAAATAACGGCGTCTCACATAAACGGGGTACGAAGTTTACACGTCATTTGATTTGATAAAGCGACCCAATTATATAAACTTGTAATTAATTAAATGTTACGAAAGTGTGGTTTTACTTAGAAGCGTATCAATTTTTCGAGTCCGTGAGTAAGCCTTTAGCAGTTCTGATGATGTTAAGATGTAAGATTGAGATAATATTAAACAGGCCTCCGCTTTCCACCAATGTTAAAAGTAAATAAAAATCCGGCCAAGTGCGAATTATACCACTTAAAAGCGTCTAACTAACGCGTAACTTTCAAATGTTAGACTTTTAGAAAAAATGGTATAAGGAACTTTAAAATGACCTATCCATGACATCCCACACGCATTGGTTTGAGTAAAAATTTCTGAATCGGAAAGCGGTTAACAAGATACACCTGCCAAGTTTTAGCTGTGTGATGCTATAAGTTTCAGAATAAAGTGGCTGTGACATATGCACGGACGGACAGACAGACAGACCGATTTGACGAAACTATAAGAGTTCCGTTTTTTTGCCATTTGCCTACAGTACCCTTATAAGCAACTGCTAAAGTAGTTTGTTGACAATCGAGAACTAATAAAAGCTTATCTTAGTGTTTGTTACGAAAATAAAACTTGAATGAAAAGCTTCCTAAAATTAATTTAGTGGAAAAGTGGAAAGTTTTTTATGGGAAATCCAACAAAAGCTAGAACGCACTTAAATCAAACTATCAGTATATAAACCCACGTGAGCACCCAATCAGACCAATGGGTAGAACAAACACTATTTGCAGACCTACGAGTGAATGGCTAGCCCCATTACACAGCCACGCCTGGTAAAATATACTAAAAAGCTAGGCAATAAAGTTGCGGCTGAGCCTAGATTACTGAAACAGGTCAAAAGACTCTTTAGAAACTTTTGTTGGAGGAAATGTACAATACAATTTTGGATTCAAAAGTTTGAGCTTACAGAATTTCGTAGTATGGAGCGTGATGGTACATGAAAGGTATGGTATACATTCTGTTCATATCGTTGATCGGGTGGGCGGTGATAGTAGTCCTAGTCCGTCAGAGTATGTACTTCAACATTCAAGGGAATAAACACTTTTACGAGATTAAATTCTCTTATGCCTGACTTTTGTCATGACTTCGATAAGATGAGAATAAGTGACATTAAGCTCAAAGGCCTACACGCAGAGAGGAATTTTTGAACGGTAGGTACCGGGAGGGAAATTACTTTAAAACTGCTGAAGCCTGCAATTTCATCTTAAAAGACAGATACTTTTCCTAGCATTCTGCATGTTTTTACGTTACAGATACATTTCATCATTCATAATTATTGTTGCATCATTTAATTGATGATGATTACTGAGCAGCTAAAATTTCCAAACACGGGCACCAACTTTGTACGTCAAAATAATAAGGATGGCTAAAAATCTTTTGATTCACTAATTGTGATGATGATTGTAAGAATCAATTTATGCCTAAATGAAAGAGCAGTGACGATGGTCCGTTGTGAACTATCTTTTAAATTATTGATAGCCCTCGTCTATGATTCTTGTAAACCTTAAAGTTATAGTCAACTCAAGAAAATAACTCATAAAACGAGTAAATAAAACATGAGTCCGTGCCGAATCCCTATCGTTCTCGTGAAAAATTACAAACGGCGATGAAAGAAAGCTCCACATTAAATCCTTATGACATTTCGAATTTCCTGTGGGAGCTCACAGATCGTAAGAAGGCAATCTAGTACTGTCTTTGTATGAAATCGTTTTGCATTAGACGCTTTATCCTGTTGACGTCACTTGGTAAATAACCGCTCTGTTTTTTATCGAATGTTAGAGTATTGACTATCTATTGCTCTGCTTCTTGGGAATCAGACAATTGTATCGATCAAGTCCTCTAATAAAGGTTGATGTTAAACATTTTGAGATAGTAGGAATCTCTTATTCGTAAAAAAAATTGTGAGTCAGCGCCATCAAAACATATAACGGGTTTTGTCTCATAATTTTGGATATTTTGTTATTTTAAGGAAATCAAAAGCTTATAAGGCTATCTTTCTCATGTAACAGGATATTATTAGGGCAATAAAAATGCTAACATATAGTAGATACAAGATACCCTTCGTGCGCGAGTCAGACCTACACTTGTTTTTGAATATTTTGATTTCATGCATCAATACTGGGTTTCACTGCTCTATAAAGTTTGGTTTACCAGTGTCTTCAAAATTATCCGAGTATATTGGTTAGTTACAATCACTAGGTGAAGATATTCTGTGACTTAAGTTTCTTGATCACTTCTATGAAGTTTTGACCAACAAATAATTTATTTATTTTATTTATTTAAAGTCTTTATTGCACAAATTTAGTGTACAAAGGTGGACTTAATGCTAAAAGCATTCTCTGCCAGTAATAATCGCTAAGGATAGTAGTTATTTAGTATATCTAATGATCATGAAACATGGTCTACTGAATAACTGATATTTTACTGTTCATTGGCAAACAATCTGGCCTGGTACCACAATCATTCAAACTTCAAACATAACTTTTGGAACTGTCCTGCGAAATTGATTAATATTTTATGAGCGAAATAGCACTCTGAAACTCTCCATGGACAATATATGGACCATTAGCTCAATTAGTAAGAGCGTTGGACCGGTTTGCAAGATTCGTGGGTTCAAATCTTACCCGTTCGTAAATTTTTGGTTTCTTATTTAATCTTAAAAGTATAAAAACAAATGACGTATCATAAATATTCAAGCTATTCACTATGGGCAGTTTAATTATTTAACTGAATGAATCCCAAATAAATACTAGCACATCACAAACCATATTTTACAAAGCCGGCAAAGCAATTTTCCAAAACATAATAGCTTTGGGGCATTTCAAATAGCCCTTGAACACAATCAGAAATCAATTTCATTTACAGAACTAAGATAAAACAAGATAAAGGAGGGTCTAACAAATCATTGAACCTTTTCCGACCATAATTCATTTGTTAACCTTTCGCCACCAAATTATTATGTTAGGTCAGGTAGGAGAGTCCACGTCATCACTTTGTGATAAAATTTAGAAAATATTTTTACAGTCTGGAAGAAATTGTGAATATTCATATTTTTATCCTTCTGAACAACCATTTTTTAATTAATCACCAATCCTCAACTCAAGTTGGTTTAAAGATCCCAGTAGTTTTACATATGCTCATCATGTGGGCCTCAATGCTCACGAATTGGATATCGATATCGATGTTTCATTTTAGAATAATAAACGCTTACAAGCCTCGCATGTTGAATAACTCAAATTAATAATGATTGTCACGTGTAAGATCTTGAAATTTAATTTAAAAGTGCAGTCCATAAGTAGTCATTACGATTTTGCTGCCACTTACCAAGTGTACAGCAGTTAAAATACGTTCAATTTAAATGAAACCACTTTTTTAAAAGTTACCGGCATTTTACGAATCATTAACATGATTCTGTCATTCAAATAATGCAATAAGTACCGCAGCATGTTATTTTTGTGAAGTGAGAGAAATCGGAGCAGGGCTTTTAATTGCTTCCATTTGTCAACGTGCAAATACCAACATTTTTATATCATCGGGCGGTCAGAAAAAAAGTGTAACGAACCAACCAACATCAAACCAAATAATTTAGCTAAAACGAATTACTTCAATAAAAACATGCTTTGATAACATGTATTACACGAAACTTTAGAGTTAAAATATGGTCAGTTTTTTGTTTGATAGTTAACCCAACAACAAATAGTTAAAATCGTAACCATTAATTAATTACCGTTCAAATTTTAAATTGGTTGACATCTCTTTAAAAAAAAACGCCTTGATATTCCGAAAATCGAAGTTCAGTAACTAATCATCTAAGGTCTAAGCAATGTAAGAACGGTTATTAAATAACCACGAATCCTTTGGAATTTCGACAATATTGGAAATTCTTGCTAGATGATATTGATACACTTTTGGGTTCTACGACCGGTCAGCATTCTTCATACGCAAAAACAAGTCACTATGTAGACCCGAGGGTATAATAACAATTACACGGCAGTTTGACGATAGAAAGTAAAACTGACAATGTGTATTTGACTACAAATAACATTTATTTATGTATTTTAAGATAGGTAGTAAAGCGCTTTTAGGATTCGTGAAAAGTTTAATTTCCATTATGTTTGCGTTGCGGAGAGATCATCGATCTACTGAAATGTTCTTGATTATTTATTCCTACAGAAGGTTAGGTATTATTAATACTATTATAATCTTGCAAAACTTGGCGT
Organism: Pyrausta aurata; assembly: GCA_963584085.1. Lineage (NCBI taxonomy): Eukaryota > Metazoa > Arthropoda > Insecta > Lepidoptera > Crambidae > Pyrausta > Pyrausta aurata. The sequence continues at coordinate 11,378,645 of OY757256.1, read as the reverse complement.
TGCACTCAACATTTAAAGTAATTTACAAATACAAATATTTTTAAGTTAAACTTAAGACCTGAGTTTGTATAATTGAAAATTTTACATCATTAACGAAGATTTGTATGTTATTTTATGTTTGAATAAAATGATTATATGATTTAATAAATAATGATATTATCGATTGAACATTTTTGCATTATCCGGAGCATAAACTACTTAAGCGCTACTTAGATTATAATCGTATTTGACCTGAGATATCCATGTTGATGATGCTTGAAGATAATATAGAGACCTGACAACATTGATTTTAATTATACGTGTATGTCAGTAATACGAATGTTTTAAAAATTCAGAGGATGAAATGGCACTGAGTTTTTCTGGGGATGTTTCAATTCAACAATCACTTATTTTTTTGGTAACTATTATATTAAACACTAGTGACCCGCCCGCGACTTCGTACGCGCGTTTTAGTTTAACTCCGTTCCCATAGATCGTAGCGAAAATTTATAAGCCTATACGCTTTAAACTATAGCCTTCCCTGATAAATTAGCTATCTATTATATTTTATAACCTTCACAATAGTTCCTGTGAGTAGCGCGTTCAAGCAAACAAACAAAAACATCCAGTTTTAAATTTATACAAAGAAATGCGTACAGATAAATGTTATATTTTATGTACACACAACACGTATCCCGGTATAATGGTCAAACTTACACAGGGATATTATCTTTTTATTTTACAACGAAAAGGAAATACTTCGTACGCCCTATCGTCAATCCTATATTTATTTCGGGTACTAAAATGACCAGGCTACTCTCTGCGCTTACACAGCATCATGTCACATACGCTGTGAGAGAAGCAAATTCCCTCAAGTCTTCTCCCGCTACCTTAAGAGTTTGAATTTGAGCTTTGTTTATGGTTATTGGTTATAGCGAATACCTACTCTACTTTCTTGAAATCAAATTGTAAATTGAAAGGGACAATTCTATGTAAAGATCTATGCCACCATCATCATCAACATCCAAAAGCCGTCCACTGCTAAACATCGGTCCCCCACGAAAAGTTTGCAGAAAAGTTCCAGATTGTACACCTTTCGACCACAGGAGCAGCGTGGAATGCAATCTACACTGGACACAGACCGATTGATACCTACGCTGTTTAAACACAAAAAAATATTATTTACTATTCTAAGGAATAAAATCTCTTCTCGAGAGCAACATCAATACTGCCGTCCATAAGCTATAGTGCCGTTAACCGACAATTGGTCAAAATTGACTTTGTAGTACTATCTGGATCAGAAAAAAATGCTGAATCTAACACTGTTACTCATATTTTTCTATCTTGCTTAGTTCCTGAGATACAAAAAATAAGAATGCCGTTAACTGCTTTGCCTTAGCGAAATTACAGAGTTAAAATGCAGTTACAACAAATTACTTAGCTGAAACGCGGCTAAGGGATTTTAACTTGTAATAGCACATATAATTTTTAAAAATTACAACAGTTTATTGCCGTTATTAAAAATTTATGTAAAATATTAGACAAAAACGCAGATAAAGTCCAATAGCGGCATTTAAGCGTTGTATTAGGTGTCTGTATTTATTAAAATAACAGTAGCGGGTAGACCATAAATGCTAATTAAATGTAACAGGCTACGTGTTTTTTACATGTTTACACGACTTAAATGCCGTTATCCTACATTCCTAAGCTATAATGCGGTTATGTGCAAAACGTTGAATTGGGTATTTATAAATTGAAGAAGGAGCAGTCTGTGAACGGGACAAAGGGTGGGACGAATTTGTCTGCAAAGGCGTGGAGCCAAGTTGATGGGTCATTTGCAGGTGTGTTTGTTGCGATAACTAACTGACGAAACTTTCTGATTTGTTTTTAAACTATTAGTGGATAGCGTGAGTGGAGACATGCTTTCGCAAACCTTTCTCTAGTCTTTCTTTTTTTCTTAGAGAAAAGTCGTCCAACCTGTGCCGTTTTTTTGGTAAAGGACGTAATTCTTCATGGATATATCTCTATTCCTCTTTTTTTGCCTCCTTACTTTTTCGAACAGTGTCTGTACCCTCAGCATTCTACCGGGGAGGATTTTTTCTTAAATGACTTTTTTTGGCTACTAGAATCTGCTGACAAGTTTAAGACATCGACAAAATAGGAGTAAGCACAGAGCGAGTTAGAAGTAACACTTCTAACGCGCTCTCTCTCTGTTTGGTAGTGAGTTTAATCTTTCATCAACAAAGGTAGTAAACGAGGCCCAGTCCAGCTTTTTTAGTGAGTATTTCAAAAGTGGGATAGTGGAATATGAGAGTTACTCGGCGGGGATGGATCTGGTGCACCAAATGCTCTTTTAAGAAAGCAGTGATATTAAATTTGGGGGGCAGAGAGACATATCACCAGCAAAGGCTGGGTTTTGAAAAGAAGATACCCATGTTGTTGGACTACCTTAAACTTTGTCCAAAATACACAAATTTAGCAAACCCAAAAGATCTAAAAGAATTAAGCCAGGAGGATCCGGGAAGTGGCAACCCCCATAGGCGAGGTGTGCGTTCGAATCATTCATCACAAATACTGAAGGAGGAACAGACAAAATGACAGAACTTAATTCGTTTGGAAAGCAAGAAGAAGGGTAAGAAATATATTATACAGATAGAATATCAATGTATGAAGTTCTCACAGCCACGACATTATTTATCTTGGCTATAATCAGGAAGAAAAAGTTGAGAGTAGGAAAGAGCGCGCCTTACTAGTAAGGTGCTACCAGCGTCTCTATCGTTTCTATTGTCACGGAGGCATGGGTAACTCGAGACGTGAAAGCGGAATTAGCCACGTCTCCGAGATAGCCACGACCAACAGATAATTAAGGGCTGTATCTAAACGCGTTCTCATTTGCTAATTAATTGATATAGACAATAGTGGAGCAGCGCTGATATAAATCGGCTTACTCGTAAATCTTACTTTGATTGTTGTTGATATGTCATTATTTTAAGGCTCAAGAAATTTTCATACTGATTTTTAAGAACGCCTAATTCTGTTACTTAGTAAAATGATTTACAGCATTACGGCCACATAGGCATCCGATCAGGGGGCACAGTGCGATCTTTTTGTAATTCGTTCAAGTTCCAGGCAGCTCGTTTCTCACTCAATTAGTTGAGTCGCAAAATTGGCATTGCGGTGCAACTGAGAAAAAATTAAAAGTATAGATTTTAAAGTTAATGTTTTTTTGTCCTAATGCTTTTGAGTTCCGCTGAACTGCCAAATTCATTTTGGCTCAATTGCGAAGAGAAATATTAAGAAAATTGACAGTTTTCAGTATATTACTCAGGTTCAAGACGGTGTTTTGTTTGCCGTTCAGCAATTATAATTTATAGGTCCACATACCTATGGATTAAGTCACTTCACCAAGTGTTTCCGTTAACTGTGTTTTAATCAATAGCAGAAAGTTAAACTGCTAAATTTAGGAATTAAAATAAATAGTCGTTTGTAATTGATTTCAACACGACATGAAAATGGAACAGATTTAATTTTGTATTGACTTTTATAAGAATCTACTTAAGTATTTTCGTAACGTTGTAAGAAACATTGATTATTGCCAGTTACTTCTCTTTTGTTATAAGAAATAGCAAAAAATGAAAAATCTGCTAAAATAACGAAAATATGATAAAAAGTCATTGGAATTGATTGCCACGAGACACAAAAATGCAAATATATATTTTTTTTAATTTAAATTTCAATTTTATATACTAAAAATTGATTTATTATTTTTGTCATAAATTCATTTTTCTGTATTTTCTAGATTTTTAAGGAACTTATGCCTAGCTTAAATGCCGTTATGGTTAAAGGTTTTGTTTTTAGCTGCATTTTAGTCTTGTATTTAATACGAATCAAATAGGCGTACCAAAGACTGCATAATTTACGCGCTAATACGAGACTAAAATGACGTTAACTGACATTAGCTGCATTATAGGCAAGTAATGTCTCGTCAAAAAATAAAAAAGTATTACCGAGGTAAAACGCCGTTACACTATTTAACGGCATTAAAGTTTAGTAGAATTATTAGTTAGGAACTCGTTTTACAAATTTATCAAAATTATTCAAGATCCAACACTTAAATGCCGTTAAGGTAGCTGTAGCGGCGTTTAAGTTGTGTTTATTATGAATTATTTGTTATTTGATACTTAACTAAAACGATAAAATTAGAATATTTCAGAACCTACAATACGTAGCGTTGTGTGAGTTTTTGTGTTCTATAGTTCTTATAAAAACCTATCTGATGGTATATTTAAGTTACAAATTACTCATTTACTTTTGAAACAGCGATTTTTTTTCCGTTTCCCACCTTTAAACGCGTTTTTCTCGAAATGTGGTTTTTGCACTTAACGGCATTATAGTTTGTGGACGGCAGAATAACAAACATATGTCAAATAATCTGTCTCAGATATGTCAAATGGCTGTCAAAAATGAAATAAAAAATATTTTAATCGTAAGCACTAAAGAGTATTGATATTAAATTCGAAGCAAATCACCCCCATAATAACTTTGCACCCCTTTTTAACCCCCTTTGGAGATGAATTTTAATAAAATACAAAATAAGTCTTCCGTCAATTTTGTAAAAGAATGTGTATGCAAAATTTGAAGTTGATTGGACCAAGGGATCTGGGTATCCCATACAAACTTTGCACCTCTTTTTGACCCCCTTAGGGGTGGAATTTCCGAAAATCCTTTCTTATCGGATCCCTTCGACGTACAAAGAACACACCCTCCCAGTTTCAGGTCTCTACAATCAGCGGTTTAGGCTGTGCGTTGATCCATCAGTCAGTCAGTCAGTCAGTCAGTCAATCAATAAGTCAGTCGTTCAGGACAAAGCATTTTATTGGTATAGATGACAGTATCTCTTTCCATATTTAAATTATGAGAAGGGCTAAAGGAAAAATACAGACGAAGTTATTTAAACGTGTTCTTCCATTTTTGAGAGGCTTCATTTAGGTCAAAAAGTTTATTAAAAATTCAACGACGTTGTTACAGTATTAACCGTTTTCTGCTACTGTTAGTCTGTTTTTGTTATGAAATGCGAATGAAAATATTTCTGTTCCCCAAAACAACTAGGATAATAAAAGTTGTGGGCAGAGATAATTACAGGCTGTTAAAATTTAATTATGAACGTATTATTCAAGGCTTGAGTGAGCCTTTATTTGTGCCTTTAGAGAAATATTAAGCAAATAGTTACATAAATGAAGTGTATTTATTTACTAAAAATTTAGGGTTTTTCTTACTAATGATGTTTTAGCTACCTCTACCTGTTCAATATTTTTTTGATGTAAATTATATATTTTTTTTGGAACCTCATATCGAATTCCGTTGACATAGTACTAAAAAAATTAAAACGAGTTAAGGTAGTAAAAAAATCAAAAATCATCTTTAAAGCTTTCATGCTCTTACTTAAAATAAATGCACACTTAACGTATAACGTATTTTTCGTATACTTCAAATTAAACCTATTTAGATTAAATGACACAAAATAGCCCCACGATGTAATAATAAGTAGCATAAGTAATTTTAGAACGTGTCTAATCACATAAATCGGTAGATTATGAACTTGAAATCATGCAAGATAAGTGGAGCAATTATGATAGCGTCAATAAATGTTCCAAGGAGCTCAGGTGCCGCTATTCATAATTATCTAGCTTTACAAATAATAAAATAATAGCTACATCAAATTATTATTTACTTACAAGATTAACCTCCTTCTTGACTTCGAATCACATTGAACTTTTAAACAAAAAAACTATAAACCAAACTTCTTACTACATTGTCACACAAAAAAAAGTTCGCGAAACTTTTTTAAAGTTTTGAATGCTGGCTGAAAACTGTTTTCTCAAGTCACATCGTTATGAAACATTTTTCTTCTTTTATCGTGTTTTTTTTTTCAGTTGTCAATTTTGGGCGGGAAAAACGCGCGCGCGATTCGCACTGGCTGGCACGGGCGCTCCGCAGCGCGCGTGAAATACAAGTGAAATGGACAAGGAGCGGAGTCCCGCTTCGTCAGATCATCGGCGGCGGCTATCCCAACTAGGGCCGTCGATAACCACACGAGCTGCAAGAGATGGTGTTATTATATGCATATATTTTCTTGAGAGCTAGCTAGTAGAGCATTATCAATAAAAAAATCATAAAGTGGTACTAACCAATTAGTTGCCAGAAAATGTTAGAAGTGGTTTAATAAAATGTCTAAACACATAAAATTAAACCTTTTCTAGTAAAACAAATTAATATTACTCAATGTATACTTATTCATCGTACGCTTTTGACAAAATGATCTCTACATTAATGTGCGATGGGGAATCAGTAGACAAGTCGATTTGCTGTGTAAAATACCAAACAATACACCGTCTCTTGTTCTGACCTACATATATTTATTTTTGTGTATTGCCGCCAGCAATTATTTGGACGCGACCTAAATGAAAGATAAAGTTATAAATACCATCACTGCTAATTTCTATTTTCTCTCAAATAAAATAAGTTCTGACAACCCTAACAACATCAACAGTGATTTTTAAGACACCCCACTCAGCGTTGGTCAATTAGGTCGATTACTCGAGATTGGACGGTGACCGATTTAAAATCGACGGCTAAGGATCAATCCTGACTTTTCCATTTACATCACTTCCGTGTTTCACTTTGGGATAAGCGCGGTTGACATCAAAGGTTCATTGAATCTAAAATTCGTTAACTTTTAGATATCAGCGGGCGGGTCGCCTTTACTATTTACGTTATTTGTTACAAAGAACCTGTAAAGGTTAATTCAATTCAGATCAGCTACACAACAACTGACTGTCTGTTTCCCGTACACAATTTGAGATTCAGGCAGTAATTTTGGAAAAGGATATATAAGGTTTGCCGAAACAACCAACTATTTGAGGTTGTATCTACTCTACATGTTGTAGTATGTTGGTAGATTCGATGCCATTGCACCAATCACCAAGATGTAGAGTGTGTAGGGTTTCAGATTTGATTCAAACATCAATCGATTTGTTTGATGTAGAGAAAGCAAAAGTATTGTGTTTGGAACTAAATAATATATAATTACACACGCTAAACTTGTACATAACTCAGTAAATTGCTATTACTACGTATAGAGAAGCTATGCAAAGTAAAAAGTGTGTTGCAATTCATTCATATTATATATAATTATTATATAATTTCATTCATCAATTTCATCAAAGGACGTATTCCATAAACCGTTTGTATGAGTTGATGACAAGTGGCGTCAATTCATGTGGCACAAGATTTGTTCGTGGTGTCAGATCCATTCCGCTAGTAATCGCAGTTCAATAACATAACTAAATATCTCAAATATACCTACGCGCCAACCAAGAAAAGTTTCAAGGTGTGTACCTTACAGAGTTATAAACAAAATAATCACCATAATATTAATTTTGAACAATATGCTTAATTCCCATAGCGGCATATCCTTGGTGCTTATTGAAAATGTTGGAAACACCGTAAGTTGTTTAAGTTTGACCTCTAGCCTGAAGTTTCCAAAGGAAACTGTCCGTGAACATTGTAAAGTAATGTATAACTACGTAGAAGGTGGCCAATTCCAATTATAACAATAAAGCATTTCTGTCGGATAACAGATTTACAATTGCTGTTAAGTAGAAACTAACACAACCTAAATATGTTGTCAGAATAAAAGGCCTATTCCACAAATCGTAAATGAATAGCTTGATCAAGAAATGAAAACCATACTAGAAATGAAAATCGTGCTAATTATTTTTTTTTATGACAAAACACCAATTGGCTGGTTTCAAAATAAGTATTTTTTCTTCCTTGTGTTAGTGTTACGAATACCAACGGGGGCGTCTAGCATAAATACCGTTGTAGAGATGCGCCGAGTAGCACTTTTGCCGAGTACCGAGTACCGAGTATTACTCGGTTCATTTTTTTTCCTACCGAGTACTCGGCCGAGTAACTCGGTTCAATAAAATTTCTGTTTCGGGTATGTAAACAAGTACAAACCAGGTTCGCACAGAATAAGCTTTCATTAAGCCACTAGAACGCGATGATCCTAAAAGCCCCATTACTTTTATTTGTATACAAAATCCACAACATGATGATAACAATGACGGATGTACATTTTATTTACTAAATTTTAATAAGGTCGCTATTTCAAAGAAAATTTGCTAGCAAAAGACAAGAGTCCTTTCGAGTGGTGGGCAGGGACCCGAACAAGGTATTCAACTGGCACGCTTAGCAAGAGTGTTTCTATGAGGCTGGTAAAGTCTACGAAAAAAAAGGAATTGTCTGTTACTAGAACGTGCAGAGAGCTTCGCATCACCACGACACAATGTAACTTCATAAAATTTTACATATTATTATTTTTATTAACGTTTTCCTCATTTAGTCTCTACTCATTTATTATCATAATTCAGGTTGTGAAAGATTTCCCCAGTCGTTTAGATGATATCTACCTAAATATATTGCTTTACTTAAACCGAGTATACTCGGCATTAAAACCGAGTTACTCGGCCGAGTACGAGTATCAAAAAACCTGCCGAGTACGCCGAGTACCGAGTATTAACCGAGTACTCGGCCCATCTCTATATAGAACACCCATGACTTAATTACATAAGAAAAGATTGCTTTTGTTTTGTTACAAATATAAACTTCCCTTTAATTTAGTAAAGCGTCGCTTGAGTGGCCTAATTGGGTATCAACTATAAACTGTTAACCCTACACATGCCTGTGTTAGAGTAAAGGTCACGTAAATTATTCGAGGACGAAAATAGCAGTCTTATATGTACCTACGTCATACCATCGCGATATATTACATCTTATATGCTCCTAGCATAGCTATCTACCTACATAGCTATAGTCAATATGGTAACAGACTCCAGAAGCATCGTCGTTCTTAGATCTTATCTTATTCGTAGCTAAAATTAAAAGGCCAGTTTTCTGACGACTTAAAATTTCAATTAAAAGTTTGGCTATTTAAAATCGCCATTGGCCATTCTTTACTGCTACTTGTTTCAATTTAAATCCGTAATACCTATTATTCATACTAAGGGCCAATTTCGTGATCGATAGTTAACTCAACTAATGGCAAAATATAAATTGCACTTGTAAAAAGCAACTGTGAACCTGTGACAGACCCTCGTCTGTAAGACACGTGTCTTACGCAATCCGGGCGTATGCCTATACCACTCGGCCACCGTCACACTAACAAGCCTGTGGAATTTTGCAAGTGCTTTTTAACGCGTAGGTATATTATTAAGTTTGTATGGTGACAAAACACTATAAAAACAAAAATAAACTATAATGGCAAAATTTCATTACAGCTGTGGAATAATTTCTATTGTGTTTTGTAGACAATATAATGAACCAATAAAACAGCCTTTCTGATATTTGTAAAAGGTATATTTTCTTCAAAACACGCACAATTATAAATATTCAACAGCTGGTAACGACATTAACTACTAGTTAAGTTTATTATCGATCACGAATTCGAACCTAGAGTATGTCGCATCAAGCAAAAACAAATATCAAAGCCAATTACATCAAAAACAGTAACTTCTGCAACTCAATTAAATATTTATAATTATTATGAAAACTATAATTGCCTCTATAATAGCGCAACTTTCGTGCCCACTAATATTAAAATTGTGCGATAAGATATAACAAACATCAACTAAATATGTATAGGTTTGAATTACACTGATTGGTAATTTATCAACTAGGGAAACATTTTTTTTAAAGGAATACATACGACCTGAAAACTATTCATGAGTAATTTTTCTGCGTATGGTGACAACATTTGTTTTTATGTCTAAAGAATACATGGATCTTTTTGTAACTTTTCTACTATGTTGGCTGTTCTATTTGACGATGACAGATCTCCCACAGATAAAGCCCTCAAAGGCGTTTAATACGGTCTATGTAAGCTCTCTTCGTATGGGAATCTAATTGTTTGTTGAATGAGCGTGAGGATTGATTCAGAAAGTTATTGTTCACATTCAAACCCGCGTATTTTGGTATCTCCGACACGAATTTCATTCATTCAAGTCAAAATTAAGCCAGATTCAGTGATTTTTTCTCGGAATAACAAAACGAGCGAAAGTAATTATTTTTGTTCAAAGCCAGGGCCTCAATTTTTCCAGAGTTTGCATTCTACAAAAGTTCACCGATCGAATTTTCTCTTACGTAGAAAATACAATTTTTGCATAAGCAAAAATTGAGGGTGAGATTTCTATATGGATTTCGATTTATTATTATTGTGTATATAGTAGGTAGTATATAGTAGTAGGTAGTATATTTTTTTGTTTTTTTCGGTAAAACTCGTAATTTGGAATGGACCACACGAAAAAAGTTTCATGGACTCGAGAATTGAGGCCCTGGTTATTATGTTCTGTTTTACAAAATCCATCGTGTTCAAGAATATTCCTGTATCTTGATGTGAACATTGTTGAATTCTATTAATATCTGAATCTCCGATTCTTGTCTACTCAATCTTCGTATACTATAGTGTCAGTCAATTAACAATTAATAGTTTACTTAGCAAACAGGCAGAACTATTAGGAGTTAGCGAGCTGTAATAATTCCTTGCTTTGATTACCAACGGCTGCAATATCCAAACTTAATTTTGAATTCATTAATGTCGCCATCGCAAATGTTCATTATGAGACCAACAAAATTAAATGTTGACGCTCTTTCGATGCTTAATAAGAGAAAGCAGACTGCTCTAGCAGACGAATTCGTAATCCGATTTTTTTGTCATAATGGTGACAAATAATGTTATATTTTAATTTTTCCTGAACATGTCGATTTGCAAACAATTTTCAAAAAGTACCTAAAACTTAGGGCCGTTTCCCACGGAGACATCTCGTATTTTACAGGATGATGTTTTTTCTGCAGGATGCCTTTTATAGATACGCGTTTTAAGCTAATACAAAAACTGGGCGAGTTCCACTTCTAAAATGACATTATGCACAAACACAGTTACCATGACAACGCTGTGAAATATAGGAATATACAGTGTGCCGCTTCATCGGTAAGCGCATGCGACACATACCGTTGACAGGATCAGTTGACGGACAACCGTACCTGCAAAAAACAGCCGTGTGAACCATAAAATTAATATTCCTATCGGAAGAGAAGGACAAGCAAAAGCTGTCAAACGAAACCGATTTTGAATGGCAGTAACTAACTTTAGTGAGTAAAAGAAGTAACTTAAAATGTCATTCCCTTTCATCCAGGTGATTAATACCTATCTTCCTAGGTTAAACATATTAGTTTACCGCATGAATAAACAGTCGACACAAAATATCGAACATGCAGCCTTTGTGTAAAACGAAAAAATATTTCTTTGCACAAAATATTTCTAAGTATGCATTATGTCTCATTTTGTCTTTACTTTTTACGTAAATAAACGTTTAACTCGTCAAGTATGTGTGAACGAGACACAATAGAAATTCCATTATTATGCGACTCCCGGCAGTCGTTTGATACCTGACTGATTACAGACAAGAATTATCAAACTGCGTACTTTAAATTTTAAGCGAATAGGCAAATACAAATCTTAAATTAAGAGGCTTCGATTTGGACTAATTTATCTTCTAAATGAAAATTTGTTAGGGTTATTTTGCTGTAATTAACAATAATCAATCACCGATCTAGTCACGATGTTTCAGAAGCACAATTTCTCTAAAATATACACAATTTCATTTGAAATTATACGGTTTACGGTTTAAGAAGAACTTTATTTCTCTTCAAGAATACATATTCACTTACAGAGAAAACAATTATAAAAAATCACATGTAAGAAATTTTCAGCGAGGCTCCATGGGGCGCCGAACTGTTTGACAACCGCCAAAAATGGTTGTGCTACATCACATTTTGCATCTCTTTTTATCGCATAGCTTTCTCCTACTGACATCTAGCTCTTGTCGTTCTATTCCAAAAGGGATAAAATTCTATGGTGTGAACACACCAAAGTAACCAGTAATGCAGTGATCCTGCTGAACTGAATTGCCGTGGGAAAAAACCCTTACTCTGTGTACCTGTCCCATGATTCTGCTGCCTAATGTTCCAAGAAAAAAAAACTAATATCGTCGTTTGACCCTACTACTCTGGGTAATGGAAAATGCTCTTCACATAATGGAAATACCTAATTGCCAACATATAATTATCCCGCCAACAATTGTGCACTTATTAAAATAACTAAGGATCATGACCTGAACCTATGATAGCTGGAATAAGTTTTAAAAGGAATATAATTATCGTATTTATCTCAGTAAGATCAAGTCATTACGTTCTTTCTGCAAAACAAACGTGAGATCATCGAATGAACAGAGATGATTGTTCTAATACTAAACATTCGCTCTGTAATTAAAATTTACAGTAAGTTAACATAAAGGTACAGTCACTTTCATAAATAAATTCAAAATATTTATAGAATTAGCGCAATCTTTATATTCAGTTTGACAATTATTTGTTCAAAGTCAGGCTGACTAAAGAGTCAGTACATCTTGAAAATGATATTCTACCTATATGGTTTTAAAAAAGTTGGTTTAAAAATGCTGTCAATTTATTCATTCCGCTGAGAAATAGAGTGCGTTGGGGCATCCTGTATTTTCCTAAACTAATATACTCAACATGGTAACGGTTCGTGCGGTTGGGTGCCTGCGGCATCGCTTATCGGAAGTTTCAAGCAATTTTTTTTTTATCTTCTATCCAACTTTAACCTACAAATAAATAAAAACTTGAAGTTAAAGTATAATCAGGGTACGACATAATTACTTGTCAAGTAAGATTATAAGTTTATATGAACTCTTAAACCTTACCACAAACATTCTTCCAGCTAAGTCTTTGTTATAAGCACCTTATCTTTAAAATCTTGGAAATCCTTACACTACTTCTATGAAACTCCTGTAAGATGCAAGCAAGGATGTTTAGCATGCATGAAGCAGCTTACTTGAGATAAAAGTGTACTCTATCAAGCGACTTTAAACCGTAAGTCCGGCTCTTAGGTTGCTACTTTAGAGTGAAACTTGAATAAAAGACATTGTCTCTGATAAGCGCTTCTATAATGTAGTCCAGTTTTTCATCATAATAAAATACAACTAGAGATGAGAGATACTATTCTGACACAGATTACTCAATTCGAATATTATTGTACAAATAATTACGCAATATTTTTTCTAATACCGGCTCGTGGTGGAGTCGATGTCATCTCTTCTTCGCTAGATGAAGATACAGGCGAATTGAGCCACATTACTGACTATCGAGTAATGGATTTTCGTACAATATTACATGAGTCGACATTACACGACATATAATTGAACTTTGCCTATCAGATAGCGTAAAAACATAGTTACATATACCTACTATTGATCTACTAGTGTGAATTTCTAAATGAAGCTAAAATTATAATTCGTTCTTACATCTGCGTTGTTTTATGTGAAAAGTATTTGCTTAAAAATATTTGAAGAGTAAGTCAGAGAATTTTCCACTTTAAAGAGTTTCACTTAAACTTTCAACAATGTTTACCCAAACACTTCTAACAAAAATCTGTGCACTAAAAACATTGGAGCGACTGAAGATAATTTGTTTTACAAGTTTTTCCAAACTTACAAAATAGAACAAAAATAAACTTTAGTTTCAGGCAGGTGTTTCGTAGTGGTGCTTAAAGAAAGCTGTGTCTTTATAAATAAGGTAGCAAGCTTTCAGTAATACTTAGAAGCTAAAAACGACATAAAAAATTGGCTAGTTTCCACTTAGAACAAATCACAATGTTAGAGTGATTTATTATGGTTTGGAGATATCATAAAACAAATTAATTTATGAATTTAAATTAGGATTTTAAATAATTTAGTTTGTCCAAAAGGTACATTTGGTCAAGCGCACGCAAACGTCTATCAGAGGATGTGACGTCATGCCTTACGCGGTCCTTTTTTGCTGTCATTGACAACTCTTCATAGTATTTTACTGTCAAAAAGACTTCCGAATTTCCGCCGTGACGTCATTTAGTACGCCATGACAGCTCGAGCGTTTTTGATACCCATTCAAATTCAATTTTTAAATCTTAATTAATGTAAATGTAAGAAATTATATCAAGATATTTGGTCAATGTATTATTTACTAAGGTAAGGTATTATCTAGTTTTTAAAATTAAGTTAACTAGCCTATCGCAGTAGTCGAGATTATCGCCAGTAATACTTACAGATAATACAAACGGCAATTATGCTTGAATTACTATTTTGAATTGTAATAGGGCCGTTCGCCGCGGCAGTCCAGTTTTGCGGCAACACTGCATTACTCGATCCTGAAGATAACTTTGGTGTGTACACACGGTAGGTTTTTATGTATTATGTATAGTTGTCCGTTAACTAAGTCCTGACGACATAATATCTTGTTTGCATTTACCGATAAAGTGGCGCGCTAAAAATGTATTCCTATTTTCTAGAAATGCTAGAATGCATGTTAACTGTGTATGTGCATACTTACTGTAATTTTAGAAGTAGAACTGGTCCAGTTTAATGACAAAACTAGAACACTAAAGAACAGCGGCTTGGTTCATTGCGGGTAAATAAAATAAGCGGGTACGTAAATACAACGGGTTGTCCGTGTGATCTACTCCTTGAACTACTATTACTAGCGTATGAAAATGACACCACGAACAAATTTAGTGCTCAATGATTAATGACACGGTCGTCAACTCATAATACACATTCATAATTCTAAATTCAAATTTCAAAGAAAACGTCACAATCTTGTCGTTGTCGTCGAATTTTGCGATACATTTTTTGCTTGTCATAACTTCTCTATACGTAGTGTAACAACTCACTGATGTTACTAAACATTATCTATCTTGCAAAACATAGTCCTGCAAATTACGTGATGTCTTGCTAGAGGAAACGGCCCTTATTCGTATTATGTGCTCTGTGCTTAAATTTCTGCATAAAATTTATAGGTACATCAAGATATCGTGCTAGCTAGTAGGTATTCATAGCCTTGAGTGAATGCTCGGGATCTTAGATGACAGGTGCCGTTGGCATCGAGGCTTTACATTTTACTAAAAAGGTAAGGGTACTCTACTTTGAGTAATAATTATGGAGAACAAAATAATGAAGGTTGACTTTTACCACAGAATAAATATAATAGTATGCTTTTTCACATAAAACATTGAGATTATTTTTCACTTCGATTATTCAGTAGGCATAGACTTATAGATCTTTATTTATGTATAGTTAGATCGACTGATTGGAAACCTATTTTTCAAGTTGAACGGCTTAGTCCTATTACTGAAATAAATAACACCATTTAACTTCTAAAGTACTAAAATTAAGGAGCGTGATATCTTGGAAACTTTTTTCTAGGGGCCGTATTATGTTCGAAAAACTAGTGGAAAGAGTGCGGTATATTGAAACTACCTAAACACAATCTTAGATTCTTATTCACCATTCCGATTGCAGATCACGTCCACACTTCCGCCACCGGTATTATAAAATGACAGCTCCTGACCTATCGCTCGACAATATCTGTCAAATCACAAATGCCCATAGCAATAAAGGTTACTTTTGCTTAATTCAGTCACAGGATCGCAACTACTTGTAACATCTGGAGTTAAGTAATGAAACCACTGATCCCATCCATGCAGAGGGGTGAGCGATACAATTTGAAATATTTCCTTTTACTTTTTATGACTTCGTAAAATTATTGGGTTGCGAAATTGAATATCAAATATGGGGCCAGTAAGTATATGTGTTTGACTTGTTTTGGAAAGAACTATTATTATATGCAAATGTTATATATATTAAGTTCGTCTTATAATAAGTTGTTTACAGCCCTTTTAGTCCATTTAATATATACAAATGAAAGTAATTAATATTGTTTGGAAAACTTTATTGAATTTTATTTGTTAGACATTGTTCCTGACAAGTTAACTGAAGTACTCTATACCCGGAATCGTTTAAAATTGTTGTTACAATAATTATTACTCAATATAACCACCTCAACGACTCTTGAACAATCTATAGAAAAGTTTGTAATACTTTGAAGTACCTATTTCGAAGGTTTTCTCGAAAGTCCAAATGGTGGAATAAAATTTCAAAGACGGTTTGTATTACAAAAAACGGTTTTTGAATATAAATTGTTAGTTTGGTAAAAAACTCGGGTTCTTTTTTCAGCATCCCATTTAAAAATTAAGAGTGGATTTGTAAGGAAGTTGCCTACATTAGCCTTTGAAATAATGACTAATGAGCCATTCAATTTGTTAAAGAAAAAATATATTTGTATAATACACATATCATGTACTCTGCTCGTCAGCCAACCTTTTGCACTAGACATTTTTAGGTATATCTAGCTTGAAAGTTCTTTTAATATAGCCCTTATAATAAAAAGAGTAACAATAAAAACCTCGCACAATCCACACATTCTAGGTTAATTTGTCTTCGTCCAACGCACTCGAGACTTGTTCGTGAAATAATAAAACAGCCCTTTCATAAAGAACCCGCGCAGTACTTGTAAATTATACCCATGAATTATTACGATGAGAGGAAAAACCCCTTTAGAAAACTTCCCTTTTTTTACGCAACTTTTTCCAGTACTTTATGTGGGTACTTGTACGTATTGCACTGGAAAGGGTGGATTCAAAACTTCACAAGATATTTTTGTCCAAACTTTCTGAAAAGTTTAAAACTTGCGTCATTCAGCAAGTCAAAGTAATGTCAAAGGAAGGATTTAGTTAATGGCTTTGATTTGGGAAACTGACTTTTTGACATATCTAGTCCGGCTGAGGTATCTGGCGCCTAATCACCTTAAGATCCAAAATCGTTTGCACCTCGCGCCATCTTTTGTTGATAGTCGATTTTGTGTCGTGCGTGTGTGCAAGCGTTTTTTTTTAAAATAATGGTGAGGTACTCGCAGTGCAGCGCTTTGGTAGTGGTACCGAAGTTAAGCAACGTACGGCGCGGTCGTGTTTGGATGGGTGACCATTCCGACCATATAAGTGACGTATATCACGGGCATCTCCGTGCTTCGGAAAGTACGTTAAGCAGTTGATTCCGGCTAATGTCATTTGATATTAGTCGTTAAGACTTGTCAAAGGCCCTATGGGCGGCTTGATAAAAATCTGAAAGAAAGGTTAGTCGCTTGCCTTGCAAACACCCCTCCGCCAATCCGCACTGAGCCCGTGTGGTGGAGTATGGCATACTCCCTCATATTTGAGGTAAGGCCTTTTCCCAGTAGTGGGACGCTTACAGGCTAACTTTACTTAATAGTTGGGCGCCAGAAACCTCGGCTGAAAGTTTAATTCTCCAAAATGAATAAATTTAAATAAATACAATAAAATGAAACCTAGGTCAGTTTGCTTATTCTTCCTTGGGAAGTACAAATCATTTCAGGGTGCGTATTGCGATGCAGTTTTGACAGTTAAACAGCTCTGCTTTACTGTCAAATTAGCAATTCTTATTGTAATTTCGCATTATATTGATAATTTATTTATATTGACATTGTAGTAGTATCATAATATTATTATATTGATAATATTCGTTTACACTGAGCGTGAATTGAACTGCCTCGGAATTGAACGGATTAAGTTGGATCGCAATACGCCCCCAGAAAGTGGTAAATAGTACAATTAATATTCTATACACAGAAACGCATAATAAACAATATGAATTGCAATACCATTGAGCGTTCATCCATTCACATCTGCCGTTTGCCTTATACGGCTCGGGAGGATCATACTGATGCATGATGTGGTTGAATTATGGACATGAGCTAAAAATAAGCTCATGCACTCTGTTATTTGTTCATATAAGTATCAGTTGAAACCTTTCGAGTTATGTGCAATACCTACTTGAAACTGAGAACCTTGTAATATAAGTATTACTTTATTATATTCGTGACAAAACTATAATATAGTTGTTAGAATTTACAACATAACTACTCATGTACTTGCTAAATTCAATAGGTATGCGCCCGCATATAGCGCAATACACAGGAATTGATTCCTTGTTTGACAGTTGCTTTTTAGAAGTGCAATTTATATAAAAAATACAATTATAACAAAAATTAAATTACTCATGAAGGATAACAACTGAGATAGGTACTTGATATTAATACATGTGTCGTTTATTGTGAGTGTCAGGTCTGCCTGTGTGGTCGCTAGATTTTGATGAAATATATTGAGAAATATAGTACCTAATTGGTACTATTTGGTAGTTTGGTACCTATCGATAAATAAATAGTATGTACCTCAGCCCTTTGAATATTAATAAGTCTTATACACAGGCCATCCTGACGTCAGGTTGGCCTGTATGAAATCATATTGGGGTTTCTGCTATAGGTATCATTCTGGAACCTATGCTAGCATTTAGTACCTAATTGGTACCTGAAAAAATATATATTACATTTTGAAATATCATGATATTTTTTTAGATTTTGGATTTTTTAGATTCCTCATAATTCATCTTTGATCCCTTTTACTACTCGTTTTTAATCATTTATATGTTACCGGCGAAATTTTTTTCCCCCCTTTGTCCTATTTAGGGCATCTACGAATCCAACAAATTTAAAATTATGAAAATCGGTCTACCAGTTCTCGAGTTAAGGGTATAGTGGTATAATATAAGTGGTGTAACTTACACGACTTTCTTTTATGTACATAAAAGACTAGCAAATCCAGCGAACTTCGTTTCGTCCCGATCCCGTTTTATAGATATTATGCTATTCGGGCCCCAGACAAATCCAACAAAGTAAAAATCATGAAAATCGGTCCACCCGTTCTTGAGTTTTAAGTGGTTTAACTAACCTAACTGCCACGGGAATCAATGAACCCTGCGCGACCAACCAGTTTTTAATATTGTTACCACTAGTAAATAAAATAACATTCGATCATCTGGTGAAATAACCGCACAATTGCATATTTGCAAATTATACCTACAGGAGAGCACTTTAAAGTTTATGAAAATGTTTTGCAATCAATAACTTTTTCATCTCTCCTGTTCGGAAAAAACATATAACTTTCCTGTGTAGATAGCCGGGTGGAAAATAGCTTATCCATCCCTAGGGTGGAAAGTAATTTAGTTTTAATTGACATGAGATAGAGTCAAGGCCTGCAGTCAAAGCTTGTACCAAAGATAATTGAGTCACATCATGTTATTAAAATAACAAACATTTTTGCTTAGCTATAAATTGAAAATCATATTGTGTAGGTATTATGTATAGTCGTTGATAAAAAACAATTAAAATATTTGGCTGCCCGCCATAATGCCAAGATGTTTTTTTTTTTAATTTTTTATTGTCAGTGTCATTTCAGGAAGGATTCGTCCAAAGCCGTTAAAACTTTTATATAAAAAAAGAAATTATTTTTGGATTCTGTTATTGTGGAAAAAAACGATTTTCTGCTTTTTTGTACTCTGTTTTCATGTATTCGTGCCGTTATTCTTTCTAATCGTGTTAGGTGTTGTTAGTACTGTAAATCAACTGTAATATTTTGTTCAAAACTTGAGTTTTTCTTTCTCGCTGAACTACATAATACCTCACCAAGACATCTACAACCACTTTTGTAAATTTAATGTTTTCCTTACAGTCGAAATGAAAAATAGTATGTTTAACTCGGGTGAGAGCACCCATTTCACTCTCGAATTATCGGCGCTCTCACTTCGTTCGAGCGCCAGAAACATCTCGAGTGAAATGGGTCGCTTTCTCCCCTTGTATAACAATCTACTATTTAATGGAATACTATACGGCTCTACTGTAAGGTCAATTTGAGGAAAATATTAGGTAATTGTGCTAATGTATTACCTTACTTTATCTCCTTAAGATCAAGCCGATCGAGACTTGTCTTTGATGTGCGCTAGAAGTTCAGCGCATATTTTCATCTTTTGATCCCTTTTCTACTCAAGACAAAAGGCATTTTCAAAGCAGCCTCATGCCCTACCTCAGAAGCCTTAGTTTTAAAAAAAAATGGTTTCGTATCCAAAGGGAAAATGCGACCATTACTAACAATTCGCTGTCTGTCCGTCCGTCTGTCTGTCACCAGGCTGTACCTCAAGAACCGCGATAGCTAGACAGTTGAAATTTTCACAAAATATGTATATGCCGCTAAAACAACAAAAAATATTTTGTTTCTGATACAACAAACGCGATTTTTTTTGCTCTTTTTCGCTCAATATCAAGAATGGCAACAGGAACGCATTTGAAATATATCGCTGTTTAACTAGTCATTGGTACAGAAACCTTCGTGCGCGAGTCCGACTCACACTTGGCCGGTTTTTAAATTTTACTTTATCAAGAAACTTTATTTGCTGTGTGTTTTCTTTAAATAGAAGACCCTTGATAGAAATTTAAAAATAAATCTAATTATTTAATTAGGTACTTGCGGCAAACAAGGCCCACCTAACTTGAAGCCCTCAAACATCCTACATTTTCGGGTTAATAAAAATAATTCAATCACTAATTATTAGAATATTTGTTAAATATTTAGGACAAACTGAATCATTTTTGCTTTTTTAATATAAATACTTGAAATGCACATTTTTTTAAAGCCTTCGCTGGGCCTTATTAAACTACTGTAGTAAAATAAGGCCCAAACTGTAAGCAGACATTTTAAATGAAATTTTAACAAAAATAAATGTATAATAACAAATTAAACTGAATTTCCCTTCATAGAAAAACAAAACTGTTAATAAAATCTGAAATTAAATTTGTTGGGCCTTATTTGACCACAGTTGACCACTATAGGGTGCACCTTGAAAACAAACATTTTTAACAACGAAAATTAACTAAAACTAAAGAAAACTGCTACTTGAATAAAAAAGAGAGCACAAAATCAATATTATTAACCAAATCCAGTTTGGAGTGTAATAAGGCCCAGAGCCAAAATCGGTGGGCCTTATTAAACCTACAACCTATCGGCACACTCATCGAAAAAAAAATGCAATTGAAACATAAAAACACGGTAATATCACAAACTAGAATATGCACTTACTACAACAAACACTTTATTTTATTAAACAGTAGTAAAAATACATCAAAACTTACCTTTATTCCTCAGCGAAAATTATAATTTGCGACATACCCTCAAGTCAGCACGTGACCCGGCTCGCTACTGAAGAAACGAAGCGCGCGGGGTGCGCGACGTTGCCAAACCGTGCATATTCTGACTCGTTCTATGTATGCGTAAGTCACACAGGAAAGAAATCACATTTTCGCGCGAAATACGAACTATGGGCCTTATTTAGCTCCGGGCCTTAATTACCTCCAGTACCTCATTCATTATACAGGGTATTTGGTACATCGCGTGCCAAATTAAAATGGCTTATAATGGCTTGTAGTAGTATGTATCATTTGAGTTTAGTTAGTTGTTTCGCATGCGTCCTTCAACCTGTTACACCGAAAATGAAACTAACTGTCAAGCAACTATGACAGGTAAAAATGTATTTGCACTCATAAGGCGTTTAAAAAATAAACGCATAATTTTATAGATACGTTTACTCGTCAGCATTAAGATGAATTTTATGATATCCTAAACATTGACAATCTGGACTTATAAACGCAAAAATGCTTTTATTTGTCTAAATCATAGAAATAATGACAACTAAGTATAGACGCATAAATACAATTATACGATTGTTACCAAAACTAAATGAAAAATTTGGAGTTATAAACGCACAAAATACATTCACGTGGTTATAATTCCAAAACGAATAAATCATTACGTTCCTAGCACCTCAGGTTTATGTGCTAGACTGCGAACGGACAGGACATGGAAACTATAAGGGTTCCTTGTTGGACTACGTAACCCTAAAAAACATACCTACGCTTCAGGGACTATTGGCATCACATACGGAATTTTGAAAAATAGTGCAGTTGTGCGGTTATTTCACCAGATGATCGAATGTTATTATTTACTAGTGGTAACAATATTAAAAACTGGTTGGTCGCGCAGGGTTCATTGGTTCCAGTGGCAGTAAGGTTAGTTAAACCACTTAAAACTCGAGAACGGGTGGACCGAATTTCATGATTTTTAGGGTTCCGTAGCCGAATGGCAAAAAACGGAACCCTTATAGTTTCGTCAAGTCTGTCTGTCTGTCTGTCTGTCTGTCTGTCTGTCTGTCCGTCCGTATGTCACAGCCACTTTATTCTGAAACTATAAGCATCACATAGCTGAAACTTGGTAGGTAGGTGTATTTTGTTCACCGCTTTCCGATTCAGATACAAAAAGTAAGAAAAAATAATATTTAAGGGGGGGCTCCCATACATGAAACTAAAACCTAAAAATTTTTTTTTACTCAAACCTATGCGTGTGGGGTGTCTATGGATAGGTCTTTTAAAATGATGTTGAGATTTCTAAAACCATTTTTTCTAAAAGTAAGGTAAGGTTTGAGATATAGACGCTTCCAAAGTGGTAAAATGGGCGTCCCCCCCCATCTAACTTTTGAACTAAGAAAGTGAAAATTTTGAAAAAAATATATAATGTAGATCTCAACAAAAACTTGCAACGAAAATTGGTTTGAAGGAGATCGAACCAGTAGTTTTTGAGATATTGCACATTTTTACTAACCGCAAATATAAATTTGTCTTTCATACAAACACTATGGAAAAACAAAGTTATTTTTGCTGTCGCAATATATTGTGATGTTTTCGTTAAGTGAAAGTAAGTGGACCCTGAATTCAGTTAAGGGTGGCACGGAACCCTCAGTGCGCGGGTCCGACATGCACTTAACCGGTTTTACTTTGTTGGATTTGTCTGGGCCCCGAATAGCATGATAACTATAAAACGGGACCGGGACGAAACGAAGTTCGCTGGATTTGCTAGTCTTTTATATACATAAAAGAAAGTCGTGTAAGTTACACCACTTATACACCGTGCTTTTTTAACCGTCTTACAGCCGAAGGCCACTTAAAGTATCCAATAACTACATGTCATTCGTTAAATAAAACTTGGTTATTATTAAGATTTCAAAGCCTAAGACATTAAAGAAGATATCAGCACAATTTAGTACGAAACATCCTGTAACGAGCACTACGCGCGGGTCATTCACTCGGCTGTCTAGCACTACTGACCTTATTTTACGCACGAATAGAAAGGGGCGAGGCGGTGGGCGTCACAAAGGATTGCGCTAGCGCATGATTGGTTAGAGATCCACGTGGACTGTCTTAGATTGGCTACGGTGCGGAACGCGTGGAGGCGGCAAGGTCAAGGAATGCATTGTTGAAAACGTAAACATTATGAACAGGATGATAAATTACGTAACATTACTATTAGATATTTTTTACACCAAAATTATGTGGAGTGTAATAAAAAAAATAACATGTCCTAGAGGTTTATTAAGATGGTTACATTACGTGGGCTTCGGGTGTAAGACGGTTAAAAAAGCACGGTGTATATACCACTATAACTCGAGAACTGGTAGACCGATTTTCATAATTTTAAATTTGTTGGATTCGTAGATGCCCTAAATCGGACATAGGGGGGAAACAAATTTCGCCGGTAACATATAAATGATTAAAAACGAGTAGTAAAACGGATCAAAGATGAATTATGGGGAATCTAAAAAATCCAAAATCTAAAAAAATATCATGATATTTCAAAATGTAATATATATTTTCTCAGGTACCAATTAGGTACTAAATGCTAGCATAGGTTCTAGAATAATACCTATAGCAGAAACCCCAATATGATTTCATACAGTGTATATGATATAATATTCAAAGGGCTGAGGTACTATTTATTTATCGTTAAGTACCAAATAGTACCAATTAGGTACTATATTTCCCAATATATTTCATCAAAATCTAGCGACCACACAGGCAGACCTGACAGTCACCGTTTATTGTCCTCATCAATTATTATTTAGTATCCTGGAGCTCTATTTTTGAATCACTTGCTTCAATATTCCGTGTGATTTACGTTTGTTTGTTTTAAAATCAATTATAAGTCACTGAAAATCACGGTAGTAACTGACGCGAGTGAACAAAAGTAACCCTATTTTACCAGTTCTTGGCTTAGTTGGCTGATACGAATACGACTCGACGTTTAACTTTTCATTTATTTGTTGCATCTCTCTTATTTTATTCACGGTCTTCCGTCTCTCTTGCCTCAACATGTTTCGTTACTTACGACATAAAAGGTTCTTAAATAAATTACTGGGGAAAATTCAACATTTCTATGCCACAATTTCATTCGTAAAGACACGAGTGCGAGTTGTGGTGTCATAAAATGAAAGTTTGTTGCACGTATCATACATTTCCTTCAAAATCGGCGTTTTATAAAATATCACCCACATTTTCCACACTCAGGAGAAATGTTAGTCCTACTAAGTTATGGGTTTTTCACATTCAGTGAGCAACAAATGTACCGAGACAAAGCCGTGGAAAGCGCGCTCCACAGAAATATTGTAGAGATCTATCTTATTTTTCATTGTATGATAAACTTGACATTTAGGTTGTTATTTTCGATTGCTTCACACAAATATCTTCAAAGGGTCTTCAACCCGACATTTCAACATGACTAACTTTTGGTTCGACACCGTGTCGTTAGTATTTCCAATATCGTTTTTTATTTCGTGTAATTCGGCCCAGACTAGTTTGAAAGCTAATTTATTTATTAACCCATTTAGTGCCGCACACTCGGGCCCGAGTGCGCGAGAATTTCAGTCAGGCAGTGCCGCTCACTCACACTTATGAATGAGTTTGACCACCAGCAGCATAAAAATTTCACTTTCCTGGGTGTTATTCATAAATTAAGACACTTAAAGGTATCAAAATACCTTAACATAACCCTCGGCTTTTTCGTCCTCCTTCTCTTTTCGTGTTCATTACTGTCTTGACTCTCTTTCCATACTCGTACTTACATGTTTTATGACCTCATTCACTCCAACATCATCATGTAGACCAACTTTACGTTACGTATTTATTTGTTAACGTTAATTTTGTTTGCTTACATTTTCGTTTCGTAGTAAACATCCTGAGGCTAACGTTGCGTTAGAAGCGTGTTATCTTTACTAAGAATAATCATTTTATACTGCAATATAATCCGGGTAATCACATGTGGAATGTAGATGAGATCAATCGGTCTTGTTTGGCGCCTCTGCGTGGAAAATTAATTAACACAGCGTGCGAATGATTCCGGATTACTATCTGTGCTTTGCGCTTCGTATGTCAAGCGTAAATAAACGGCTATAGTGTCTGATAGGTTAAGAGTAATCGATTGAGATAAATTATTCAGAATAATCTCGATTCCGTTGATCTGACGACATCTAATGTGGCATTTCTTGGATACAAAAGGATGAAAGGGCGTCCCAGTTATGTAATATAATACATCTACCTACCAATCACAAGCTTTACAATGCTTTTAGTGACTGTGAATTGTCCGTTTATGTAATATTTCAGTTACATATTTGAATAGTTACCAAAGTATTTCCTCTGTTCTTTGGTTTTACGTCCCGTGTCTAAGAGATCCCACCATTATGCACCAAACTCGTTACTAACATACACTAAGTATAAGTTGTTTACTTTTATGATATTGTTAGACTGTTTCTATCAGACATAATCCGTCCTCAATATTAAGGTATAACTGGTAGATAATGCCTTAAGACGTTAAGTCCATCTTTTGTCCTTGGTTGTGCAATAAAGTAGGTAAAATAAAATAAAAAAAATAAGATTAAATTATTTGGAGATGGATTATATAGGATGTGATTTATTATTTGAGTAAACATTTATTAATCGATATTCTGTCAATAAATCGACATCACTAACGAATGTTAGATTGGTAGCTAGCACTATGAAACGCAATGGGAAACGAAATTGGATTGAATCACCTTTTGTGATAACAATATGAGAGGTAAATACAGTGCACAGCTTGCATTTTGTGATAAAATCGTTTTGAATTAATAATAACCAGCTAGCTCAATCGTTTATGAATAAATATGTCTCATTATTAGCAAGGTAAATATCATGTAATAAATGTTGGTCTTTACTAGTTCTATTAAACAGATAAGAAAACAAGATTCTGTACTTCAAATAGGTAATGCCACAAGTAAATTAGCTGTTTAAAGGGCTGTTAGGTACAATGTTTGACGGTAAACAGTTTTTTGATGTAAGTACTAGAGGTAGTAGTAAATATTAAATATATGTATAACATACTACGCCTACTTCATATACTCGTAAACTAACAGCAGGCCAAGGTGATGATGATGATTAAGAATTATACACGGTGACTTTTTTTTTTAATTTATTTATCAGGTCTATCAATTATAGATACAATAATGGGTTCTTAAATTAAAATATCTTCTGAAATACAAGTAAAATTGCTCTATATATTTACAGATTAACACAGCTTGCTTAAAAATAATAGACACAGTTTAAACATGAATGACATAGAATATAAGTTCAATTACAACAACAAGTTAGACTTTGCAAGGTGTTGTGAATTTTTAGGGGGTGTATGAAACCATCAATGCCTACAACTTTTACTATGGTATAGATGGGGCATTGTTCTAAAAAAAAAGTATACTGGGGATGGATAGGGATATGAAATTATATAATTAGCTTTCGACCATGACCCCATCATCAAAGTTTATTATAATGTAAACCATTACCTGACCAAGTCAAATCTAACTCACTTTTCGTAGAATGCAGCTTTGTAGACGACAAATTAACAGGAAGAACACTAACCATATATGTACCAACGATTTTTCCGACATTTTCGTCATCATCACACAATGCACCATCGCTCAGTTAAGCAATATCTTCCACCAATCCATCGAGGGAGTAAATGGCCTGTGCGACCATGTACGCACTTATCTTTAGCAGCTAACGGTTTCCCCTTGCATTAGAGGGCGGTGACCTCTGACCAAATGGCATCGTAAGAAGTGGGTCAAAATAAGGATATATCTACTATATAAAAATAAGTCGGGTTTTCCTTCCTGACGCTATAACTCCAGAATGCACGAACCGATTTACACGGTTTTACATTCTTTGGAAAAGTCTCGGACTCCGTGAGGTTTATAGCAAAGAAAATTCCCATAAAACAGGGCCGGGCGGGACGGGGCTGGGGGCGAAACGAAGTTCGTTGGGACCGCTAGTTATAAATATAAACGTTTGGAGTAAAATTCGACGTTGTGATTATTTTTATTTACTGTACATTTTTCCCAAGAGTGCTTTTACGTTGCAAATAATAATTACAAAAACATTACCATTTTCTTTGTTGTAAAATTATATTTTCAAACGTAGTGTGAGGCAGTTATTTGAAAAAAATGACTTGTTGTTTATACATTAAAAATACCTTCTTTTTATTTCGCTTTGATTCCTTAACTTTTTCACTTCATATCAAGTTTATTACTAAAAGAATTTCACGACAGAGAATATGAAGGCACATTGTATATTGTTAGCCATGCTGACACAAAAATAAGTTTGTTTTTTTGTGCGCTACGCTAAATTTTGAGGAGCTTTTTAGAGAGTCAGAAGCATTTTATGAGTCCTTTGTCAGATAATACGCATCTCTTGTGCAAACAACAACATTTATAAGGATTCCCAGTTCACCTAAGGAAAGTTTATTACTTGCTGCGATCTAAATCTAAAAACCAAACAATACAACGATCAAAGCTTCATTGCTTACGCACATCATTATTGTCTATAGCAGGAGTTCTCAACATAATGGGATTGAAAGAAGCAGAAAATTTTGGAAAAAAACGCGTATTCCTTAAATGACAGGTACATTTAGATATCTCCATATTAGTTATGTCAATCACTGACTTAAAAGATGTAAAGCTAAAGCAAGGTCGAAGCAGATCTAACGTACAGTGCTTCCATGATGGTTGATGCCCGTTTGATGTCAATGCGTACGATACTTCTTGTTTCATTAGTACTTAGCATAACCACCGCATAAACGCAAATTTAACAATGACAGTACACAATCGCAATAAACAAAAATATTTAACTCGTCAAGTATGTGTAAACGAGACACAATATAAATTCCATTGTTATGCGACTCCCGGGTGTCGTTTGATACCAGACTGATTAAGTAGTAAATTTTTGTTTGTATAGTGTTTATCACCATACAAACTTAACTAACTCGTCTGTCACAGTGTCACAGTTGCTTTTTACAAGTGCAATTTATAATATTTAAGTAGGTAAATAATGTAGACCTAATGTTGCGTCTCCCTGATTTGAACCGCGTAAATTCACCGATTAAACCTCCTGATTTAGCCGTCGGATTTCACTCTCATTATTTATTGCAATTGCAATCCATACTGAGCGTGCAAATAGCGCGGTATAAGTGCATCTGTCTGTTTTGCGTTTGCGAAATCATCGAGTCAATTCTGCAGCACTTCTGGAACCTGAATTTAGACACAGAACAAATTAAACAGCTAAACCTTGGTTTTAACCTAGAACTATAAACAATAACGGATGTGTACCTATATCAACATTCTTTTGTCAGTCTTATAATTGGTAGCCTGTAAAGTCGCTTTGCTTGGCAAAGGCATCACCTCATCATTATTAAATAGGTATTTTATGCTTTGACGAATGTGTTTGTTATGTTTAGTGTCCTTTTAAAAAAAAAAATACATTTCTGACACAGACAAAACATGTAGAACTAAAAGTGTACCTACCACCATTATCTTGACCATGTTTTAGACAAATAAAGATATTTCATTCATTATTTTTTTTCATTTCATTCATTCATTCTCAACTATGAGATGGTTTGAGCCACTGAATAGATAAATAAGGTTAGAAATGCCCCGGTCAGTGCAGCAGAGGTGAGCTAGTTGTGAGCATATGCAGGAGCAGTACTTCAGTCGCGTGACAAGAGCGTTGCACTAATATTCTGCAAGAACAGCGATTTTGTTGCACCAAGTATTTAAAAAAATACTCATTGATGACTGTGCACGCACATTACTAACAAAATTGCTACCTTAGCACGCAATGTATCGCATCTAATTTGCTTGGTTCGCTTGCGTACACAACGATAGGGATGTAGCTCACGGCACAGTAAAAATATCGATAAATGGTAATTTCCCTACGGATGCTTTAGGAGATTAAAACATTATTAATTAGTTAAAATAAATATTGTTTAGTATTTATTTATAACAAACTAGCACCCTTCCGCGACTTCGTTCGCGCGTCTAAGTTTTACCGTTCCCATAAATCGTAGAATTTTTTTATAAGCCCATACGCATTACTACTTTTATAGTCTTCCCCTATAAATATGCTATCTAAAAATGTATCTGACATAATTTATAACCAGACAAATAGTTTCTGATATTAGCGCGTTCAAACAAACAAACAAAAACATCCAGCTTTTTAATTAGTATATTTATATATTATAGATAAATGTTATATGTATTTTACGTCCTTTGACACAACACGTAGACCGGGTCTGATTTTTTTTCTTATTTTTTATGTTGCATGTAGTTTTAATTTTTTTGTTTGCTATTAATAAAATAAAGTTTTTTAAACTTATACGGGGATATTATCTTTTTATTAAACAACAAAATGGAAATACTATGTACGCCTATTGTCAATTATATGTAATTCTTTCGGATGCTAGAAAGAGTAAGCTATTGCTATTGTGCCATGTAGATATCTACCCTATCATAATCAACAACACCTAAAGGCCGTTCCCACGAAAAATTTGCAGAAAAGTTTCACATTGAACACCCTTCATTGCAGGATTGCATTGGACATAGTAGACCGCTTGCGACCGGTCGCTGTGGAAAACTGTAGGGTCTATATAACTATTCTGTTGAAACAAAAAAATATATTAATAAACTCTCTTCTTGAGAGCAACATCAATCACAAACATGTGTCAAAACATTGCGTTTTCAGACATATCAAATTATAGTCAAAAATAAAATAAAAATATGTTAATATTAATTTGTTTTAATATTATTTAAATCAAATTATTAATGTTAAGCAATACGTAAAAGTATTAATTTTCTCTATTTCAAGTAAAGTATAACAATACAATTTTTTTCTTATTGTTTTCTATCGGAAGGTAATTGTACAACCCTTTGATGCGATCAAATGTGCCGTAAAATTATATACGCAAAACTAAAATGTTATGTTTTTTTTTTTTCAATACATATTGAAAAAATACATTACACTGGTAATTGAAGTTATCGATATCGATCGACCTAAAATATCGACTTTTACCACAACGTAGTATTTTGACATTATAGAATGAACGTAGCGGAATGATGATTGATGGTTCCACAGCTAGCAGCTCTGTGATTGGTAGTTGGTTTTACGTACTAATCACACCAATCACAGAGCTCCCAGCGGAAATTGTGATTGGTTTGTGATATTGATGCGTTGATTCATTGATTGGTGATTCTGGCACTGCAGCAACAACGCCGTACCGCCCACCGGCGACACAGGTTCTCATACAAACGAACTGTCAGAACGTTTCTAACCTTATTTATCTATTCAGTGGTTTGAGCCATACTCCACCACGCAGGCTCAGTATGGATTGGTGGAGGGGTATTTGCAAGGCAAGCAACCAAACTTGATATCAGATATTAGAAGGGTTTGGACTATAAAGGCTTAACGTATAATAACTGAGATGCTCGTGTTTGACGTCACTTATATGGTAGAAATGGTCAGCTATCCAAACACGGTCGCGCCGTAGGTTGCTTAAAGTGCTACCACCACAGCGCTACGAGTACCTCAGGCTAATAAAAATCAAAAACTTCAGGTTCGTTTAGGTATTATTTCCACATATATTTGTGGTCTGTGCAAAATCGACGTTACATTATTGTTATTAAACAATAATTTAAGAACAACAATGTACAATTTCTGTGGAGTGTTCTACTTTTCTCACCAGGCTAGATGTCTAGTGAATTTATGGGAGAACGAAGCCCATATCAGTTATAGGGGGGCATCGGCTCGAGAACGATTATGGCCTCATTGAACCATGATGAGTCATACATATTACAGCCCTGTTGAGATTAGCTGCTTTACGGCGGAAATTAATAACCTAACTATTGAGATACTGTCGATTCAAACATTAAAAATCCAATATTTCTTTAGAATATACAACAGTGATTCGTAAAACCTTAATAGCTGTAATAAAACGAATTCCATTCTGACATTTGATTCAGTTATTTTTTCTTCAAAACACACACAATTGTAAATTGCACGCTGGTAACGTAACTTTACTATTACTACATATCAAGAAATAAGACCCTTAATAAGAGTGAAGGAACAAAGAGTGCACTTGTGTATTACGCACACATCTGGGCAATATAATATCTCCTGCGTACCTGGCCTATCTCTGTTGAGATTGGTCGTGACTGAAAATTCGTATCAACAGATATTTGAATTTTACAAAAATGATCAAAGAACCACATTTAATGTTCCAGTAATAATCAAAGTAACAAAAAAACCTGTCTCATTTCGATGAACACAAATTGCCTACATTTAATTTGTTAACACAACCTTTCACTGGTAAGGCTGCATAAAATTTTCGTATTTCCTCATTCAGATCCTTAGACTTCCATGGGTCGATTCTAATTGAATAACGGAAGTCAGGGGAAGGGCTGATTAAAAACTCAATCATATCAAGATCACACAAACTCGAGATTTTGCAAACGTGTCGCTAAGGAAGGCTACACACTGAGAAAACACGTATACTTACGTTCAAAAAATAATTGTATACTCTCTTTAAATAGTACAAAGTATATTTCAAATAAAGGTAGACAGTTCAGTATACATTTGTTATAATAGCGGACGCGTAAATCGACTGTCCTAATGATTTAAATTAGGTTTTTAAAATTATTTCACTGCATTCCTTTTCTCTAGAAAATTAAACAACGGTGCCTGCCAAGTCGCGGCAATTTATAATGCTGACTTCAGGAAGTTTTATCAGTCGCGCTACCATGTAAGTACTAAATTCTTATATTACCCTTAACTTCTGTAAGGGTTACCATTGTCACAAGGTGTAAAAGGGCCCCGTTGACTAATCAAGAGTCAACTTAACATTGCATAGAAGTTGCGAACTAATTAACTAAATTTCGTTTGCATTCCTGAAGAGACACGTTTCAGCTTCGAGTGTGAGGTACAGATGTAAATAGACTTTAATACCTTGTGATAAGGATAATAATGTCGTTGAACGTTTTATGGGCGAACAGACACAAAGTTTTTGAAATCATTTTACTTTTACGAGTTTTTCTTGTAACGATGTGGCAAGAGCTATTATTATTTATTTATTACAGCTATTAAAATAATCTTAAGTAGTGGAGTCACAGGTGGGGGATAGTGAACGGCCACCAAATATGGTGGTTAGTTGCGAATATGTTAGCAGTCCCCGACCAAACAGCGGCAGGATTACCAGAATGTAGTAAAGAGTCCAGTGGGATGGGCTCTAGGCAGAAGACTGAAGATATGAAGTAAAGTAAAGTAAAGTTTATTTCGACAAAAAAAAAATAACAAGGGGTTGGGAATCTCCTTTTTAAGTTGAAAAAAATATATAGTATATCAGGAAAGGCGTTTGACTGGCAATTAAGAGGCGGAAAGCCCCCAGTTCTGAAATTAATACAGCGTGGAAGGCACCAGGGAAACCACCACACTATCTTCTCTAATTTGGAGTTTTGAAAAAAAAACTCCGGCAACAAGAACCTAGCTCTTAAATTTGATTATCTTAATAAATAATAATAATAAAAGTAATCAATCTTATCCTAACGCTGCCATAGCTGAATTCTGATACAGTAACTGCCAAAATGTAAGTTGGTGAATCATGACGCGATGAAGCTTTAAGTACCAAGTGCACAGTTCAAGAAAAACTACTTATTTCAAAGAGTCATATCCAAGAGTTCTTAATAACTGTCTTTACATAAAGATCGGCTTACTTAAAATTCCTTAGCCGTCCCTATTATAGTTGCAAATTCGCTGAAACTGGACAAGTGTACGAAATGAATAGTAATACAAGTATGACAGACTACAAGAAAGACGCTGTATCTGAAAACTCCTAGCCAGTGCAGCGAATTAGACTTTTCATTCAAATTAACCACAGCAAAGCATCTGGGGGGACTCAAGAAAATTAAATTACCGCCGAGTTTAAAGGTAATTGAATTGTGGGACGCTTTTCTAATAATTAATCTTTTGTTCTCGGTAAATAATGCGTGGGAGTTGAGTAATGACAAAATTATGGGTAAAACGCTGTAATTAATCATATCTTCTTTCAGAAACTTAGCTCGTGAAAATGAGATTTCGTTTTGATTGTTTTGCAATATTTGACTATATGCTCACAAATTCGCATTCATTTTACTATAGTTTATATAAAAGGTTTTTCTTTGGGCATTACTTTTACCTAAAATGTTTTGGTTTTGGCAACAAGTAAAGTGTATTAATTCTGCTAGACCCTTTCACATGTTACACAAAATTAATGTATTGAATTAAGTTTAACTAGGTTGCGAAGGTATGTTTTTCTTTATATAAGACTTTAAAATTGGATAATTTTATTTGTATTTTGCATGCAAATTACCGCATTATATTACTGCTCAAACTAGACGCAACGGAGTCTATCTTTAAGCGTTATTACATAATACACGTCTGAAAACATTTAATCAAATCAGAATCCCAAGGACCTCTTGTAAAGCTGTAGATTTAAAGTTAATCCTCACAAACCAAAGTACTTTTTAAATCTTACATCTCGAGG
Source organism: Pyrausta aurata (assembly GCA_963584085.1). Taxonomy (NCBI): domain Eukaryota; kingdom Metazoa; phylum Arthropoda; class Insecta; order Lepidoptera; family Crambidae; genus Pyrausta; species Pyrausta aurata. The sequence continues at coordinate 11,344,999 of OY757256.1, read as the reverse complement.
CTTTGTCAAAGAATGGCCCTGTATTTTCTTAGTCTACCCTTTAATTACAGAGCCGGGTAACACTAACTGTCCATTAAGGTTCAATTTAATCCCCTAGTGCAATATTGGTTTTCAGGGTAAAAATAGATGTGAGAACAAAAGGATTCTAGGAATACTGTAAACTGTACGTGTTGTGCTTCGAAGATAAAGGTTGCGTGTTAGTGTAACCTCTTACACTTAAGTACGGGAACAATGTTTATTCATTTGGCTTTAAACGATACAATATAACATTGCCTATGTTCTAATCAGAAATATCAAATGATGTTCCATATGGTTTTCATAAAGAATAAATATTTGTCACTGTTTATAAGTAATTCATCATTATCATCATTCATAGCATAAAAAGTTTATGAGGGATAAAAATATGTAACAAGTAGTAGTAAGTACGGTGTGTACACTTTTTTTAGGGGATAGTGACAACTTGATAGAAGAGCGGAAAAGTCTTTGATAGTGGCAAATATATTGATATATTGATAGAGCTGATTTTACGAATACGTAATAGAAAGAATAATGAGAACACGCGGTGTGAATAATTGCCGTACACGATCTGATGTATAATAATTATTAGAAATGTGTGCAAAAAATGCGAATGCTAAACTAGGGCATTGATATAAATACTTAGGGGTAGCACTGACGCGACGATTGTGCTTGCTAGCTCGTACAATAACGTAAAAAACGTTTTTTTCTTTCTTTACATTGTATATGGTGGGTAATATTATATGTATATTTTGGTTTGTGGAAAGAAATAAATGATTTATTATTATTATTATTATACCTCTATTATTAAATATCCCATATGAAAGCTTAAAAGTGAAAAAGCTTATTCAACAATCATCAGCCACGATTTATTTTGACGGGTTTTTTTTTTAAATGCATACGTCAATCCTAAAAACGTTCCCAAATGTCCAGAAAACTTTTAAAAGTTCAGGAAGGCACCCAAGGATGGCTTTGAATATAAAATAACCAAACTTCACGCTGCAACAATACATACGATGAGTTCGCAAAGTGGGATGTTGCACTCTTGCATTATTCATTGATAGTCAAAATTGAAACATGAAAATTTTTCCTTTCATGCATTGGGAATGGGCCGCCATACATCATTTTCAAAGGAAAAGGCGACCTGTATGATATCATATTTACTATGTAAAAAATGTTTGTTTTGCTACAGTAATAAGTTTTGCCATAGATTTTTTTCTTTTTGGCTACTAAAACTACCGATACCTTCCTTATTCTTCAAAACACGCACAATCGTAAATATTCAACCGCTGGTAACGACATTTCATTACGATACGGGCCGTGTCTCGTCGTGTTACCGATATACATAGCTTTCTTACTTACCAAGCTGCCTCGTAACGTAACAGATGCAAATGAATCGTAGGAACGAATTATTTTTAAGTACCTACCTCCAATTTTTTATATATAAATTAATGAGTGAGTTACAAGATTGTGACTATACTCATATTTTCCAATTTATCTCAATTTGATGCAAGAATAAGAATAAAATTAGGATTTCAACTTTGGCATGTAAATAATTTAAAACTCATCAACTCACGGTAAGACGAAACGTGATGGAACTTTGTCTCTTGATTGAGTACAAGGTCATTAACCCCGAAACGTGAAGTTACACAGCTGATGAAAAAGTAATTTTACAGCCCATTACTGATCCAACGCGAAATACCTCCGATAAACGAATCTCGCCTTCGCTATACTGAAGATAATTTCCACAGCATTTTCCTTTCGCAAAGTTTTAAACTGTTTGCACTTTGTTAAAGTGACCTTTGAAAATGCTTCAAAAAGCTTCAAAATAAAATTTATGGAAAGATACCACACCTTCCATAGTGACACAACAAAATAATTATAGTGATCGCCCAGTGAGTTGTTGATATGACGTATAGAGAAGCTAAGTATGCCAAGAAAAAATTGTGTCGCAAATACGACGACAAGATTATGAATTAATGCTTTGAGTTGATGACCGTGTCGTCAATTCACGAAGCACATGATGTCAGTTCACTTAATAGTAGTTCAATGTGATCACCAGATATCCATAAACCAGGATTAAACAAGCTGACTATTATTTGAATAAAGTTACCGAATCCGCCATAGCAAAGCAAAGGGCCAGTATGATTTTCTGTGGCCAGGGGGCGTATTGCGTTCTTGCTATAACCCAATCAACTAATTGAGTCACCAAATTCAAATTGCGATGCAAGTGGATGCAAGTTAAGAAAAATTCAAAGTCTTTTTATTTTACTCATTTGTTTGCTGAGTGTTACTGATTATAGAAAATTGAAATACGATACGAATTCGCTAATCTATTCATAAGTAAAGCTGCTCAACTGTCAAAAAAATATCGTCCGCACCCGAGCCAACGATTGGTACTTTAGTATAAATCAAAGCATTAACAATAGCCCACTACCTCGATGATAAAACAATATAAACAATATGGCAGTCAATCTAGTAAATACTGCTTACACCTTATTTCAATATACACTCCGTTAGATGACAGTCGATGCATGGCAGAACTTTATCAAATGCTGAGCTAGTTTTACTAAAAGCCCTATAACATTCAGGCTAAGTGCCCACTCTAAATATTTAATAATACAAAACAGTGCTAACTGTAGGCGGCTCAAAGTTATGAAAGTTTGTGTTGGAGAGGCTTCATCAACGCACAAACTTAATAAACGAAAAGTTAGTCCATGATGCCGGTTGTCAGAATTAATAAATAAGCTAGCAGCAGTAGGTAAACGTTCAGCAAATTTAGTTTCTTCATCGTAATCTGCGGTAGGACGTCTACTGCTGAACATTGGCCTTCCGTAAAGGTTTTCCACAGCAAGCGGCCTGCATAATATTTACAAGATCGCCTTTTCATCTTGCCGGCGGATGTCCTGGAGCTCTATTTTTAAATCACTCGCGTCAGTACAAGTGATTTTCGTTTTCAAATGATCAATATAGACGAAAGTAGTCACAATTTTTTTTAAGTCCCTGCCCGTGTGGAATTTGACTGATTTTCATTCAAAAACCGAACATTAATAAAAAAACTCACGCCAAATTGACGCGAGAGATTTTAAATACGGCCCCTGCGCTTTTATTCGAAGGGTCTCCGATCTAAAATCTACAGTACCAGGAGTCAAGAGAACTAGGTACGTTCCATAATCCTCATTCGTCTAATCTAGTTCCATGTAAGGGCTGCTAAGCTCAGAATATCGGATGATCCTGATCTTCTAGCTAGGGAACAAAGTTTACCTACTTTTATCAGCTTTTCAAGCGCGACAATCACTGCATATTTTCCCAAGTGATTTACGATATAGCGCTTTCAATTCCAATTCATTAATGATGACAATGAATGATTTATCTGACCATTGGGGGCTTTTATTATACGGAAATATTTCCTTTGTCATCAGAATTGGCGAGTGGCAAATAACGACGATTCTGTGTAGGCGTAGACCTAGTTTTGCATTTATCTGAACGATAGGCATGTTTATTGGAAACTTTATCAACTAATTCGTAGTAATTGATTGTGTTTAAAGGGTACTAGGTCACTAATAACTAATAATCAACAAAGCCAATTTTATATTAGAAATTGCACTCGTAAAAAGGAACGTGTCAGACAAGGAATCTAACCCTGTGCCTTACTATCCGAACGCAAGCCTATTACCACTCGCGTCACCAACACCGTGCTGACACATTGGCAAGCCTGTTGAATTTTGCCTCCTGTTTTCTCATACAATCTTGAAAGTGTATTTAGGTGGGAACTTACTTCGATCATAAAGGTAAAGTTTGCTTGTAGGTACGTATTGCAAAGAATCCATTCCAAAACGTCGATAAACATTCATCGATTTATTATTGTGATGAAAATATAGCGATGAAAGAAGGCATCGGAAACTTTCCGCAATCCTTCTGTCCTGTAAACAGGGTTTTCATATCAATGACGTCAGCAAAAACAAGATTTATGTTTGAGAATACGATCACTGAGTGTTTTACCTAATAATATTATGTAAGTACACGTATCACGGAACCTGAAATTGAAAGGCAAAGCGCACGTTCGGGCAGAACAGTTTAAGAAATATCGTAGCTCTATGAGCTCAATCGCTCTATCATAGTCTCCATCTAATCCTGTCATGATAGATTGGGGTCAGCTTATCGAATATTACAGTATCTTATATTGAAAAATCACTAGCTACTATAGAAAATATATAAAGATAAAAATAGAATAGTTGAGTCTAACAAACTAAGTTCAACACTTCACTTTTCATACTTCGCTCTCTGGCACACGCGGAACATGCTCGACGGCCTCTTGACGACATGCTGACGGCGGCTTGACGACATGCCAACGGCGCATTGACGGCTAGCCGCTTTCATGTCAAAATCTTGTCGGCAACATTATAACAACATTTTGATTAGCTGCCATTATAAACTAATGTCGTCGGCAAACTGACATCTATGTCTTGAATTCCTATCATAATAAACGACAGCAAAAAAAAACAGGTTTCAATTATAATTAAAAATACAACAGACGTAAAATAACCATAAAAGGTAACTTTTCATTTATACCTGATCTCGTTTTAGACAATGGTTTTTCAGTACTGTTATGGCACAACATAAACGTTTATTCTGTTTTGACAAAAGAATTTTCCTGGTCCTCGGAAATTCAGTCGGCTATTAAACGTTTCTCAACATTTTATTGTTTCAACAATTATTGTTACTATATAATTATTGTTTTATTTACTTTTACAAGTAGGTATATTAAACACCAATCACATATGTAAATTGTTCTGATCCCAAAGTAAGTAGCTAATATACTTGTGTTAAGAAAATCTGCAACAATGGTGGTATCACATCACCCAGAACCCGAGACATCATAGAAAATTATGATTTCTACATTGACCCGACCGGGAATCGAACCTGGAGCGGTGACGTCTCGGGGCGGTTTCCCACTAGACCGTTCCGACACCGACCAACACCGTCGCGTGTCATTTAAGGGGCGTGGCAGCATGCATCGGTAAAATACGTTCTCGCTCGCTCTCGCCCTCGCTCCATTAATGGTAAGACCTAACGCTGTCAATCCGTTCAGTGGGCAAGGTAGCGCGTATCGTGTTGTTTTTCGTGCTTGAACGTTTCTCGCACGGTCACGATATGGTACGGTGCAGTAAAAAAAAAAAACATAAACCTCCTACCTACTTAGATTAACAAGTTGGTTCATATAAATAATTTAAATTTAAATAGGTTAGCAACGTGTGCCTATACAGACTATAGTAGACTTAAGTCATGTTACTCGTATTGTAAATCAAAACTTATTCATTCGTTCCATTAAATCCCCCCCCCCCCCTCCTCTCTAACTTTCAATCACAGAAAGTGAAAATTTTGCAAACAATATGTGATGTACAACTCAACAAAAACTTACAACAAAAAGTTTTTATTTTCATCAACCGCAAATATAACTTATACAGACACTATGAAAAACAAAGTTAATTATCTGTCAAAAAAATTGTGACATTTTCGTTACGTGGAAGTAAGTGGGCCCGAATTCAGTTAAGGGAGGTACGGAACCCTCAGTGCGCGGGTCCGACTCGCACTTAGCCGGTTTTAATTGATTTGCTACCGAAAAACACTGTAAATATTGGCGCGAGTGATTCAAAAATAGAGTTCGAGGATGACAAGAGGAATGAGTTCTTCAAAGGGACGGCATAAAGTAATATCCTTTTATCATAGTCTGAGAAGTGTGATTTTCCTTAGAAACTTCGTAATATAAGTACATATTATACTGCGAAGCGAATATAATGAACTCCGTGAAAGAACGAATGAATGATCCATGTATGAGTTCTGCAAAGTCTAGTGAAAAAAGCACGTTTTTATAAGTAATTCGCTGTCAATAAGTTTTTATACTTGTACTAAATTCAATATTTAATCAATGATAATTCAGGTGTCCAAGTGTTGGAACATATTACATTTTTTTTTAAATTTATTTAGCATTAAAAAAAACTTAAACTAATAAAACATTTAAAAGACATTGGCAAAAACCACTGAGGTTTGTCTGCAATGCCGCATCAGTCTTTCGTCTCTAAAAATATTTAATACATTAATTAATAGACATTACATTGTACAGCATACTTACTTACTTATTATGTTTTTAGGGTTCCGTAGCCGAATGGCAAAAAACGGAACCCTTATAGTTTCGTCAAGTCTGTCTGTCTGTCTGTCTGTCCGTCCGTATGTCACAGCCACTTTATTCTGAAACTATAAGCATCACATAGCTGAAACTTGATAGGTAGGTGTATTTTGTTCACCGCTTTCCGATTCAGATACAAAAAGTTTGAAAAAATAATATTTAAGGGGGGGCTCTCATACATGAAACTAAAACCTAAAATTTTTTTTTTACTCAAACCTATGCGTGTGGGGTGTCTATGGATAGGTTTTTTAAAATGATGTTGAGGTTTTTAAAACCATTTTTTCTAAAAGTGTAAGGTTTGGGATATAGACGCTTCCAAAGTGGTAAAATGGGCGTCCCCCCCCATCTAACTTTTGAACTAAGAAAGTGAAAATTTTTAAAAAAATATATGATGTAGATCTCAACAAAAACTTGCTACGAAAATTGGTTTGAATGAGATCGAACCAGTAGTTTTTGAGATATTGCACATTTTTATCAACCGCAAATATAACTTTGTCTTTCATACATACACTATGAAAAACAAAGTTATTTTTGCTGTCACAAAATATTGTGATGTTTTCGTTAAGTGAAAGTAAATGGACCCTGAATTCAGTTAAGGGTGGCACGGAACCCTCAGTGCGCGGGTCCGACACGCACTTAACCGGTTTTTTTTATTTGATTTATCAATTGTAGATACATTATTGTAATTCAAACGAATTATTCAACTTATGAAATATACCTATATAGATTGGTCTACAGGCTTTCAGAAAAACACACCTTGCTTTATAATAATATTGATAAGTCTTGTAAGTATAAAGTCATCCATAGCTAGCTTAACTAATTGTTACAAAACCGTTAGTTACCAGTACCATTGGTTAAATTGGTTACTTTGGTGCGTATTTTGAATAAAAAATACCTTATCATTAAAATAGCCATGGTTTATTTTGTTCAAAACGTTTTGTTCGTTATTATTCAACGGCTGTTAACCATTTTTAACAATTCCTTGAGTTTTAACTATTGATCACGAAACCGGACCTAAGGTTTGGATGTTTTCGTGAGATGTGCCATCTATAACTAAGGAATGAATAAGTTTATAGACTCAGCCCGTGAAGGAACGAGACATCAAAGAAAACAAACGTCCTTATGAGGGAACCGGAAAAACTATCCTCTGACTTCTACACATATAATAAAATAGAGCTCCTTCTACAAACGAATAATTTATGTGGGTAGGTACAAAAGGTCACCACAGCTTAATTCAAATTGAAGAACTAGGCAAAAGATTTTTTATACTAACGTAAGCATTTGTCATTGAATTCATTAAAAAAGCTGACGTAAAATGGTTGCTTTAATTTGTGGTTTCTGTCATTGGTACTGCATAAAGAAGGCTTACTTTTCTTCAAGTGTTGTATATAGATGATGATGACTAAGGTCCAGGAGCCCTATTTTTGAATCACTCGCGTCAAGATGGCGAGTGATATTCAATTATTAAAGTCGAATTTTGTAATGAAAACCAGTTGTAATCTACTCAAAAAGGATTAGAAAAATGATTGCTCAATTTTGTGAGTTCTTACGTCTTGATCTTCGTGGTTTTCGTTGATTTTTTATTCGTTTTCGAACGAAAATCACACGCCATATCCATGCGAGTGATTCAAAAATAGGGGCCCAGTTACGTGATAGATAGTTAACTCTGCTAATGGTAAAACGTCGTTACCAGCCATTGAATATTTACGATTGTGCATGTTTTGAAGGGAAAATGTCTAAACCTACGGTCATTAAAATAGTCATTCTGACATTTGGCTAAAGTATTTTTTCTTTGAAACACGCACAATTGTAATATCATGCATATTCAACCGCTGGTAACAACATTTAACCATTAGTTGAGCACACAAGCCTACAAGATCAAAAATGCTTACAGAACCCTAAATTATATTGTATTTAAGTGCCCCTAAGCCCTATCCGCCTAGCCCTAGTTAATGTTCCTATAAAAGTTCATCAAGGAAAGAAAAAAATAATGTGTATCCTTTGGGATCTACAGTCTGTTGTACCCCTCTCTGACGGGTAGCATCTTTCATTCATTAAAAAGCTTTGTCCGGAACGAAGGTCAACGCAAGGAAAATAATGGCGAAGAGGGATTTCATTATTTGCAGCAGCTGACTGACGGCAGAAAGAATGGGCACTTTCCTTTGACAGAAAGGGTTCGAGAAATCGTTTATTTTAATAAGACTTTACGTAGTACAACCAAAGTTATAATATAAGTGGACACAACCGCGGGTTCGCCTCGACAATATTTACCTCATATATTAAAAAGATATATTATTATACAATATAAAACAATTTGTAGCTCTTGGATACGGTAATCCTACACTTTATTTGTAAAATAATTACTTGGGCAAAGGCATGTATTTAGTATTTTTGAAGCTGAGTTCATCAAGGAAAGAAAGAGGAAGGAAGGAAAAAATAATATAGTAGACATAAAAAAAATATAAGAATCTAACAAATTTCCAGCCTCTGCGTCGAGTCTATGCAAAAAATAAAAACATTCTGACCAAGCGCCGCAATACTGAAACAGTTTTCGGCGTTTCGTGCGTACACAAAGCATTTTAGGGCTGCGAGGCAAACACGTAGATGGAATAAAAAAGCTGTGGAGACATCTGATGTAGTGTACGTGACTGTACATTTACTTTCACTACCCAGATAAGAAGAATAGTCTACTATGGAAAAAGTTAGTTGAAAGGGTTTTTGTTAATTTTTCTGGTGGCTCTTCCATATCGATGACAGCCAATCATAACAGAGATCAGCCAAGTACCCAAAAGATTTGAGATGTGTGTGCTCAATTCACCAGGGCCCCGATTCTCACGTCAATAACTTATTCCGAGTGTTAATTCGATTACGAATTACACCGTTTTCCAAAAAAAAAACAAGTAATATTACACGTAAAAAAAGATCAAGCTTAAACTGATTTTTCCGCGAAAAATTAAATTCGACTGATTAACCTTATAAGTTAGATGGCACAGCCCGACATGGAAGGCACTTTTAAAAACATCTGATTTATAATCATTATTGCTAGCAGTTGAAAACTTTAAGTTGCCATATATCTAGCAAAGAGTATTCTAAGCATGTCAAGGGCTATCAAGGATAACCTACTTTGCGAGTTCCACTTTATAAAGTCCTGTTCTTGCGAACTTAAAGTTTTACTATTGTATTGGCGAGGCTGAGTATGTGGATTAGCCTTCTTATGTAACACATAAATCTACTTATATTTTGCTACAAGGACATCCACCAGCAAGATGGAAGGATGTCTACCCTTGTAAAGATTTCAGGATCATACATACAACAGTGGACGTCCTATGGTTGATTATGATCACTATTATGATCATGATTCAAAACATTAAAGTATTAGTAGCACAGCAGTATTCAGCAGTGAAAGTCCTATGATTGATTATAAATTTGTTATAAAATTTAACACTTTTCTACTTTTACCTACTTTATTCAGGATCCGACATGAACCGATAGTAAATCTTCATTTTAAAAGAAAGTAGGACGAACTTATTGTCAATTCAGTTTCACAAGGGCTGAAGATGGCCTTGTATTCTTAAGCCAGTACATACTGCAAGCCAATAAATCTCATGTCCATTCTCAACAGGGAATCCGCTTATTGCGAACCAAAAGCAACTCATGCATTTCTCAAGGCGATTTTCTTTAACCCCACAAACGAATTTTCACTGGTCTGAAACTGGCACAACGGGATGTGGCTTTCGATTCTTTTCGGTTTGGAAATAAGGAAAAACGAGATGCACAAATAGAAAACAGATTCGACGTATCTAAATGTTGTTTATAGACAGTACTAAGATAAGCATTGAAATTTTTACATAATACAGATTTATGACTTTGTAGAGTCTGCAAAAGTCTCATCATCAGCCAATTTAATAGCGTCATGTCTGTGGAGTATTTTTTCATTCTTCTCTGATTTTCAAACTTGTCATAAACTTCTTATACTACGCTGCAAGATGCAGTCTTGATATGACAGGTTTTTACAGTTAAAACCTTGCCCTATTTAAGACAAAATTAAGAATGAGTTCCATTTTCACTGTGGAGCTTTCATCCACCCCAACTGCCGAAGAATCGCTTTTCGTAACTTATTCCAGTCGCTCGAAAAAAAGTTGCAGCAGAAACTTTTTCAATGCTGTGACAACGCGAGCATAATGCGTTGTGCCAGTCACTCCCACAAATTGCCAAGATTCGACACTTGACAAATGAGATTTTTCCGCACGATGCGTTAAAATTGTTATATGTTACAATTCATTTGTCCCACGCAATTTTTTATCGTCGGCGAGCAAACGTTATAAATAGTCTGATCTAAAAATAGCCCGGCATTCTTTTAAAGTTACCCAACTGTTCGTCGAAAATAACTCGATTCCGGATTTTGAGTGAACAGGATAACACCGTGTTTAGGAGAACATCACTTCAAATGCTCTCAAGTTTATACGATTTAATTGATTGTAAATAGGTATTAGGAAAATCTGGGTATTAATTTTGTTTGTTTAAAGGAAATATTTGGAGTCATATGGAAGTTTTTCAACACCGGCCGTTACATTACTTTTAATTTCGTTATAAATAATACAAGATATTTATTGAAATAAGATTTCATGCCGTAAAAATGAAAGAAAGAGACTAATGAATGACCAAACCCTGGAGACCACAAAATGAAATTAAGCTTATTCTTACTAAGCGCAAGTGATTGATGAATCGGGCGGGGGATATAGGGGGATATCGAATACCTATCTATTATACGAGCTAGTGCTGCATTTAGTTACTTTAATTAAGTTGATATGTTAAGACAAAATGATATGTTAATGCAAATGTAGAGAGACCAAATTTGTACAGTTCTAATTAGTTTTATAAGGTAGCTAGAAAATTACACGTATTATCACGTGAAAATTTTAAGTCAAGATTTTAGATATATCTAAAATCTTGACTTAAAATTTTCACGTGTAATACGTGTAATTTTCTAGCTACCTTATAAAACTAGATATATCTAAAATCTTGACTTAAAATTTTCACGTGTAATACGTGTAATTTTCTAGCTACCTTATAAAACTAATTAGAACTGTACAAATATAAGACATAAGACGTAAGAGCTAAGACGTTTGTACATCAAAAGTCACTCATAAAGAAAGTTTTTCAGCCTTTAAATTACGAAGAATCGAACAAGAGTGACATAGAGGTTTTACGCGAAGCTCCAAACCTCTCAGTATGTAGGTAAGTATTACGTAAAACATTTATTAACAACAACTAAGTATATATCCCCAGCGTAACGGATGTCTGTCAAAATTACATTTCAAGAGTTAAACCCATTTGATATTTTTGATCCCGGATCATACTCGTAGATCGTCGATCACTGAAGTGCTGGTTAGATATCTCTAAAACATACAGGTCAAACTGAGCACCTCCTTTTTAATTCTAACCGTCTCCCTATATAAGGAGGTTTTCAACCCAACTGTATTTTTTTTGTATGATTTGTTACCTCAGTATCTAAGTAATTTGTTAACTTACATAAAGGCTATACTCCCAAATTAGTCTATTCGTTGATAATATCAGGATTTGATGAAGGGATCTTGGTATAATCGAGGAAAACCCTCAAATCTTATATGGACGTATAGTGTTTTTGCAGTGTATCTAAGTGTCCTTGTGTCTAATAGTCACCATTTTGTGGAGCCGTGCTGATGGTGGAACGCCTTAATATATGGGTGGTAGTTTGAAATCAGTAAAAATAACGAGTCCTATTCTATTGTTATTTTTATTAGAGAACATATTGTTGTGTTAACCAACACCAGTATCATGTAAGCCATGAGCTGTTTATTTCCTATCATCTAGGTATAAACCCTAAGAAAGAAAGAAAGAAAAAACGTTTATCTAAGGATTTATCGATGACGGGTACAGTGATACAGTGCACTTTAATTAGGTAGGATGTATTTCAAACCCCCGAGGTATGCTTCGCAGCGTTGCATTTGATTGGTAACGGCAATTAGATACATAATACTTAGGTACTACTAATCTAAGGTCGAATTTTACAATACTAGGTTCACGTTTAACCCAAAGACAAAATGCAAAGAAACTAAATAATATACTGTATCAATAATATTAAAAACTTTAATTTGTTTGTGAACGCGCTAATTTGAGGACATTCGGCAATTCTCGTGAAGTTCACGTTCGAAATAAGTTCACCGATTCGAATTTTCTTTTAGAAGAAAAATCAGTTCTTGCTTAATCAGGGTCACAATTTCCATGTTTTTTTTTCGGGAGTTAGTTATTTACGTGTGGATTACTTAATACTTATTTTATCGGTAAACCAGTGTAACTTGTTATCGAATTACTACACGGAAAAAGTTCGACAGAACGAGAGAATCGAGGTCCAATTTTTTGTGTTTATCTTATGTAAATAGGAAGGCAGTAAAATCAAAATAGCGCAGAAAATTTTTACGAAATGCCTATAAAATAGTAATTACTCGAAGCTCTGAAAATCGAGCGCTTGCAGTATCCAACTACAGTAAACTTTCAATTAATTCTGTGAGTTATTATCCCTTAATCCGAAATCAAATTATTCTCGACTGATTTGAAAGGAAGGCTGTCTACAAAATTAACAAGTCTCCAAAAGTCAAAACACAATAACTTGTCAAAGGGACTGACGCCATAGAATTATCAATTTTGGTAAACCCTTGCCCCTTTTCAACGAGATTCGGCAGTTTACTGCCAATACGAGAAATACAAACTAAATGCATGTTTGGGAATGCGAATGTTACTACATAAAGCTTCGGAAGGTATAGATAGTGCCATCCACGAAGGCGCGCGCCACCTTTCTTCCTAATCGTTTATAGTACATTTGTGCAAGCTTTTGCCTATATTTGATGATATGATATTTATTATAATGATTAAATGTTTATTATTTCATATTTTTTATATTTGCTACACACCCCGCACCCCGCGCTTTCCTCAATCAAAAATGTACGGCACGCGCCTTCGTGGATGGCACATCTATACTTGTTTAAACCTAAAACTGAATATGAAGATGAGTTAGAGATCTTCGATTCTAGGGTCAATTTTTATGGTCATCGATCGCTTGCTGAAACTTTAAATAAGTTACTTTGATACAATATACTTAGTATTATTCTGTAGATATAAATAAGTAAGTTCTTATTCTATTTACGTCAACCCATAAGTATAACATTAACCAGCAAATCAGTTTAGGCTGAGTGTTTTGGTTGCAATCTTTTATACAGGGTGTAAGAACACTCTAAGAAAGTATGTGTAAGTAAATATGAAACTCCTAGCTTAAGCGAACATTCCTTATCAGCTCAGCTACTGTGCAAAACAACACACGTAAACATTTTCAGTACTTTTTGTGTAGAAAAGGCCTACTAGTTAGTAATATTCTCAGATAAAGCCAGATAAAGCAATTAAACCGCGTCATAGTTTTTCCAGTAGTTTTGCGATTTATGTAAATCGAAAAATACTAAATTTAGATTTGGATTACACCCTGTATACGCGGGAAGCTTGTGAGATTCTCGGAGCCAGCTGTTATTGAAACATTTTATGGTGTTCGTATTTACACTGGCTACATAGCGTTTTTAAATGCATTCCTTTGAGGCTACGTTTAAATCTGATGATGATGTAGAATTTTTATATTTCTTAAAAACGACGATTGACCATTAGTTACAAAATTAAGTAAAGTTGTAGTTATTTTTAATACAGAACAATGATTTTCGACAAAAATGGTAATATCTTATTTTCTCTTAATTACTCCGACTCGTATTATAATGCCTTTTACCAAGTTTTTTATCCACTGTTACTGGGTGCTATAAGGCAAATACGCCAACCTACAGTTTCACCAAAATATTAATAAGGTTGGTACTTCTGAATAATATTATATCCCCAATTTTGGTTGAATCATCTGCAATACACAGGTACCTAGTTTCAGGGAAGGAACGTTCACACAATACGAATTTTCCGACCCAATCGTAGAAAGTTTGAAATTGCGCCACTTCAAGCTCCGCCCCATGAGCTCCATACGTGATGTGTTAAATCTACGGGGAACGACATAACACCATACCCGGTAATGAGTTGAGCGATAACTTTGGCAAAAAAATTAGGTCACCCCGTTTTTGGGGCACAGTGGTGTCGTTTGTCGATTTTCGGCCCCGGATATCATAGTCCCTTTGAGTTTCGATGCAGCGGGCGATAGGAGAATGTTAGAAGTTGGGTGAAGAAGCCGATATAAGTTTCTACAGAAACCTCTGACCTGAGGGCAAGTTCTTCAATCAAGCATTGTGATGTAAGGACATGGCTACATGACCTAGAATTAGATGGTCAAATGCTATGTGGATAGAAGAACTCTTTTTTGCACATCACATGGGGCAGTTACAAATTCGCTTGAAGGAAATGTACAATTTATGCGGTCTTATCAGTGCAAGCGATATATTTGTGTATGAAGGTCTAGTCGCTTTATTTTTGTTTTTTACAAAAAACGTAGTACCTATTTTTGTGAGAACTGTGGTAAGCGACCAATGAATTGATACCAAATAAGTTAAACATAATGGTAGCTATCTTGTGATTAATTAGTGGAAACAAGGAACCCACTTTGTGTCGCTTCTTATTTCATGTGCTTCAAATCAATTTGATAATCTACCTAATCTTGGTGTCCCGCCACATAAAAGAGTTAGCCATTGTTGCCATTTAATTTATGCCCAAGAAAACTAAGCACCGATTCCCAGAGTGTAAATATTTCAACAACCAACATCTTGTTATAGGCAAAAGATTTATTTATTTATTTATCACACTTCATGCACAAACAAAAGGTACATATGGCGGACTTAATGCTAAAAGCATTCTCTACCAGTCAACCATTGGTCTATACAGAGAAAATACAAGCGGCGCGAAGGAAGTGATAGAGGGGTAAAAGAAAAAGCTTGACGATAAAAATTACAACACTACTTATTACATAAATACCGCATACATTAATACATAATATAAAGATTTATTGGTTAGCTGTTTTAAAAAGTTAACCCATCCTATTTTATTTGTTATTGTTATGGTAGGTACTTAGAGTATGTCCTAACTTTCATAAACTTGTAAAATTTATAAAAGCATTACTGCCGTCCATAAGCTATAGTGCCGTTAACCGACAATTGGTCAAAATTGACTTTGTAATACTATCTGGATCAGAAAAAAATGCTGAATCTAACACTGTTACTCATATTTTTCTATCTTGCTTAGTTCCTGAGATACAAAAAATAAGAATGCCGTTAACTGCTTTGCCTTAGCGAAATTACAGAGCTAAAATGCAGTTACAACAAATTACTTAGCTAAAACGCGGCTAAGGGATTTTAACTTGTAATAGCACAGATAATTTTTAAAAATTACAACAGTATATTGCCGTTATTAAAAATTTATGTAAAATATTAGACAAAAACGCAGATAAAGTCCAATAGCGGCATTTAAGCGTTGTATTAGGTGTCTGTATTTATTAAAATAACAGTAGCGGGTAGACCATAAATGCTAATTAAATGTAACAGGCTACGTGATTTTTACAGTTTACACGACTTAAATGCCGTTATCCTACATTCCTAAGCTATAATGCGGTTATGTGCAAAACGTTGAATTGGGTATTCATACATTGAAGAAGGAGCAGTCTGTGAACGGGACAAAGGGTGGGACGAATTCGCCTGCAAATGCGTGGATCAGAGTTGATGGGTCATTTGCAGGTGGGTTTGTTGCGATAACTAACTGACGAAACTTTCTGATTTGTTTTGAAACTATAGTGGATAGCGTGAGTGGAGACATGCTTTCGCAAACCTTTCTTTAGTCTTTCTTTTTTTCTTAGAGAAAAGTCGTCTAACCTGTGCCGTTTTTTTGGTAAAGGTCGTAATTCTTAATGGATATATCTCTATTACTCCTTTTTTTCCTCCTTGCTTTTGCGAACAGTGTCTGTACCTTCAGCATTCTACCGGGGAGGATTTTTTCACAAATTATTTTGATTTTGCTACTAGAATCTGCTGACGAGTTTAAGACATCGACAGAATAGGAGTAAGCACAGAATGAGTTAGAAGTGTTAATGTTTGGTAGTGAGTTTAATCTTTCATCAACACAGGTAGTAAACGAGGCCCAGTCCAGCTTTTTTAGAGAGTATTTCAAAAGTGGGATAGTGGAATACGAGAGTTACTCGGCGGGGATGGATCTGGGGCACCAAATGTTTTTTTAAGAAAGCAGTGATATTAAATTTGGGGGGCAGAGGGACATATCGACAGCAAAGGCTGTGTTTTGAAAAGAAGATACCCATGTTGTTGGACTACCCTTGTCCAAAATACACAAATTTAGCAAACCCAAAAGATCTAAAAGAATTAAGCCAGGAGGATCCGGGAAGTAGCAACCCCCATAGGCGAGGTGTGCGGACGAATCATTCACCACAAATACTGAAGGAGGAACAGACAAAATGACAGAACTTAATTCGTTTGGAAAGCAAGAAGAAGGGTAAGAAATATATACAGATAGAATATCAATGTATGAAGTTCTCACAGCCACGACATTCTTTATCTTGGCTATAATCAGGAAGAAAAAGTTGAGAGTAGGAAAGAGCGCGCCTTACTTGTAAGGTGCTACCAGCGCCTCTATCGTTTCTATTGTCACGGAGGCATGGGTAACTTGAGACGTGAAAGCGTGATCCGAGAATTAGCCACGTCTCCGAGATAGCTACAACCAACAGATAATATAAATGAGAAAAATCAGTTAATGTTTTTTTGGAGTAATGCTTTTGCAGTTCCGCTGAACTGCCAAATTCATTTTGGCTCAATTGCGAAGAGAAATATTAAGAAAATTGACAGAGTTTTCAGCGCCGTCTGACGGTAGCCTGCCACTCTGAACGGAGACAGCAAGAAGAATAAGGCTTATTAGAAAGAAGGATAATCAGGATAAATGATAGCATTAAAATTTGATTGTTATCAGAAAAGTACATTATTAGACTACTTGAATACTAAAAATTGTGACCTATTACCGCCCACCAGCTTGGCACGTTACATAAAATACGGTGTGTATTACTCAGGTTCAAGACGGTGTTTTGTTTGCCGTTCAGCTAATATAATTTATAGGTACACTAAATTTAGGAATTAAAATAAATAGTCGTTTGTAATTGATTTCAACACGACATGAAAAAGGAAAAGATTTAATTTTGTATTGTCTTTTATAAGAATCTGCGTAAGTATTTTCGTAACGCTGTAAGAAACATTTATTGATTATTGCCAGTTACTTTTCTTTTGTTATAAGGAATAGCAAAAAATGAAAAATCTGCTAAAATAACGAAATTATGATAAAAAGACATTTGAATTGATTGCCACGAGGCACAAAAATGCAAATATATATATATTTTTTATTTAAATTTCGATTTTCTATACTAAAAATGGTTTTATTATTTTTGTCATAACTACATTTTTCTGTATTTTCTAGATTTTCAAGTAACTTATGCCTAGCTTAAATGCCGTTATGGTTAAAGGTTTTGTTTTTAGCTGCATTTTAGTCTTGTATTATACACGAATCTAATGGGCGTACCAAAGACTGCATAATTTACGCGCTAATACGAGACTAAAATGACGTTAACTGACATTAGCTGCATTATAGGCAAGTAATGTCTCGTCAAAAAATAAAAAAGTATTACCGAGGTAAAACGCCGTTACACTATTTAACGGCATTAAAGTTTAGTAGAATTATTAGTTAGAAACTCGTTTTACAAATATATCAAAATTATTCAAGATCCAACACTTAAATGCCGTTAAGGTAGCTGTAGCGGCGTTTAAGTTGTGTTTATTATGAATTATTGTTATTTGATACTAAACTAAAACGATAAAATTAGAATATTTCAGAACCTATAATACGTAGCGTTGTGTGAGTGTTTGTGTTCTATAGTTCTTATAAAAACCTATCTGATGGTATATTAAAGTTACAAATTACTCATTTACTTTTGAAACAGCGATTTTTTTTCCGTTTCCCACCTTTAAACCCGTTTTTCTCGAAATGTGGTTTTTGCACTTAACGGCATTATAGTTTGTGGACGGCAGATTACCTTACCAATCATCAATCACCACACCCCACTTAAGTAAAGTCAAACATATTGAATGACCCTTACCCTGGCAGGTTTTTTTATTATAGTTTTCTTATGCTCTTATTAAAATAATAACTAAAGGTAGAAGTAAGACACACACAGAAGTTGGATCAGCTGGATGAAGATTTCTTGAATGAATACATGATTGCGAAGAGGATCAACCAAACCAACCAAGTCCTGAAAAGAAGCTAGCGCCATCTAGTGAAAATTACATAAATCTATTTCTTTGATAGACTTGGCTTGGCAACTTGGCGACTATGACTGTAGATTCCTTTGCTTTAACAAGTAAAAACTAAAAACGTCAAGTTCATTAATGTCACTTTTGACAATGACAAAACTTTGTTTTGACGTTACGTTTTGGGTTACGATTGTTTGTTTTTGTGGCAAAAACTTTGTGTGCTTTTACAAAATTGAGATTTTTAAATAAAAATTATACCGCGATTGATCTAATTGACACAGACAACAAACATGAAAGACTATTAAAATGGAAAAATACGACTATATTTACTCGCCGCTATTGTCCGAAGTAGAACATGGGTAAGTGTTTGTCTATTTACATTCATCGTGTAATGTATTTTGAGTAAGTAATAATTCTATTAAACTTTTGCATTTTAAAACAAATTACTAATAAATACAACATCTAATATATCTAAGTGTTCACAATGTTGTTACAAAACTCGGGGCCTTTCATAAACTATTTAATAAATCTGAACATAAGTAGGTGCTGTTGTACCTGCATTTGATAAGCCATATTAAAGGAAATAAAACACTTTTTCTTCATCTCGTGTTTTTTGCGTATCCTAATTTTTTGCGTTTAAAGAATTGAAAACACCTAAAATCAAAATATTAATCATAATAAATAAATGCTAAAAAAACAAATCAAACCTACATAAGTTTCACCAGTGGATTTTCTTTAATAATATTTGTTTTAGGTCTATCTTGTTCTAACTTTTTACTACATATTATTACTTTGTGGTGGTTACCATTAAATTAATTCATGTCTTACACTAAGATCATTGTATAAACAAGTTAAAAATCTACTAACAATAACATAAATGGTTCAAATCCACATGTATGTTAGACACTGATTGTTTTAATGTTATTGGTAATTAATATTTTTAACACTCTTATTAGTTATTGATTGTATTTGTGCTGTGACAACATGCAAATGATGTTAGTTGGCTGCGGTGTTCTCCACAATAAGCCTCTTGATTGGGCCATTGCATGTGTGTTACTCTTTGAATTCTAACCACCGCACGCTTTCCCAAATAGCTAGCAATCTGCCCAGATTGACGAATGACATACTTATTCCTAATGAAACTGGTGGAGTAACTGCTCGGTAGCTAACTAACTTGCTAACTTTTGGGTTCTCATTTAATGTCATGTTTTACATATGTTTGTTTTCCTTTATTCTTTTATTATCATCAGTACAGAAATACCATCACAGCCTCACCAATGTGTAGTTTTTTTATAGTGTGATAAGGGGACCTACCAAACAGTTTTGCAATATTAATAAGTAATTGTACCCTAAGAAATATTTATCCTTTGTATAAAATAATATGGGCTTTTTATTTATTTATTTTTATTTAAAAACTTTATTGCACACATAAAAGTGTACAAAAGGTGGATTTAATGCTAAAAACATTCTCTCCCAGTCATACCTTTAGGTCATGCAGAGAGATTGTAATTATTATTTATTTATTAGTTATTTTATCCAATCTTAACAAATATAATTATTATATACGTTAATTACATTTAAAAAATATGCCTAATACTATAATAAGTAAAATGGGTCTATACATTAGTACCTAGTTTATTTTCTTACAAACTTTTATTTTCCTCACAGCTGCTTTTGATATTCATTTGTCATGTAAATGTGAATTCTTTTGCATACAGTTGAATTAATTAACACCCAGACGCTCACCTACACAAAGATAACGGCTGTTTAAGTTGTGACTGTTAGTATTGCCTAACTGAAACATCTACCTATCTGCAACTGTTATGATCATCTGATAAAGATCTGTTTCCATTGTTATTAAAAGATATTTTTAGCAATATGGGGCTTACCAAATTAAGAATAGAAAAGATTTATTGGCTCATAAACATGTTTGATTAAACTAAAGATATTAATTTAATTTTTGGCCTATTTAACTATCAACAAAAGCATGCAAATATTTATTATTATAGGTATTACTTACATTTATAATTATTTACAATTGTGTGACTTATAATGATGTCAAATACATAATTTATTCTATTATTTACAAACAAGTAAAATTTATTAGTCTTTTTTTACTTCTGAGGTATTTAAATATATGAGCTTTAATAAATTAAAGCATGAATCTGAAAATCTTTTTATCATGCTAGCTAACATTCTCATTAATACAAAAGTTATTCCATTCAAAGGTATAACTTTGTTATAAAAACATATTTATTAGTAGCTTTTACACCACAGAAGATTTATGTTTATACTAACGTAGACAGGCACTACACACTAGTGCTTTGTCCAGCCAGATTCATTATATAAACTTATCTGACATTGTTCAAATAAATTAATTTTAAAATCTCTATTTCAAGTCAGGTTATCTGCAGGTAATTCAATAATATTTTTTTTTACATTTAATCTCTATTTCAAGTCAGGTTTATCTCCCTGTATAAATAGTACTTTATCAGACAAAATACAGAGAATATGGTAAATATTTACACATATTTCGTAAACATTGTCTGCCTACGCCACCGCTAACCAGTCTAGAAGGCGAAGGTAATCGCATACTACGCGATCGCGTTACCATACCGTTGGTAAATGGAAACGTTAACTTTTATAACAAGTGGGGGGTAAAAGCGGCCGAGTGAGTGGCCAGCGACACCCGGTCTCGACACCGGCTCAGTCAACTCGAGGCGCGGGCTTCGAACGCAGACCTGTCGACCTTAAAACAACCGCGAATCTCAACCATATCACAGCCCAATAAGACTGCAGTTCACATGGTGTAGTGACCAAATACCACAGTGTAGTGCAAAATGAACGAGGACAACACAGTAACGGACGACATGAAGAGACAGGCAGCAATGTTCTATAATTCCACAGAAAGGTATGTTTTGCAAACGCTATTGTTTGGGATAAACGACGGATGTTACGGCTTTCTTAACGACTGCGCATACAGAGAAACAGCGCTCTTTAATGCTTTAATTTAAGGTTAAAAGTCGTGGTGACAGTTTTAAGCTACACGCTGTCAAAATGAAGGAAGTAATGGTATGGGTGGGTGAGTGCCATTTCAGTTGAGACTGCAAGTTGAAGCTGTTGAAGCTATTGTGTGTGTAGACGAATTTAAAGTAAACGCAACAATGAAGCTGCTTTTCTATTTTCCAACACACGAGAAATGTAGGCGAATAACACTAACAGGCATGCTCTGATACACATCAGTTCTATCAAAACTAAATAACGTTCCATTAGCTTGCCTATAATAACTATAATCCTACTACTATTATAAAGGCGAAAGTTTGTATGGATGTATGGATGTTTGTTACTCTTTCACGTAAAAACTACTGAATGGATTTGAATGAAACTTTACCACAATATAGCTTATACATCAGAATAACATATAGGCTACAATTTTTGAGGTTTCTAATGTGAGGTCGTAAAAAAACACATTTTTTGCGCTACTAGACGGGACGAACCTGAAGTCCACGCGAACGAAGTCGCGGGCAAAAGCTAGTGAACAATAAAGTTACTAACAATAATGAATGGATGAAGGACCCATTTTTGTGAAAGGACATCAACTAACTGTCCTGATGAATAATTGATCCATAAATTAATCATTTGAATATGGATATCGCACATTCATTATCCTGATATTGGTTGAACTTTAACCACAGCCCGGACACTCAGAAGAAACTTTTCATTTTGGCCATACATTGACAGATGGCGTGTTGCACAGACGCTGCGTTTGTGTGCGTGCTATAAGGGTTGACAAAGTCCGTTACACCGCACCGGTCATAGCTATTTTCACATAACAATTTAATATAAACAGATACATAAACAACGTAAATAACTTACTTTAATTTAGTAAACAACGTAACGAGTACTAATTTTCGTAATGTCATATTCACGTGGTATCGTAGAGAAATAAAAAGATAGAATCTACCTACCTTAGCAACACCTGATTTCACCGATCACATAAATGATACAATTATAATTTCCTAACTACACATAATTCTATAGAATGTTACCTTTACCTAACGTTTTTAAAGTTGTTCACTGTAACTGAATAGTTAGAATAGGTTATAATATGTAGTTGCATATTTTGTATGAAGTTACTTTCCACCTCTCATCTTTTGGGAAACGAAAAAAAAAGCTATCGGAGTCATTTTTCAAGAAAGAAAGACACCCGTACACTGCACAGTACTTAGGCATCTCTCATACACAAAACTTTGTACTTCTGCTAACGTCGCAAACATGCGCGTGCCATGCCCGCTAGGCGGTCCCCTAATGAGATCCCTAATTCCGGCGCGATAGTGAGGTAAGTCAGACTAGGGAGGGGAGGTGAGTGTCCGTTCTGTATGTATATATTCTGTGCTTTAACCAAAAATAACTGGTTGCTAATGAGGTCTGAACAACATGTAAAAGAGTCATTGGCCATTTGGTCTAGTTTCGTTTGTGAACTCTTACTGTTTTCATCTCTTTGCCCATAACAATAAGCTATTATGTTGCTGGTTTGAGGAATATCAAATAGATCATTAAACAGATGTAGAGTATGTAAGATCACGTTCTGTAGATGTTTATTAAAAACGGCAAATAACGTTTGTATTGTATGCTGTTTAATTGTCATTTTACAAATGCGTTTTGTATATGCCGGTCACGTTTGGATTATTATTGAACAACTTTTCCTCTTCAATATTCAATTCAATTCAATTCAATATTCAATTCAAATTTCTTTTATTCAGACATCAGTCCATACAATTAAAAAGAAAAGCAAAAAATATACAGCCAGCAAATAAACAAAAAAATCAATAAAAAACACACTTTTACAAAACATGCAGCCGAACCCACTGCCTCATGTAGGGACAATCGAAACGCCCAGCTACAACGCGCAGGATGCCATTGGAACTCCCACGGACACGGCTCAGCATCGAGGCTGCTCTCTTCCGAAGAATGGCATGAAAGCCATCAGTATGGGCTTCGGCAAACATACCCGACGCACTGCAGCACCGCAGCAGCCCCAATAGCACCCTGAAAGCGTTGTTATATTGCACACGCAAGGCGTTAATGGCCTTCTGCGTGTAGCTGACCCACAGGCTGCACGTGTAAAATGACTGACAAAATGCCTTAAAAAGTATCACCTTAACGGGTTCCGTACAGCGTGCGAACCTGCGGGCAAGCATATTGCATCTTACCGCCAACGCCCTGCGCTCCCTCTCAATGTCCTCATTATCAGAGAGGTCTTCAGTAACCCAGTGACCCAGATACTTAAACCGCGACACCTGCTTAAGAGCAAGACCACCAACACAAACCTGAGGTACTGTTGTGATCTTATGACCACGGGACTTAAACATTAGTAGCTCACTCTTTTTCGCATTGTATCTGAGTCCGTGGGCACCGGCATACTCCTCACATATTTTCAGGAGCTTCCGAATTGCACTTACCGAGGGAGCCAGCAGGACCATATCGTCCGCATAACTTATATTATTTATTTGTGTACCATCTATAGAGCATCCGATTCCGGTACTGCTGAGTTCCTCGATAAGCCCATTCATGTACAGATTAAACAATCTCGGCGAGGTTAGCCCCCCCTGCCTCACCCCGCACATCAATCTGTACACGTCGGATACCTCTCCGGCCCATCGTACCACATTTGTTTGATGCTTGTACCAATAGTCAAAAACCAATATTCATCGTTGAGAATTCGTGTTTTGTGAAAAACCGTATTATACCATACGATATAGTATTTTAACTTGGGAGACGTATATTCGATGTAAACGAGTTTTCTGTTGTATTTCACCGTCTGTTCTAAGAACGTCATCATCATTATTATTAGCTCATTTTCATTATTTAACTTATTTTTAAACTAAAATAAAACTAAGGGATCAAATCAAATGTCTGACATCGCCTTATTCTAACTACTGGTACACTTACTATAATATGATTTTTCATCTATGAATAAACAACACCACGCATGGGTAGGAGATTCCAATTTCCCAAAATATTGGTAGAGTAACCACATAAACTCCAGAGCTTGTTAATATCAAAGGTTATGTTTATTATTGGTGCAAAAATTGTGGGCGCCCCCTCACCCTCTGACGTCAAAATGACGCCCACTTTCTCTCGCCATAACCTTCACTTAAACCCTATCAAGCTCTGAACCTATTGTTTATTAATGTATTCATGATCATGCTAAAAAACTCACGTCATTCACCTTTATGTCGAAATAAAACAGCTGAAAACCATTGTTAAATTATACTTTGAATCAACCTCGGGTCTTGTTAAAGGTTCAGGTGGTATTTGATCCTCTAAATATTAGAAGCACCATTTAAATTAATATCAATATGTCTTCTTCAATTTAAAAGCAAAGCTTAGAAAAATTCTAAAATATACTTAGATTTCCTCCCCATCTCATCGTGATTTGTTAACATTTGACCTGCCCTCTTGGTTTAAAAAGTATACTACTGACCACATCCTTAGAGCTAAAGTTAGCTAAACCAATAGATATCATATGAGAATTATGTAGATGTAAGTACAAAGGATGTGGTTTGCGTGCTACCGTATTATTATTGCCTTACATAAGCCGACGCAAATGTCTAAAACCTTCGCGTGATTACATTGTTAGAATAAATAAACACCTATAGGTACACATTCTTCACTCTGAAACGCTCTGGTTGTCAATCGGTCAATTGTTCAATATAATAATGTCGTTTAATTAGTTTGCACTCAACAGTTCTTCCGTTATTTCTCTTTCGTTACTTTCGAATGCGATAGCCGTCCACGAAACCGACGATACACAACACCCCTCGGCCAAAATTCTTCTTTCGTGAAGGTCGAGAGCTGTTCGGTCGGAACCCTTACCACAAACGAATTGAAATTCGTATTATGACGAGATTCCAACCGTTCGACCCTCAGTGTGAATTTGGTCTTAATACGGATGTACTCCACAATCTCCTCAACCTTTGTAGAGTAATGCAGCCGGGACACGTACAGCAGCGTCACTGGTATCGCGGGACGAAGCAGATGGTTCGGTCCAGTCGGTGCGGTGCCGCACTGGTTACGAGTGGAGGGCTTCCTTTTCTTCCTCTCAACCTTGGTAAAGCCCTCCTCATCACACTTATCGGCCTGTGATGCCAGCTTCTTCGGAGCAGCCATAAGATTGTTTTTTGCAGCGGCTGCTGCAGCATATGCACGTTTTGGAGTTGACGTCAACACGCGTCACGTCATAATGTTCCTTGTTTGATAAGCGTTTTAAATTTTGGCATCGGAAATGTAACTTTCATGCCATCGTCATATTTTCTTAAAATCTCCCCCCTCTATCATTGAAAACCCATCCATAGCGTGCCCACAACCTTTTTAGAGAGCTGGATCCGCGCCTGATTTCTTGGCGATTTCAAGCAAATAGAAAATGTTTTTGTTCGCTAGCCAACTTTCTGATACCTCATACCGACCGCAAGTGATAAAATCGCCACACGTATGACTCATTGCATAGTTTATTATTTCTTAAGTAAAGGTAAGTTCGAACTGGAAAATACAAAAGGCGCAGAAAATTTGGAATCACGTTTTGAGTCGGACTGTACGATTTACTTTCTCTCCAATATTGTTTCTTCATTTAGCACATGTCGGCTAATATCGATTGGTATTGTCAGTAATCAGTCAGGTATCAAACGAATGCCGAGAGTCGCATAACAATGGAATTTTTATTGTGTCTCGTTTACACATACTTGACGAGTTAAGCCTAGTCAGAGGCCCTATGGGCGGTTTGATAAAATCTGACTACAAGGTTGGTCGCTTGCCTTGCAAACACCCCTCCGCCAATCCGCACTGAGCCCGCGTGGTGGAGTACGGCTCATACTACCTCACATTTGAGGTAAGGCCTTTGCCCAGCAGCGGGATGCTTACAGGCTAAACTTAACTTTTTATTTAGCACATAGCATTAGGTTTAATAAATTTTTATGTCTTTTGCGTATTATGCAGTCTGTTGATATTATTTTACATTGCATCTGAGTAATCATCATCCACAAAATGTAATGCTATTCCGTTACTCTAAATAGGTACATAAATCAACTATATCTCGTCAATCAACCTGTCAGATTTATCGTCAATCATTTTAATAATCAAGTTAAAACTATTTTTCTTACTCATTTCATGAACATGTCCGAAGTACGTCTAGCCACTATTGTTGTGTCACGTTTGAGTTGCCTGATATCACCTACACTAATATAAAAATAAATAATACCTCTAGTAGTACCGTAGTATCGTACCTACTGTCATTGTTGGATGAAATCTTGACACGTGGATACCCCACTGAATAAGCTATGTGCTCATTCTATTTAAAAACTAAGGCAGGAGTACTGTAGACTAGTTTCTTAATGCTGGCATTTTACCATTTCTTTGCGTCTTGACTCCTCAACTCAAGTAATAAATGTAAACCGACTTTTTTTGCCTGCTAAACGCTTGTCAGTTCTACGTCTTGAATTTGCACTGCTTTGCTAATGAAAATACTTAACTGAACTATTTTCTATGTCTCTACACTGCACTTTTAATTAGTAGATAGTGAATGTAAAATACACGATAAGAACAAGAGTTACCTAACCGAATCTATTGTAATGTTCCATATGATTTTGGACTCTGAGCCTAGGCTCAGCATTTGTGTGGTCAAAGTAATCTATAAAATTAGAATAATTACATTTGATTGAGGTAATCGCATGACGCCGACTGCACAAAAAAGCATTGAGCTCTTAGAATAGCTTGAAAGGTGGTTGCTTCCTTAGGAGTTTCTTGCGGCCTGTTGTCCAGTGCTGTAGAGGTCCTGTTTCCTGCAAAGGACACAGGTTCACTCACTCCAAACATTTATTATTGTTACGTACTTATAAGTACTTGCTAGCTAGACATTCTCCTGATTTTCACACGCCCATCCCAGATTATTTGAATATAGAGTTGTACCCAGAGGTCAAAGAGATGGCATGGTCTAGACAAGAATGAAGAATTTAAATAATTAAACAAATATGCACCAGACAACACATCAATCGTCTTGGTTTAGAAATAATGAATTTTCTTCTTTAAGCTACGAATACCAGACATCTATAACGATGGGGGTGTCTCCCTTAAATATTGAAATACATTTATATACATACATGACTTAGGTTCAAATTTTCGTGCTCATCGCAAAAACATTTGCCCCTTGCGGGATTCGAACTGCGACCGCCGGCATAGTAGTCAGGAGCGCTGACCACTACACCAAACACGTCACCGAAGAAATCACCGACAAGAACAAAGTTCTTAAACGGAGAATAAGAAGAAGAATAATAGTACTTTAAAGGGCCGATAACGAGCTATCCAAGTGAAAGCCATGGTTTTACTCGGTAGTAACAAAAGACGCCTAACGCTACTAATATATCGGTCAGTGTTTTGATTACCAAACCATTATCTTTTTAGGGTTCCGTAGCCGAATGGCAAAAAACGGGACCCTTATAGTTTCGTCAAGTCTGTCTGTCTGTCTGTCCGTCCGTATGTCACAGCCACTTTATTCTGAAACTATAAGCATCACACAGCTGAAACTTGGTAAGTAGGTGTATCTTGTTTACCGCTTTCCGATTCAGATACAAAAAGTAAGAAAAAATAATATTTAAGGGGGCTCCCATACATGAAACTAAAACCTAAAAATTTTTTTTTACTCAAACCTATGCGTGTGTGGGGTGTCTATGGATAGGTCTTTAAAAATGATGTTGAGGTTTCTAAAACCATTTTTTCTAAAAGTGTAAGGTTTGAGATATAGACGCTTCCAAAGTGGTAAAATGGGCGTCCCCCCCCCCCCCCCCATCTAACTTTTGAACTAAGAAAGTGAAAATTTTGAAAAAAATATGTGATGTAGATCTCAACAAAAACTTGCAACGAAAATTGGTTTGAAGGAGATCGAACCAGTAGTTTTTGAGATATTGCACATTTTTATCAACCGCAAATATAACTTTGTCTTTCATACAAACACTATGAAAAACAAAGTTATTTTTGTTGTCGCAATATATTGTGATGTTTTCGTTAAGTGAAAGTAAGTGGACCCAGAATTCAGTTAAGGGTGGCCCGGAACCCTCAGTGCGCGGGTCCGACACGCACTTAACCGGTTTTTTCACTTTTGTTAAGCGGCACATTGTTTTAACCTTGTTGGTCATACTATTCATACTACTCATTAAAATTAATTAGTAAAATCATTACAAAAATTATGTTATTTATTTTGATTATCAACAAATAGTACCTACTCACTTATGAGTATGAGTGTAGGATAAATTGTAGTTTTACCCCCTTGTTCATAATAATTCAAACAGTATTATAAACCTGTTTTAACTATTTTTTTTTTTTTTTTTTTTTTGTATTGAGTTCCGTATGGATTACCGTTTTGAACCCGCGGAGCTATTGGTGTACTCCGCAAGTACAGCTGGTTTGTTAGTCGTGGATGGGTATGATGGTTTGGTTCAGGGGGTTTTATTGAATTCCTTTAACTGGGAAACAATGTATTCTATTAGAGTATGGTATGTTTTAATTGTTGTGTCTTTTGTCATGATCTCGGTAATGTTAAATGAATTTATGTTGAGAGTGCTTGAGGCTATTATATGTTCCGAGCGCTTAGCTCCAAAACGAGGACACGATTCCATTAAATGGACCCATGACTGTATGGATTGGTCGTCGCAGGGACATGTATCCACTGCGGAGATGTGGAAGCGATGAAGATATTCCCGGTGGTAGCCGTGATTGGTCAAATACTGTGTTATTGCGAAGTTTGGTTTTATGATAGCTAAGTACTCGGTGAGTTTAGAATGACTGGGGAATAATTTTTTGGTGTAAATACAAGTATTGGTATCGGAGTACAAGGCGTCGGCTTCGGATCGTGTAATTTCTTTGTTTTTAAGTTTTATGTGGGTTAAGGGAATTGCCGAATAGTCCAGTGACTGATTTAGGGTCGCGGCAGCCTTCGCCGAAGCATCAGCGTCTTCGTTTCCGTCAAATCCGGCGTGGGCTTTCACCCATACGAATTCGACGGTAAGCCCAGTTGTTCGAGCCATATGCAGCTGTTTGTGTATTTGCACGGCGAAGGTGTTGTGACTATTGGGATTTGCTAGCTCAGCTAAGCCAGATTTGCTGTCGCTGAAGATGAGACAGGGGCTTATGCGCTCAGTAGTGACGTGCTCGCAGGCGCGTTGTAAAGCGAGCATTTCGGCCGGAAGACAGAGCAGCAATCGTGCAACTTCATCTTTACGGTTGCTGCTCTCTCTCCAGTCGGATTATAGAGCACGAATGCGGCACCAACCTTGCCATCGTGCTTACTACCATCTGTAAATATTTGCCAGGAGTTTGTGGCATCCATCAGTGCGTAGTCTGAGGCAGAGGTGATTTCCTTATACTCTATACCTTTTCGCACTGATGGGTGAAGCAGCTCAGATGGTTTGGCTAGATTTTCGACAGCAAGGTTTGGCAGTAGACTGGAGGAACCAGAAAGCTTTGTGCGCTCAATGTTCGCAACTGCAGCTATTTTGGCTGGAAGAGGTTTTAACTATTACACTGTTTTGTCTCATTCTTTCTTGGCGCTGTCATCATTTGACAGAAAATGACAAAACATTGTAATAGCTAAAATAGGTTTATTAGAATGTTTGAGTTATTATGAATAAAGGGGTTAATATTTAGCTCAGAGAATGCTATTTAGAAGTTTTCAATTTTGACACAAAATGTATGGAAAGAATGTCCATCTTCCAGGCTTTATCAATTTTCCTGTACATCTTCTATCAAAATTGAAAGTTGAAAATAGCCTTTCCTGAGTGGCTTAGCTATAATATATTAAGCTTGATTGATAAATTTCCTTCGGTTAAATATTAGATCCAACATTATTGTTAGCGTCTTTCTGCTTCAAATACATAATTAATATTAAGTGTTGGTCTTTGTTATGCCAAAAAAAACCGGCCAAGTGCGAGTCGGACCCGCGCACTGAGGGTTTCGTACCACCCTTAACTCGTCAAGTATGTGTAAACTAGACACAATAAAAATTCCATTGTTATGCGACTCTCGGCATTCGTTTGATACCTGACTGATTAAACTGTATTTGGGGTCCACTTACTTCCACCTAGCGACAATATCACACTATTTTTTGACAGCAACAATAACTTTGTTTTTCATAGTGTTTGTATGAAAGACAAAGTTATATTTGCGGTTGATGAAAATGTGCAATATCTCAAAAACTACTAGTTCGATATCATTCAAACCAATTTTCGTTGCAAGTTTTTGTTGAGATCTACATCATATATTTTTTTATAATTTTCACTTTCTTAGTTCAAAAGTTAGATGGGGGGGACGCCCATTTTACCACTTCGCAAGCGTCTACATTTCAAACCTTAGACTTTTAGAAAAAATGGTTTTAAAAACCTCAATATTATTTTAAAAGACCTATCCATAGACCCCACATGCATAGGTTTGAGTAAAAAAATTTTTTTTGGTTTTAGTTTCATATATGGGAGCCCCCCCTTAAATATATTTTTTTCTTACTTTTTGTACCTGAATCGGAAAGCGGTGAACAAGATACACCTACCTACCAAGTTTCAGCTGTGTTATGCTAATAATTTCAGAATAAAGTGGCTGTGACATACGGACGGACAGACAGACAGACAGACTTGACGAAACTATAAGGGTTCCGTTCATGCCATTCGGCTACGGAACCCTAAAAACAAATTGAAATTACTGGTTACTTCTTGACCTTCATGTTTCCTGTTACCAATTATTACACGAACGAATTTCAATAATTATGTACGATACACTAACGAAATATAAAACATGCTGTTATTTCGCAATGCTCAACTACAATATCTAATAACCACAGAACATAAAAAACGATAGAAGTAGTATTAACTCCTATTTGTATGAAAACCAGTGTGACCAAACTAACACATTTGTGATTATATCACATTATCACGCACACCAAGAATGTCTTGTTGTGATTGGTTACCTTTCACTGCCAGATAGTTTCGCTACCCGACACTAGATGCCTCTTATTCACTATCAGATAGTTCCGCTACCTGACGACAGATGCTATTTGAAAAT
The DNA here is from genome assembly GCA_963584085.1 of Pyrausta aurata. Taxonomy (NCBI): domain Eukaryota; kingdom Metazoa; phylum Arthropoda; class Insecta; order Lepidoptera; family Crambidae; genus Pyrausta; species Pyrausta aurata. The sequence goes on along the minus strand of OY757256.1, from coordinate 11,313,397 downwards.
CATTGATAGCTAGAGGTGGGGTGGTTAAGATACAATAGTCATGTCGATATTTTTGTTATGGAACATAATACAGCGTTATGTTTAACGATGTTTCTCTTATCTTCTTAATTATTACATCATAGCAAATTTGTAAAAAATATACAAACTGTTACTGACTTCTTTATTGTAAGCTATAAATGACCAAAAATACCATAATAAAGAGTTAAAGGCAATGTTCATTATGAGAACACGATAAACGCACGTTTACGAAAAATCTGTATTTATTTACAAGATACATTTGATTCACATTTATTCACTAATAATAATGACAGATGGCGCTGCCATCACGTAAACATAGGCTCCGTAATTTATCTTGATTTAAAATTTGAAAATATATACTTTTTGTCAGCTTTTTATGAACTAAGTGTACAGTGATGGACAAATATTACGTGGAAGTGTTATCTACTAAATATATCAAGACGTTTTGTGACTGCAGTGAGAAAAAATATGTGTGTAATATCTCTGCAAAAGACTTAATTTCGGAAATATAATACCAAGTTTTTGTGATAAACTACACTAGACTTAAGACATTCACAAAATGAAAGTGTATAAATGTATTTAAGTGCTTAAAATTAACATAAAGTGATCACTCGTCGGTTGGGATAATTCAAACGTGAAATACTGCTGTGGAAATATCTACCTTATTCTCATACAAATAACAGTGGTCTACTAGCATTCAGAAATAGCCACTACCATTTCTCGATCACAAAAATTTTACTAATCATGCTTGGTGCAACTAGCGACATCTGTTTCAAATAGACAAAACCACTAGATAAGTCAATACTGATACGCTAATAAGGAATAATTTCAACGGATTCCTTACAGCTACGGTGGTGCAGTGGTTAAGTCTTTGCACTAGAAACCGCCAATCTTATAAGTTGAGGGTTCGAACCTAGACGGCAAATCGTCTTTTTGCGAATTTATTACTTGTAAATAAACAAACATGTCACAAAGATCGAGGAGAATTCAGAATCCATTAAAAGTTACATGTAACAAATGCAAAGTGAGAGTAGATGAAAGAAACACTATTATGTGCAATACTTGTCAAAAAAGATATGAATTCGACTGTGCTGGTATGTCTGAGAAATTGTATCGCATATCGAACGAGGAGAAAAAAAGGCAATGGAAATGTAATCCTTGCAAGAGAAGTAAAAATAAAGATTTAAAGCCAAACACTACTCATCTTGCAGATGACAAAACAAAAGAAATAACGCCAAAGCAATTACAGCAAAAAATAAATTTACCTTATTCAAGCCTAACTTCAACACCTAAAGAAAGCGGCGACACGGGGAAATGTAGTATCAACATAACTACTGAAAATTCTTTCGATAAGTTATCTGATGAACTTACTGACTCAGACTCTGAATACGAAGGCGAAGAAACATTGCGTCGCCATAATAGAAGTTGCCCAGATATAAAATCGAATTATAGAGAAGAGCTGAATGAAATGATTGAAAAAAATCGCATCTTACATAGTAGACTAGAGAGTGCAGATAAACAAATTGAAGAATTATTATTAGAAAACTCAGCCCTCAAAAAACAAATTGGAGATCAGAGACTGAAGATAGACAATTTAAAACAGATATGTATATCAACATCATCACCTGGTCGGACTATTAATACCTCGGCAAAGAAAAAACACCGGTCTATTAATAGAACTACCAACAACTTCCAAAAAAATAATGATGAAGAATCGCTCATGAAATTTCACAGTGGAAAACATGGAGAACTATCAAAGGATTTGCCAACAAGAGAAGGCGTAGGAAGAAAGGAAGGCGAAGGAACTTTAACGCCTGGTGAACATAGGAAACTGTGTATAATAAGCAACGGAAACGGAAAAATACTACAAATGGCGGAAAATAGCCTGTCTTACACTGAAATCTGTCATTACAAGACACCTAGAGCTGGACTTAATAAGCTTCTATGTGGCCTTGAGAGAAAATTGGCTGACTTCACGGATCGGGATTATTGTATTCTGTTTGTAGGCGATGCGGATTTTACGGAAACTGTCAACTATAGTGATTTAATAAACTGTATTAGAGAAACTTTGCAGGGAGTACTGCATACAAATGTAATAATTTGTTTGCCAACATTTAGATATTCGGAACATATGAATTTATTTAATAGACGAATTGAAATGTTTAATAGTTTGCTGTATTTGGATAATGCCAAGTTTGAATACGCTTATATTCTCGATTCAAACAAGTACATTCCATATACATCAGAAATGTTTTTTGGTATCAAAGGTCTTTTAAAAAACCAGGGCTTTAAAATTATATTTTCTGATTTAAACGATTTAATCCTAAATATCTCCCAATGCAACGGCATGTGTGATATTGAACCAACATTGACAAACCAAGCTAAAAGTCCATATACTGAAAGTCTAGGCGAAAAGGCTGAGTTTTTTCGTGCCTAACACGCAGCATTATATAAAGTTAATACATCAAAATTTAGCGGGGTTTATCTCTAAACGGGATGTGTTTGAAGTTGCTTTAGCAGAGTTAACTACGCAAAATAAAAGACCTGACGTAATTTGCTTGTCGGAGACATTTATTAAACAGGGTAGTGAAAGCTGTCTTAACGTGGCCGGGTACAATGTTGCATCAACCTATTGTAGGAAAAGTGGTAAACGTAGGGGTGGAGTATGTATTTTGCTAAGAAAAGGACTTCATTATGATGAGCTAAATGACACTAAGCAATTTTCAGAAGACAAATCTTTCGAATGTTGTGGAATTAAACTTCTTAGTCACAATATTATAATTCTTTGTTTGTATAGAACTCCGGACTCCAAGGTGAAGGTTTTTCTGTCAAGGTTAGAGGAAATCCTGCATAAATATGCTGGGAATCCTAAAGCTCGGATCGTTTTGGCGGGAGATTTTAATATAAACACTTTGAAGGTTGACCTGCCAAATGGCGCAAGTCGCTTAATTGACATTGCTAAAAATTATAATCTTATATTACATGTTTCAGAACCAACTAGACAAAACACTTGCATTGACCATTTAGTTAGTAATTTTGACGAAGCTTTTGCCGAGTTGAATCATCTGCACTTATCTGACCACAATACGGCTCAAATGTTGTACTTGCCAGTTGAGGATCGGGGTGAACAACTGACTCAGTATTATGTGATGGTCAGAGATTATAGCAGGGAAAATTTAATCAAATTTCAGAACCACCTAAAGTGTTTATCATTCTCAGATGTCTTATGTGAGTCGGACGTAAACAAATCTATGCTTCTATTCCACATTGCTTTTAAGGAACTGTATGATTTATGCTTTCCAATAAAAAAAATAAAAATTTCATGTAAATATAAGAAACCTTATTGGATAACGAAAGGCTTAATAAAAAGTTGTGTAACAAAAAGAAAACTAAGGTACGATTACTATAACTCTAAATCTGTAACAAAAAAAAGACATTATAGAATTTATTCTAAACAGTTAAGGAAATGTCTTCGTACATCACAAAAAATTTATAACGACAAATTAGTAAACAAAGCTAAAAATAAATGTAGAACAACTTGGAAAATTATTAAAAATGAAACAAATACCATTGATAATGATAAAATTATTGAAAAAATTATATTTGATAGGGTCACTATAAAGGATCCACTTTGTATTGCTGAATTATTCAATAAATATTTGATAAATCTGACAAATCAAGGTAATGGAAAGTCAGTAAAAAATACTAATAATTGTCGTCTTAGAAATAGCATATTCCTAGAGCCGTTTTTACCTAATGAAATAAAAAATATAATTAAATCACTAAACAACACAAATGCTACTGGCTATGACGGCATTTCTACCAACGTCATAAAGCATTGCGCTGAGGAGTTGGTTATTCCACTCACATACCTCGTAAATCTATCGTTACAAATGGGTATCTTTCCAGATCTACTAAAACTCTCGATTGTGAAACCTCTTTACAAGAAAGGTGATAAATCGTCACTGGAAAATTACCGCCCAATAACATTGGTTCCAATTTTTTCTAAAATATTTGAAAAGGCAATGAAAGTCAGACTTTTCGGTTACATCACGAAGTTTGATTTATTAAAAAAAGAACAGTTTGGATTTCAACCAAAAAAATCCACAACGCAGGCAATCTTCCATTTAGTTCGAGAAATAAACGAAAATATAAACTCAAAAATTCCAACAACAGCTGTCTTTTTTGACATGACACGCGCTTTTGATTTTGTTTGTCATGAGCTGCTGCTGGCCAAACTCGAAAACATGGGAATAAGAGGCTTAGCATATAATTGGCTGGCTTCTTACCTACACAACAGGAAACAGGCTGTAGAAATTGCAAACATTAATAAAAATAAATCCTTGACATATAGTAGATCTGAGTTTTTAACAAATTCCTGCGGTGTTCCACAAGGAAGTATCCTTGGTCCGTTATTATTTTTGCTCTACATAAATGACCTCCCTGAAGCAACAAATCACAAATGCATTTTATTTGCTGATGACGTATCGGTAATCATCCCTTTTGAAAATAATATATTGCTGTATGAAGCGGACATAAATGACACAATTAGAAAAATAATAACATGGCTTGATAAAAATAATTTGACTGTTAATCTTAATAAAACTAATTTTATACAATTCGGTACAAACAGACATATAAAAATGAACCTTAATATTCAATACAATGGACTGACGATTCAAGAAGTAGATCATACAAAGTTTTTGGGTATAGAAATTGACGATCAGTGTAACTGGAAGCAACAAATAGACACATTAAAATCTAAATTAAATAGATATGTTTTCGTTTTGAGGAGGCTACGATACACGTCTGCCCTACAGACTTCACTCGCAGCGTATCATGGTTATGTCGCTTCGCTACTGAGGTATGGACTTATAGTTTGGGGAAATTCTACGGCTTCGGGTGGCCTGTTTAAAATACAGAAAAAATGTGTAAGGGCGATTTGCGGACTCACTCCCCGGCAGTCCTGTAAGACAATTTTTAAAACGTTGCAAATATTGCCTCTGCCGTGCATGTATATTCTTGAGGTGGCAACATTTGTTAAATTTAACCTCCACCTTTTTCAGAAAGGAATGCATATGCACAATAGAAATTTAAGAAATCAGAATCGATTAGTTTATACAAGTAACCCAAGATTGGTTCACTATCAAAAACAATGCAACGTAATGTGTGTTAGGGTTTTTAATGCCATTCCAAAGGACATAATTTCATTGCCAAATATTTTATTTAGACGCAAACTTATAGAATGGCTTAGAAACAAAAATTTCTACAAGATAACTGACATTTTCAATAATAAATTTTGACTTTTGATGTTTAATTATTTTTGATAGTCTGACAGATATTTATCGATTTTCGTTATTTAAAAATTTTGACATTGTATTTAGAAGGACCTTGTATTTTAGTAAACACTTTTAATCTGTAATTAAGTCTTATAATTAGTAGCATGACATAAATCTTTATTTTTGTGATGTAATTCGATTAAGTTAGTGGAGAAATATTATAAACGAAAAATTTGCATGCCACACCATGGTAAAACATGTGTACGTTAAATTACTTTTAAGACCACCTATGTAAAACCGTGTTTTAGGCAAATAAATTTCATTTCATTTCATTTCATTTCAATAAATAAGGAATAAATTAAAACATAGTCATTTCAACTTCCAATATAGTTAAATATCATTTTAGACCCACTTGCTAATTGTGTCACCCCAGTCAACAGATCTTCCAGCGTATTTGCCACAACGACTATTCATCGTCAAAACGGAGATGTGTGATGTATTCACCATTGATGTTGATGCCGAATCCTTCCTATTCCTGTAGCTTAAAGGAGTCTTCTGATGCCGCTGTAAACAGTTCAGAGACATAAATCTCCCTGTCTTACACCTCTCCGAAAATTTTGCCTACCGGTTGCTGCAATCCATTTTTCTTTTATGAATCGATCTTTAGGGAACCTTAAAAAATAATATTAAGTTATTAATTATATACGAAAAAAAATTGAAAAAAAACAGCAGCAATTTATCAACCTTTTTAAAAGCTTTACTTTTTATGTCATTCAATAACAAGTATCGATAGCTAACTTATCGATATTTTGATTTGGTCATTCCCTAAATGAGTAGCATTTCGAGAATAAGTAACAGTCAAAATATAGTTTCGACCTTATCTCTATGAACAGTGGAATGGTTTTAGGTTGTATTTTTTATGGATTGTTATTTTCTGCAAAATTCACAATTTCTATTGAAATAATGATATAATATTACTTACCGATGGTATGTCACGCCTCCTTTGGATAAATTCTTTGTAGTGCTTGCGTTTTTGCACTCTAACACAGTGCAGGTCGGCATATTTCAAGTTTTTTATCCGTACAGCAAAACGTGTTACATGTTCGAGCAACTGTCACCGTCTGAAGCGCGTAAAAGGGGGCGGAAACATGAGATGCGCCAAGCTTGGCCTATGCGTCGTTACACGGGACCCGCCTACTTACTACTTCTACTCGTTTTTTATGTTCTGTGCTAATAACATTAACAATGAAACAACATTTTTCATGGGTCAACGATATTTTAATGATTCGTCATGGGTGGATGCAGTAGAACGTAAGGACGACAGCACGTCAAACTAAACACTGCGGTATCTTATGCTGTTGGAATAAGGAATATTTTTCAACAAAAAAGTATAGTCTGATGTGCTGGCCTCATTATACTCGTACTCGTATTCCTGTTTCTGAAGAACTGTATCGATCAGAATCTCCGACCCTATATAAACCGCTTTCTAAAAATTCTACGTCTATGGTCTTCGTTTTTCAATGTATGTTTTTATTTATTGGTGTTTAGTTATTAGGTATCCCATTTAAAAATAATACTGGGCCGATTTAGATGAACTTACACCCTAATTTCAAATGTACCTGATTGAACTAAAAACGATGAGGATGATTTTAATGAAACTAAGTCATCTCGCTATAACATCTCGTTAACAAGAAATCCGTAGATAAACAAACATACACTTACGAAATTTTGCACAAGTGTTTGGAAACCTTAATAGATCAACAAACTCAAATATTATCAAATCCCAACGATATCACATATAAGTATACATATACATGTCTAATGATAACCACCTTTTTTTGAAGTGGGTAAGCAGACTTGTGTTTTGATTTTTTTGATTTGACACAAACGAGAACTACATCAATCAGACCCATGTATATGTGTATAGTTATCGTAATTAATAATATGTTAATGATGCAGGAATCTTAAACGAACTTCTCATAATACTTGTCTCGCAAATTAAGGCACAATTTGTATTCTTAACCAATGTAATACATGTATAGTCGTTAGCTTAATAAAACGTTCGAAAATCCAGCGCACATTCCACCTACCAAGACTATTTTCCGATTGCTCGGTATATTATCTAGAAATAGGCAATTCTTGTCCAGTTAAGATCACCCTCCATCTGGCACTTTACTCGAGTCTCACTACTTCGTTTAGCTTATTTATTGGTTCGGGATTATTCCCTTAGGAACCTATTTGTTCCATGCTCCACTAATAGGTAGAAACCCACGAGTAAAGATTGCAAAGCGACCGAAGGTTCTCATTTATTTACTTGTAGCAGCAATATCTTTTAAAAAACTGCAACTGGCTGATTAGATAAGTAGTTTACTCGTATTATCCAGCCCTGTATCCAATAAATACTTAAACACAAATTTCCCAAAAGCAGTCTTGACGAATTTAAGTGTATTATTCCTGCAAAGACCAACAATAATAAGGGTTTTAATTACAGCCTTGCAGGCCATTGCATAGCGATAGCATTTTATTATTTCTTCGACCTACCTCAACACAGTTTGTTTATTTATTTTTATTTATTACACTTCATGCACAAACAAAAGGTACATATGGCGGACTTAATGCTAAAAGCATTCTCTACCAGTCAACCATTGGTCTATACAGAGAAAAAACAGTTTGTTCTTAGTTTTTTATTCAGAATATTGCCTGTAATAAAATCGATGGACCAAAGCAGTCCAGCTAAGCCTAGGGGTACATACAGGGTACAAAGATGGACACATAAAACTAAAACATGTTGACATTGGCGACACACAATAATCGTGTAGGTCACCGACACGCGAGGATAAGGAAGTCGTAACAGGCAATTCCGTGAAATTGCCCCAATTACTTTTCCATCAGTGGGTAATAGACCCCAGTGGTCGGTCCCAGTGGGCCGAGAATCCTTTCTGTTTACTAAAATAAGAATTTACCATTAACAACATGAATCTTAAATCTTATAAATTAGTAGAAGATATTACGTAGGAGAGATTGCATATCAATAAAAGTTACAAAAAGTATACATTTCATGTAGTAAAATAGATTTATGGTATCCCTGAACCAATTCAATGTTTTTGTGTTGCTGTTGTTGGTGCAAAACAAAACATATTAGTATGAAAGACAATTTTCACCACACCACGTGTTTCAATCGCATAAAACCGGGTAAAATGCAAAACTATTTCAAAGGCAACCTGCCAGTTTGCACACAATTATAAATGGCAAGTTCCAAATGTCGTAATATCAAGTAAACGAGTTACGCAAGACCACAGAATAAGCACGCGCCATTGTGGTACTGCTTTCAAATATCTCTTGTTAGGAGCCGTACAATTACTATTGTGGTTTGTCGAAAATGTTGACGATTATTTTAGTATATTTTTAATAGAGAAAGATAATTACGTACGTACGTTAGCTGGGGCAAAGTCTGATAGATATTGCCTCGTATGTACAAAGGGACAATCAAAATAAGACGCTTGGGATAAAACGGTCATGAAATTGCTTGATCTTCTTGATCCTCTTGATTGATTATTCTTGAATACTCTTGTGTTGTCGAAATGGAGTTCCATATCGTTTGGGTCATAATAATCATCATTCGACTTCGTCTTCAGACGTCCACTGCTGAACATAGGCACCATGACCATAAGCATGATAACATAAGAACTTTGCTTTCCATTACAGAATATGGTAGGCTCATGAGGTGTCCTGTGTCCTCAATGAGGTAAATAAATAATAAATAAAGTAACTATCGATTAATGAAGAGTTAATTTTTACACTGAATATGATTAAATATTACCGCGTCAGATTAAGCTAGCAACAAACTGAAATCCTCGAAGGCAAAATTCAGCGTAAGCATGTCGGTGTGACCTCTACGTATTGCTCAAATGTGCTCAAAGGTGACATCGTGAGAATCCCAAAGGTTAATGTTACACCTCACAGACTGTCTTATTCTCTCAAGAATAATATGGTTAAGTGGCTTACTTACTTTAACTACACTAACAAAAAAGAAAAAAACAGTTACGGCAAAAGACATAGTTAAAGTAAAATGAATCAACGTAGCCTCAGTCTTGAATAGATTATAGTATTTTTTATCTTGTCAGGATGTCGCTTCACATTGTTTGTCTTCTCAATTTGTTGTCTGTAATTTACATAGTTGTGTTTGCTTTAGAATTTGTAATTCTAAACAACTCCTCCCATTGTTGGCGATATCAGATGTTTTCAATCATAATTTTAGTCCGAAGATCCAAACAAAACGTGCGGAACACAATTGGTTCGGTTCAGATAACATTTTATGCACCCCAAATCTTGTCTTGGTTGTTGTGATTCGTCGGCCTAATTCCTCTTGTAGATAAAGCAGCCTTGGAGTTATAGCGGGATTGTGCGGGATAACAGTCCCGGGACATTTCATTTGAATACTCGACAAAATAAATGTCCCTTTTAAAATATAAGATCCAATGCAATAGTGGCTTCCACATCGAGATTAAGATAACTGTAGGAAGTGGATGTTATATCCATCACCTATCGTAGTAACTTCCACGATTTTACTCAAATGCGTCGATAGGTTATGTTTATTTTGTTTTTGATACGCGGTGTTTTTCCTACACATTACACATTACGTGGATATACTCCGGAGGTAAGTACAGTGGAGCTAGTAATCAAAATAAGCTATAATCTTTTATAATAAAATATCTTAAATATAACTCATCATGAAAAAAAAATGGTAACTTTAAAATTTCTTGAGAGTGTCAAATAGTTGGAAACATTTAATTGAATTTGATTCCCCTATATCCACATAGCTGTCTGGTGGCCTCTAAATTATGTTTTCCATTCCCTTGTTAAAAATAGTAACATATCAAAGCGTTGTAATTGAATAGCGTGACTTCACACCAGCACCACTTCCTATTTCCGCGTGTTTCAGCATTTTATAATTGTATCGCTCCGTCATGTATAAGGTCAACTATATTCGGTAGGTCTTGTGAAAGTCACTTTTCACAATAATAACGTTCGTGTTGTGTGTTAACTTACAAACTTTTTACGAATTATTAGGTAATCTATCCAAGAATACCTATGCCAAAATTTCGAGATGACACATACTAAAGTTCAAACGAGAAACTCCTGTTTTTAACTGACCCATATTAATATGTCGAATACCTAAACCTATATTAAAACTTAAGGCGAAGGAGAAATAGTTACAAAAAGACAATAGGATACAAAAATTAAACAAACAAATTTTTAAACGATTGATTGAACCCATTTTTAACTACAGTATACTGAACAGTATAGGCCCAACTACTACCGATGGTATTGAATTACAAGTGGGTAATACTAGTGTAAATAACTTTAACGTTAAAAACAACATTTTTTAATACCCCTATAAGCTGCAACTTTGAAGCAGACTTTATTATGCCATAAAATGAGTGATCTTTTCCGCTCAAGTTTAAAATGCCAATTGGGTCACCACCTAATTGGGTCGGTTGTTACAATTGTCAAACATCTCTTGGTGGCCCTCGTAGTAATAGCACCTTCGGGATTTGGTTAATGACGTATTTCAGAGAAGTAGGGTAATAAATCTCGAAATTTCGAGATGTTGATACAATGTTTGTTTACAAACATTTCACATGTCGCAGCCGTGGTTAGATAACATGCCATCTGTCAAATAAGCAAGTAAATCAGAATCTAATTTGGAGTAATTAATTTGTTTTGCTTGTACCATAGTTGTACGGTATGTAGCTACTACAATCTTTTCTAGAAAATACTTATCATATTCAGTGCTTGAAGTATCATGAAGGCCTCGTTTTGGGCTATGGGGGCTATGTTGTACTACGAAAAGGAATGCTCGATACCTTATCTTCTTTGAATCCGCCTTGATACGAATTATTTAAAATGTACATACTTTTTTGTTTTTAATTGGTAATTGAAGAACATTAACAAGTGCTTTCTGACTTTTAATATCCACGCTTTCCGCTCTGGTGAATGTTGTATTCTTATAGTTTTATTGAATTAACATATTTTATTAAAATCATTTACCTTGTATGTAGTTATCTATCTAAACTTACCAAAAATCTCACCTTATGAACAACAAAACCCCTAGTTAGACTTACAAAAAATACCCATTTTAATTAAATTTTAGCATCAGATTTATGAAACACCTTGGCTTAACAAAAACTAGTCCGGCAAATTGTTACGGTCGGGCGGTTAGTTTTTATAACATCGGAGTTCGTTGAAACAACAATTTATTCATAATCGTATCCTTGCAGAATCTTTATTATATTTTTACGTAATTAAGTCACCACGACACGTCCAAGAGTTAGATGATGGAAAGAAATAAAGTTATACTACAAAGACAATCAATATGATGAATTCCTTGAAAGTTACTTTATAACAGAAAACGATACATGAAGGAACAATGTTTAAAGTATGGCTAAAGCTCTAAAAATTATTCATTCAGTGCTACAGTCTCTTCGCAAACATACCACTATGACGTGCGGTTATCCTTTTGCCTGTGATAAACGAATCTGATAAGCTAATGCTGAAACAAATTTATTCATTCTGTTGGAGTGCCGCCGAGTTTATTGCAAAGCCAGAGGTCATTACCTTCAGGTAGTTTTTATTGATCAGCTTATAGCTGAGTTTTTGTTAACTTATTGTTGATGCTGTATTTTGGACAGTGAGGACTGAGGTCTGGTCAATCTGTAACTTTGTGTAATTGTGCATAATAAAGAATCAAAAGAAAGAAAGAATTTAAAGAGTTTTGTTAAAGCGCAACATTTTTAGATTCTTTTTTTTTTAACTTATCAAAAGGTTCGTCGAGGCAAGTTTCCCTCTCACAATACATGCATTTTGATCAGCAACTACAGATTTTAATGACCGACCCTGAGTTTCGAAATTGAATTGAATGCTTTCCGTTCAAAGAGATCTCTGGATATAAACTGCTCCGTTCTTCATTCGACAAATTACGCCTGACCTGAGTCTCCAAAGGACTTCTTTTTCACTCTCGCAGCTTCTTTTTCACTTTGAAAACGAAAAAAAACACTATCTCTTGCAGTTCACACCCGTAGTGGAAATATATCAAGCTCATAACATGGCGTTTCTAAAAATGCGAAAACGGACTTTTCCGGATTGGCCCACTTAAAGTACACGACTTTCCCCTTTAGCTTATATCCCATTAGCTCAGAAACAGCTGAGATTTATTTCTACACGCAATAATAACGATAAATTAATGATATGTCTATCAAATAATAACAAATCCAATCGATACACTTAGTTTGTTTGGGATTGTTACATAGAGCAAAACTAGAAATATCTTTCTTGCGCTGTGGCAGATAAAAAATTAGTCTTGAATAACAGAAAACCACCATTTATTTTTCATGAGTTTATATTTAACAAGCATTAAGGAACCTCGAGATTAAATCTAAATCTTAAAATATCAAGCAGCTTACATCTTTTGTATAAGGAAAACATTTTTTGTGATGTTTTAGATCAAACGGCGAAACAGCATTGAAACCATTTCCTTTTTGCTATTATCCTTACCCTCCTCGTGAACAATCTGGAAAGCTAAGTGCTAATGTCTTATAGACCCATCATCTCACTTTATGAGCCATGTGCAAAAATTACATTTGGAATCGTATACCCTACAGCCAACTGATACAACTAACGAAGGTTAGTAAATCATTGAGAAACATATCATATCACATCACATCATCACACCCATGCCTTGTAGTTCTACTTACTGGAACCTCAATGTCATTTTGAACGACCTATCATATGGATACGTATAGGTTTGAGTAAATTAAATGTCATTTTTTACTTTTTATCGGAATCGGAAAGCGTTTAACAAGATACACCTACCGTCCAAGTTTCAGCCGTGTGATGCTAATGTTTTAGAATAAAGTGGCTGTGACATACGGACGGACAGACAGACAGATTCGACGATACTATAAGGGTTCCGTTTTTTTGCCATTTGGCTACGGAACCCTAAAAAGGCTTCTAGCGTAGTATACAGTATATGGTTCGAATATACTCTCATGATTTAGTAAGGAAGTCTGCTGTCAGTCAGTTTATGAAAGTGAAGGGCGTTTGTAAATGCTCAGAATTCCTGTGTTCATATTATCAATCATATTTTGATTAATTATTGCTATTACGAGAGTTCAATTTACTAAGTAAGTACATACTCAAGTAATTGCTACGTTTGTCGTATTCTAAATAGAAAGTTATTTTGAGTTACTGTCGATTAAACTAATGTAAAAAGTCCTATTTGTAAAAATACTGTTAGCGCAATAGGACTTATGTATATTTCATACTGCTGTATTTGCTATAAAAGATAAAGAACGGAGTACACGGCACCATACTTACTGTTTCAAAAATATATGTAGCAAATATTATGCAGATAATAACACAAGGTTTGTCAAGTGGACAACCATTTGTAAGGAAAAGAGAGATTACATTGTTTTCTTTTAAGACGCCGTTGGTTGCTGCCTTTCATTATTTGATTATTAAAATATTAATCAATATTAGAAAATATTACAGCTTGTTGATAACCTATAGTAAATAGCAACACTTGTTATATTATATGGAGTAGAAAAACCGCCGTGACTATTGCTTTGCTTACTTAGGTAGATACTGCAATGAATGACTTAACTTCATTGAACAGTTAAATATAAATATTTTACTATCTTTGCAAGAATTCACAAGTGCGGAATGCAAATATTCCTTTGAAACCTAGTAAAAAATGTATTGTTATAAAATACTGTGTCGATGAGGCTATATCTGTTGATCAACTTGAATGACGTCTGCTGAACTATTGTTCAGTCTTCGCTAGAATAAAGTTAACAAGTCAAAAGTTCAACAAACAATCGTACACGTTAGCCACCATCTTATTAAACATTCATAAATTTCATAAATTCTAAATAATGCATCATAGGCTGAGCCTTGGTATTAAAACATTACCGTAGTATTAATCAAATTCTATAGGTCGACCGCAAAACTGAGACGTTTCTGACGTCACTTTTGTCGCTTTTACTTTCATTTTCCTCCCAATGAATGTACTCCCTATCATTGCTGTAAATAAAACGATCTTTCTTTTACCTTGAAGAAGAGCATTTAATAATTCGTTTATTGCCATTAAGTGTACAATAGTATCAGTTGACCTTAAAGTCTGAAGACCTAGTTCCGTTTCTTGTTTCTAAAAAAAGCGCAACGACAAACATAATTTTTAGACCCCTAGTGTAAGTTATAGTAAAACTAACCAACCTCGTTCTTGTTGCAGGGAGAAAACAAAAGAGCATCGCAGCAACAGAAGCAGCAGCGCGTGGTGCTTCTGGCACCGGCGGCGGTTCGTGGTCGCTCTGCTGGCGTTCTTCGGCTTCTTCAACGTGTACGCTCTGAGAGCCAACCTGTCGGTCGCTGTGGTGGCCATGACGGAGCCTGTTGAGACGAAGCTTGAGAACGGGACTGTTGTACTTGTGAGTAAACAAAAGAGCATCGCAGCAGCAGAAGCAGCAGAACGTGGTGCTTCTAGCACAGACGGTGGTTCGTGGTCGCTCTGTTAGCATTTTTCAGTTTCTTAAACGTGTACGCTCTGATGGCCACCAGCCGGTCGGTGGCTGTGGTTGCCATGATTGAACCCGTGCAGACAAACGGGCCTGTTTTACTTGTAAGTAACGAGATTTTTAATAAGTCTTACATTAGTGTGTGCAGGAGGTTCTGTAGCGTGTATTATACAAAGACAGAGTTAATGAGACGACAGAAAATAATTAACAGTTTTCATAATTGTATGCCATCACTTTGGCATGGCGTTTAAGATAACATAAATTATGAATTATATTGCTCTATCGAATCTTTAGATCGTCGAACACGAAAGTTTTAGTTCAATATGTGATCGTGCCCGATCAAACAGAAAGACACTCCCCCCAGAAAGTAAGGGCTCAAATATAATATAAATAAAAATCTTAGTTGCTCAGAAAGAGCTTATGAGTAATGGTTATTTATTAATGAGTAATCATCAGTGTTTCGTTGACCTATGAGTGGTCATATTAAATATCACGTTTTTATGAGTAAGTTACATTATGGGTCTTCATTCTAACATGAACATAAGTGATTTTAATATATGTTAACCTTAAACATACGTAATATGTAATGTAAATAAATCATTTTTACATTACCTATACTACACGGAACTAAAATGTACTTGTATCGAATCTATAAATAAGCGTAGTTCGAGGTCGCTTTCATAAACGATAATGTCCATAATGTGTTTTTCTGTTGGATTTTTATTAACTTATACGTTATATTAAACCCACGACTATTGGAAATGTTTTTAAAAAGCTGGGTATAGCAGTGGCCATATTTTTTATTACCACTGAAGAGGAATACTCAGTACACATAACCTCGATTTAATAAAACAGACCTTATGTTTTGGGAATAAAGATCACACATAACCTATTTACGATGCTTTGAACGTTGACCAAGTAATTTTTTCTTCTTTTTTGAGGACTTTAATTCGACGTAGTATGAACTATATTCGCCAGGTTCTGTACGTGACTGATAGCCTACTCTTGGACGTGTATATAATGGAGGGTAAAACCCTCTCGTTTGAGAGGTCATAAAAATTTTGATCCCATGTGCGAGTCGTTTACTTCGCGATAGACTGTTGTTTCACTCCATGTTTATGGTATATTGTGTTTGATCACACTACTGCCTGCTCTTAATATTTATAGAAACCTCAGATATATTTAATCAAATTTATGTACAATACATCAGACTATATGTTTTTGAAAAATAGCCCTTATTCCAAGAGAATAAAATACCGCAGTTATTAGGTTGACGTGCTGTCGTCCGTACTTACTACTTACTTAACATGTTGTCGTGGTCGTAAGTTAAAAAAAGCTAATCAGACAAATATTTCTATGTTCATCTCACTCACAGTTTCTTTCTCCCATAACTGAAACTATGTGTATTTTTAAAACAACAAGTCACAAACTTACTTATCTATCGGTGTTTATTTTATGTTTCTTTACTTTCAGATACCAGAGTTCGACTGGAGCTCGCAGACCAAAGGTCTAGTGCTGAGCTCGTTCTTCTACGGGTACCTGGTGACGCAGTTACCCGGCGGCTGGCTCGCTTCTAAAATAGGAGGTAACAGGTTCGTTCCGTTTCTTGAACACAATAGCTTGCTTGCACAACTGGTGCTTAATGTAGTAGTTAATATAAGCAGTTTGCCTTCATACATATCATCATCGCATTGTGTGACAGTGGAATAACACAATATGATGCAGTCGTCTAAATAAGATATTATTTTTCATGTTTAAATATGCGTGTAAAAATGATGAGAAAAGCGTTTTCAAACTTTGTCACATTCCAAATTCCATTAAGTATTCTTCTGGAACGTTTATTGAAATATTTACCGTCATATGATTCATTTTAAGAAAAATAATAACTGGTAAGCTAGCTGCTAAAAACCTAAGACTGTGTCGTAGCTTTAAATTTTATTTTTCATTTCAGGGTGTTCGCGATTGGCATAGGAGCCACGTCTTTGCTAACGTTACTGACGCCACCATTGGCGTATACAAGCACAGGACTACTCATCGCAGTTAGAGTTATAGAAGGATTGTTTGAGGTAAATATAATATTGCCAAAATTTGTATTAGTTTTACATACTATAAATATATATAATATAATACAATGTACTTAATTTATGAGCTTCCGATAATTGGTTCCGATACTGGTCAGTTACCCCGTGATTATGGCGCTTGCAACGGTGCCGAAATAATGGAAGGCCGTAAACAATAGGGCACACGCCAGTAGTCCCGTATCTAATTATTCTAATGTTAGTGACCATTAAAGTTTAAAACAATATAAAATCTCTATTGTTAATGTTATTATAATATAAAACTTTCCTATGGATCTAAAATTACATTCGACCATTTATAGTTTAAGACGGAAAGTGTGTTTTGCTTGATCTTGGATATGGCTAATTACCAAGCTACCGTATAAATGTATAGATGTCACTTATAAATAATGACTTTCAGCTTTTCAGAGTTATTAATGCGATGATTGCGTTCTGTTGAATTTTGGCGCATGCCTGATTTATGTCGCTCCATAATTATCGAAAAGTTAATCATGACCGCGTGCGTAGCAGCTAGATTAACCTTGCAATCGGTTTTCATTGTAATTTTGTTATGACTGTTTTTCAGCGACCCTCGTTTGATAAGTTGATGCTTTGTTACCTCAATGAGTAAATGTTACGAAAGTTTTTTTAATTTATAATCGACTTTATTTTCATTACAAGTACATAGCTTTATTTATGCACTGCATTTTTTTGTAATGGTACTGTTTAGACTCCATATCAAAGGGCATCTCTCAAACGTGTATTCACCACCGCAACATAACAGACAGATTGTTAAGGGACCCCTTTTGTAGTGGAACAGTCGAGGTATCTGGCGCTTAACCCCTTTTCATTTAAGTTACAAGCTACTTTGAATCTTAAGGTGGTTAGGCAGCGGTGACCTCGATATTACAAGCGCAGTCTCAATGCAGTGTCAATTACTCCTTAAAAAATATTGTAAAGCTGTTGTTTCCTTAATGAAGAAAATAAAAAATAAATTCAGTCTCGCGTTCGTCGTTTTTATTTATGAGGATTATGTAGGATATTTATGAGGGCTTTAAAGTGAGTTCACTTCAAGGTGAATAATATCAAGTTTTTTTTTAATTAAATTCGTATGTATACATTTTTCAGGGCGTGACATACCCGTGCATCCACGCGGTATGGTCGCGCTGGGCGCCGAGCGAGGAGCGCGCGCGGCTGGCCACGTTCGCGTTCAGCGGCAGCTACGCGGGAACCGTGGTTTCGTTACCTGTGTGCTCTATACTGGCACACTATACTGGCTGGCCGGGCATCTTCTATGTGTTTGGTAAGTAATCAACATCCTATTGAAGATCGCAAAAGACATACCCACCAATACCCAACTACCTACCCAATACCCACCTAACTACCCATTGATAACCCACCTATCTACCAAGACAACTCGAAACAGAGCTCTGCCGCAAATGTATAAGGAGACTCACGCCATATGAATTGGGTTCAAGGACTGGAAATTATGATGATGATTGAAGATCTCAATATATGATTATTGTCTATGCGTAGCTTTGTACTGCAATAAAGCCGATGTTAGATTTCGAATTTTCTCTGTTGAACCATTTAAAATTGACAATCCTTTCATTAGCTATAAGTAACACTAATACACATTGTTTATATTGTAATTAATTTGAGCTGTGGGTTGGTGTAGAATAATGTAATAAACCTACCACAGACAATCGAAAGATTTCCCCTGTGACATCAGTAAAGCTGTCCTAATCACACAAATTTATACAATTTCAGGTATAATGGGGCTAGTGTGGACTACCATATGGTGGCTGGTGGTCAAGGAGTCACCTGAGAAAGATCCGCACATCACCCCAGCGGAACTTAAATACATACAGGTAACTAAACTGAAATTGTATAGTTTTAGCATGATGATGATGAATGATATCTAAATCTACATTCTCTGTTACCTCTGGAATGTTGTTCAAATCGAATCAACTAAACTACTTACACCTCGTCTTTATCAAGAAAGACGACCATATCAAGAAAGATGAACTTTTCAGACAAGGCAGTCTTGCAAAATTCTTAGAATTTATTGTTACTTTACTTAGCTATATTTTTTTATTGCCGCCCAGAGATTTTCAAAGTTTAATTTTTGACGGAAAATGAAAACTTAAGTCAGAAAGTTTGACATTCTTTCCCTGCATTTTGTAATGAAAACTTCAAATTAGCATTATCGAAAGAACATTGCCGATGGCTAAGAGATGGGACACTCATATTTATTTAACACTAGCGGTCCCAGCGAACTTCGTTTCGCCCCCAGCCCCGTCCCGCCCCGGCCCCGTTTTATGGGGATTTTCTTTGCTATAAACCTCACGGAGCCCGAGACCTTTCCAACAAAACCGTAGAAATCGGTTAGTGCGTTCTGGAGTAGATAGATAGTGACTACTTCAAAATACAAATCGGTATGCTATTCATCCTATTTCTTTGGATTACGTACCGGAAGTAAAATATATAATTTTAATTTAATTTATTTATTTAAATCAGGCCACGGACAAGTGTACATCCGGGCAGCTGAGCCAGACGCCTAGAGAGATCTGGCCTATCTAGGCTGATAACGAATCGTAGGTGACGCTGGTATATCCAGGTTTCATCGTAGGTGACGCAGTAGTTTTCGTGTAAAATCAAAAAAACTTGGCTCAGACAGCCAGAATTTCACATTTTCTGACACTCTGGATCTCAGCTCTCAGAGGGTTTCAAGGCGCTGTTTCTTATAAAAAGGGATGTGACGCGTAGGTGACGGCCATCCGAAGTAGTTTCATCCATTTTAATCCAATACTTTTCGAGAAATCATGATAAACGTATGGCTCACACAGCCGGACATCCGGTCGTCTACCACTTCCAGGTGTTCTACGAAGCTGGAAACTCATCAAATCTGATGTGACGCGGACTCTGAGTAAGTATAATCGTAAGTGACGGCTCTATATGCCGGCAATCAAAAGTTATAAGCAATTCAATACTTTTCCATACATTGATGCATTTTGGTGACCACACTTCGCACTTTTTATGGAAATGAAAATACAATATAGTAGAAAATGTAAGCAAAAGCCCCCATTTCAAGGCAGTTGCTTTCTCCTGCGTTTTAAATATGTAATTATGTAGTTAATAACTTCGCCGATGAAGGAAAATATGGTAATTATTTATGGTCTCAGGTATGATGTACTCTTTATTTGGAAATAACTACTAGTTTCAGTTATGTACTACAGTATTAGAGTATTTCGGTAAGGTACTTTGTACTTACTCAATACTCATCTCGTCCCATGTGATTACGGCCCACTTGGGACAAGATGCAAAAAAACAAAATTAATACTAACATCATTTTGCAAGTCGTCTCCTGTTTTAATGGGTGGAAAATATAGTCATTTATCAACTCGTCCCACCATGCCTACAACTTATATGGGACGAAATGCAGAAATCATAGATTTAATTACTTTGAGTAAATCTTAAACTTTCTCATCGTGTGAAATGAGACATTTTTAAGGCCGTCATTTACGATTATACTTACTCAGAGTCCGCGTCACATCAGATTTGATGAGTTTCCAGCTTCGTAGAACACCTGGAAGTGGTAGAACTGGGTGGCTCAGACAGCCAGCATCCGGCTGTCTGAGCCAGCAGCTTTTTCTCAATAGCTCCTAAACGCGTGCGTCACGAAGGTTCAAATCTGGTCGAGAGCTGTCACTAACGTCGTCACATCAGTATATCGTTAAAACATTTGTCCGAAACATAGTATTTCGTGAAATATAGAGAAAAACAAGTTGGCTCAGACGACCGGATGTCCGGCTGTCTGAGCCATACGTTTATCATGATTTCTCGAAAAGTATTGGATTAAAATGGATGAAACTACTTCGGATGGCCGTCACCTACGCGTCACATCCCTTTTTATAAGAAACAGCGCCTTGAAACCCTCTGAGAGCTGAGATCCAGAGTGTCAAAAAATGAAATTCTGGCTGTCTGAGCCAAGTTTTTTTGATTTTACACGAAAACTACTGCGTCACCTACGATGAAACCTGGATATACCAGCGTCACCTACGATTCGTTATCAGCCTAGATAGGCCAGATCTCTCTAGGCGTCTGGCTCAGCTGCCCGGATGTACACACGGACAAAATGCAATAGGTACAGCAGACCCATAGTATAAAATTTATAGTATAAGTGTGTATTGCATTTTGTAATCCGCTGCCTAATTTAATTTAATTTCTGATTTAAAACCTTACAGACTAACATACATACAAAATAAAAAAATATAAAAAATGGGCGTGTTGCTCGTGGTGTCGCGTAGACTTCCGCAGAACCGCCGGAACACGACACCCTTCGGCCAAAAACCTTCGTTAATGAAGGTCGCTATCTTTTCAGTTGGAATTCTAATCACAAATGAAATGTGAAACATCTCCAAATTTCAGGAGTCCCGTGGCACGCAAGCAGTGGAGGGGTCGCAGATTCGACACCCGTGGCGCGCCATGTTAACCTCTGCGCCGGTGTGGGCCATCGTTATGGCGCACTTCAGCGAGAACTGGGGCTTCTATACGCTGCTCACTTTCTTGCCTACTTTCATGCAAGGTATCACCCGTAATAGTATTTCACCGTGCTTTTTTAACCGTCTTAGAGCCGAAACCTACGTTATGTAACTATCTTAATAAACCTGGGACATGTTATTTTTTTTTACACTCCACATTATTTTTGTCTAAAAAATATCTATGTTACGTAATGTATCATCCTGTTTATAATGTTAAAGATTTCAACAATGCATTCCTTGACCTTGCCGCCTCCACGCGTGCCGCACCGTTAGCTAATCTAAGATAGTCCACGTGGACCGTTACCCAATAATGCGCTAGCGCAATCCTTTGTGACGCCCGCCTCCTTCTCCTAACCCCCTTAGTCAGTTGCGCGGAGTACTCGTTACAGGATATTTCGTACTAAATTGTGCTATTTTTTTTTTAATTTCTTAGTCTTTGAAATCTTAATAATAACCAAGTTTTATTTTACGAACGAATGACATGTAGTTATTGGATACTTTAAGTGGCCTAGAGGCGCTCTCGCTCCCCGCACCCCGCCGCCCGCAGGCGAGGTCTCAATGAAGCGGTCTACCTATTTCTGCTTATAGACAGTGTTATGTAAACATTGTGTACCTTTATTTTCATTTCTAACCTTAAAAATTCCAGATGTGTTCAAATTCGAGACATCGGAAACCGGCTGGCTGTCAGCGGTTCCGTACCTCGCGATGGCGATCGTCTTGCAAGTGGCCGGTCATATGGCCGACTGGCTGCTGAGGAGGGGTGTTATGTCGAGGACGAATATAAGAAAACTGTTTAACTGCGGAGCTTTTTTAGCGCAGGTGAGAATTTTTACACCATGTCTCTGTAAACATAACATTGTATTATTTTTTTTGTTGGAAAACTACGCGGGAAAAAGTAAAGGAAATTGCACTTTACAATAGCAGCTCAAAATAGAAATCGTGTTCTCTTTTTTTGTCCTTGAGTCTTGCTCAACATTAGCTACAGAAGTTCATTGTTAATTTGCAAAATTAAACAAATAATTATGGTACTACACTACATCGTATGACTGTGCTAGGAGCCAATCAGACACGAAAAACAGCACTGCAGAATGCTTTTATTTAGCATTAAGTCCACCTTTTGTATACTGTTTTCTATGCTATTGTCTATGATAGTTTCTTTACTATGCCCATTGAACGGATTTACAGCGTTCTGTCTCACCGTTATATAGAGCAAGAGCGAGTGAGAGCGTATTTTGCCGGTGCTGACACGCTGCTCCCGCTCCGTGCATGACACGCGACGTTGTTGGTCAGTGACGGCACGGTCTAGTGGGAACACGACACTAGCCTGACACGTTCCTAGCACGGTCATGGTACGCTATGGTGTTGTGGACAGAAACCCTAAAGTGTATAAATAATAATAGTCCCCCTAGCCGATTTCGACTACGGTGGCCAGTCACAACGACTAACCGACTGCGCGGGACATATTATAGTGCACAAGTGTGTGCGCAAACACAGGTGCACTCTCTATTCCTTTCACTCTCATAGTCCGATGGGACAGCAATCTGACACGACCGGAGAGAGATCAGGCGCAGGTCCAACGGCTTTACGTGCTTTCCGAGGCACGGGGGTGAAACACCGCCAACTTCCAAACTCCGGGCTACCCTGAGATTTTCTGAACGGAAAAATCCAGGTACACTTTTTGGCCCGACCCGGGAATTGAACCCGGGACCTCCGGCGCAGCCGTCGCTTTAAAATGCGACCCTCTCACCGCTGCGCCACCGAGGCAGTTAAATAATAAATAAATATGTGTTTAATATGTGTATTCTTTCAATGTTTTCAGACGATCTTCATGGTGGCTGCTGCGTACGCGACGACGGTGACCACGTGTATAATATTTCTCACCATCGCCGTCGGGCTGGGAGGATTCGCTTGGTCTGGATTTAGGTATGAAATTAAACTACTTTTTATTAATGTTGCAGGCATTTGGTTAAATCAGCCAGTCATTATTGAATGCCCAGGCAGTTCATTAAACGCTGCCTCCAATTAAATGACTAGAAACGCTCAACGTTCAACGTTCAACAACTTAGCCTATGGAAAGTTAGCTCGTTCATTAATTTAGTGGAGTCCGTAGTCGCAATTAATGAACAACAAGGTGTTCTTTTTAAAAAATGATAAGATTTTTATTGCTCGCCGCCATAGGTGAAACAAAAGAATGAGAGAAAGAGTGGCTGCTGTTGTTAATTTAGTTTATAAATCTTGCACAAATGAACATGCATTTACACATACATATTTCTAAAGTTTCTAATGCTAGCATGTTCAAATAAGATAAAGACAAAACTCACAACCTACATAGGTTATTAATTGAACACTGTGTTCTTTTTAAATTAAATAGTTAATTCATTTTACTCGATATTTTAAAAGTTATAAAAATATTGTTTACAATGTTTAACAAGCAAATAAAAACGGATTTTATTGATGAAAATATGTCGAAATTCCAGTGTGAACCACCTGGACATCGCGCCGCCGCATGCGAGCGTTCTGATGGGGATATCCAACACCGTCGCGACGCTGCCCGGCATCATCAGCCCGCCGCTCGCCGGCGCCATCGTCACTGACAAGGTAACTCCAACTGTCTGCCACTAAACGCTGAAACAAAATCACAGCGGGCCATGAAAACAAAAAAGGTGCGTTTTCACAGAAGCTGAGCTAAGTAAAAATTCAAATCAATTTTACGAATCTCTGCTCAGCTCCACCGAGCTCGGCATCTATGGAAACGCTGCCTTAAGGTGAACGCACACTTATCCGAGCCGAACGCGCCGAACGAATTGAAGTCAAGGAGGCCTCGCACACATATCCGAACCGGACGTATCGACCGCGCCGAAAGAATCGACCGCGAATGTTGTCTCATGAGATAGCGCTTTTAGTGACAGCTAAAGGTAAGTAAGAAGATGTCCCGACGATTCATCCGAGTCGTCCACATTATCCGCGCCGAATCTGATGACGTCATCCGAATTTGTCTAGGATTCCTGGGGTTCCTCCAGATTCGGACGCTTCGGCGCGGACAAGTGTTCGCACACTTTTCATTTCATGAGATTTCATATAAAGAATCCAAAAATTCGGTTCGTTCGGCTCGGATAAGTGTGCGTTCACCTTAAATGTAACCTGGTTGTTGTTAGAATACACTAAATATATAAATAAGGTTAGAAACGTTCTGACAGTTCGTTTGTATGAGAACCTGTGTCGCCGGTAGGCGTTACGGCGTTGTTGCTGCAGTGCCAAAAGCACCAATCAATGAATCAACGCATCAATATCACAAACCAATCACACTTTCCGCTGGGAGCTCTCTGATTGGTGTGATTAGTACGTCAAACCAACTACCAATCACAGAGCTGCTAGCGGTGGAACCATCAATCATCATTCCGCTACGTTCATTCTTTAATGTTAAAATACCAGGTTGTGGTAAAAGTCGATATCTAAAATATCGACTTTTCGATATCTTCAATTACCGGTGTAATGTATTTTGTCAATATGAATTGAAAAATATACCATAAGATTTTAGTTTTGCGTATTTGGATAATTTTACGGCACATTTGATCGCATCATAGTGTTGTACCTTCCGATAAAAAACAATAAGAAAAAAAATGGTGTTGCTATACTTTACTTGAAATAAAGAAAATTAATACTTTTACGTATTGCTAAACATTAATAATTTGATTAAACTAATATTAAAATAATTTTAAATAAATTAATATTAACATATTTTTTATTTTATTTTTGTCAAAAATTTGACATGTCTGAAAACGCAATATTTTGACACATGTTTGTTATTGATGTTGCTCTCGAGAAGAGACTTTATTAATATTTTTTTTTGTTTCAACAGAATAGTTGAATAGACCCCACAGTGTTCCACAGCGACCACTTGCAAGCGGTCTACTGTGTCCAATGCAATCCTGCAATCTTCAGAAGGTCATATTGCCGGTGGACATCCACGCTCTCCTGTTGTCGAAGGGTGTTCAATGTGAAACTTTTCTGCAAACTTTTCGTGGGAACGGCCTTTAGGTTTTTTGATTATGATAGGGTAGATACCTACATAGAATAGCCTACTCTTTCTAGCATCCGAAAGAATTACATGTATGTTATTGACGATAGGCGTAGGAAGTATTTCCATTTTGTAAGTCGCGGGAGGGCGCTAGTTTGTTATAAATAAATACTAAACAATATTTATTTCAACCCCCTTATTCATAATAACTCAAACGGTCTTTTAAACCTATTTTAGCTATTACACTGTTTTGTCACTTTCTGTCAAATGATGACAGTGCCAAGAAAGAATCATACAAAACAGTGTAATAGCTAAAATATGTTTAAAAGACCGTTTGAGTTATTATGAATAAGGGGGTAACTAATTAATCATGTTTTAATATTTTAATACATCAGTAGGGAACTTACCATTTATCGATATTTTTACTGTGCCGTGAGCTACATCCCTATCGTTGTGTACGCAAGCGAACCAAGCAAATTGGATGCGATACATTGCGTGCTAAGGTAGCAATTTTGTTAGTAATGTGCATGCACAGTCATCAATGAATATTTTTTAAATACTTGGTGCAACAAAATCGCTGTTCTTGCAGAATATTACTGCAACGCTCTTGTTACGCGACTGAAGTACTGCTCATGCTCATATGCTCACAACTAGCTCACCTCTGCTGCACTGACCGGGGCATTTCTAACCTTATTTATCTATTCAGTGTTAGAATAGACTGTCACTGTACGTTAAAGTAAAAGTGTGCAAGAATTTAATGACGACTCGTAACGGACGAACGCGGATAGGGAAACGGGGAAGCGGGAGGGGCGTGTCATGCATGACAGGCCCATTTTTACGATAACTATCTTATAATATAGGGCTGAGCTGTAGGCGGCGGATAGTGAATGGCCACCAGATTGGTGGTTAGCTGCAAATATGTTTAATAAGCAGTCCCCGACCAAACAGCGGCAGGATTACCGCTTCACCGCAAAACCAGTTAAATTTATCAACTATTTTATTTAACGATTTCTGAACGCAACGCGTGGATTAACGCGACGAACATTCAACGCGCAGTCGCTTAACATTATCCGAAGCTGCTTTTTCTTAACGTAAACCAATTGAATTTACTAGCTGTTTCTCTCACTGAATAGTTAAATAAGGTTAGAAATGCCCCGGTCAGTGCAGCAGAGGTGCGCTAGTTGTGAGCATATGCATGAGCAGTACTTCAGTCGCGTGACAAGAGCGTTGCAGTAATATTCTGCAAGAACAGCGATTTTGTTGCACCAAGTATTTAAAAAAATACTCATTGATGACTGTGCACGCACATTACTAACAAAATTGCTACCTTAGCACGCAATGTATCGCACCCAATTTGCTTGGTTCGCTTGCGTACACAACGATAGGGATGTAGCTCACGGCACAGTAAAAATATCGATAAATGGTAATTTCCCTACTGATGTTTTAGGAGATTAAAACAGGATTAATTAGTTAAATTAAATATTGTTTAGTATTTATTTATAACAAACTAGCGCCCTTCCGCGACTTCGTTCGCGCGTCTAAGTTTTACCGTTCCCATAAATCGTAGAATTTTTTATAAGCCCATACGCAGTACTACTTCTATAGTCTTCCCCAATGAATATGCTATCTAAAAATGTATCCGACATATTTTATAACCAGACGAATAGTTTCTGATATTAGGGCGTTCTAACAAACAAACAAAAACATCCAGCTTTTTAATTAGTATATTTATGTATTATAGATAAATGTTATATGTATTTTACGTCCTTTGACACAACACGTAGACCTGATTTAAATCGGGTCTGATTTTTTTTCTTATTTTTTATGTTGCATGTCTTAGTTTAAATTTTTCTTGTTTGCTATTACCTCTAATAAAATAAAGTTTTTTAAACTTATACGGGTATATTATCTTTTAATTAAACAACAAAATGGAAATACTATCTACGCCTATTGTCAATTATATGTAATCCTTTCGCATGCTTGAAAGAGTAGGCTATTGCTATTGTGCTATGTAGATCTACCCTATCATAATCAAGGCCGTTCCCACGAAAAGTTTGCAGAAAAGTTTCAACACCCTTCGACAACATCAGAGCGTGGATTTCCACCAACAATATGACCTTCTGAAGATTGCAGGATTGCATTGGACACAGTAGACCGCTTGCGACCGGTCGCTGTGGAAAACTGTGGGGTCTATTCTATATAACTATTCTGTTGAAACAAAAAAATATATTTATAAGCTCTCATCTTGAGAGCAACATCAATCACAAACACGTGTCAAAACATTTGTTTTCAGACATGTCAAATTAATTTAAAAAAATAAAAATAATATTAATTTATTTTAATCAAATTATTAATGTTAAGCAATACGTAAAAGTAATTATTTTCTCTATTTCAAGTAAAGTATAGCAATACAATTTCATTTCTTATTGTTTTCTATCGGAAGGTAATTGTACAACCCTTTGATGCGATCAAATGTGCCGTAAAATTATATACGCAAAACTAAAATGTTATGGTTTTTTTTCAATTCATATTGAAAAAATACATTACACCGGTAATTGAAGTTATCGATATCGATCGACCTAAATTATCGACTTTTACCACAACGTAGTATTTTGACGTTAAAGAATGAACGTAGCGGAATGATGATTGATGTTTCCACAGCTAACAGCTCTGTACTCGGTAGTTGGTTTTACGTACTAATCACACCAATCACAGAGCTCCCAGCGGAAAGTGTGATTGGTTTGTGATATTGATGCGTTGATTCATTGATTGGTGCTTTTGGCACTGCAGCACAACGCCGTACCGCCCACCGGCGACACAGGTTCTCATACAAACGAACTGTCAGAACGTTTCTAACCTTATTTATCTATTCAGTGGTTTCTCTTAACGAATTTTAACTAACTGTTTCGACTAATAAACTGCTACTTCCAAATCTGTTGACATTACTGCAAACCAGTAACGTTAACTGCTTTTTTAACAGGTTATTCGTTTGTAGTGAGCAGTTTTCTTGTCATGAGATGTTTATATCATCGACAGATGGCGCTAGCGTCACTTTAGGAACTAACTTTTTAAACTTCATTTAAGGTTTTTAAAAGAAGGTAATTGCTTTTCGCCACCGTAAATAATAAACAGTAAAACAATTTATAAAGTGAATCTTTAGTACCAAAGGGACAGTAATGCCAAAAAATAAGTACCCTAATTAATCCATAAGACATTAACGCATTTTCAAAAATTTACTTACTCACTTTTTTTTCTTTGTCCATGGTTTTCCGCAAACGTGAAAAAAAAATTTTCCTAAAGTGACCCTAACGCCATATAGTGAGAGCTGAAAAACGAAGTTTCATTTTGTCAACGCCAAAACCGTCATCGACCCACCCCTATTACTTTATTTACCTTTTTTCTCATTCCAGACCGCATCGCAATGGCGGATAGTGTTCTTCATATCCAGCGCCATCTATCTCGCCGGCGCGGTAGTGTACGGGCTCCTGGCGTCGGGCGAGAAGCAGCGCTGGGTGGCCGAGGCGGACTCGGACGCGAGCTTCGACACAGATGGCGCCTCCGTCGCGACCGCGCCCTACTACGAGAACAAGGCCATGGAGCATACTG
The DNA here is from genome assembly GCA_963584085.1 of Pyrausta aurata. NCBI lineage: Eukaryota > Metazoa > Arthropoda > Insecta > Lepidoptera > Crambidae > Pyrausta > Pyrausta aurata. Next base: position 11,284,303 of record OY757256.1, on the reverse strand, counting down.
AGGAGATGGCGCAGCGGCCGTAGACAAGAGAGATGAATGGAGTTATCAGTGAAAGAACATCAGCACCCGCTGCATGGGTTGGTTATGTATAGATTTTAATTTTAAACAATCGCGAGATGTCGATAAAACTGACAGATGCTAACTTAGGAAAGTTTGACAGATTAGGAAATCTGTCAAACTTGTGTCAAGAACGGCAGCCTTAATGCAGCCATGTACGCACCATAGACAAATTGTCTACGACCTAGCGTTATAGATATATTAAAAGATTGTATCAAGCACGTAGAGACGCAGTAAAACGCGCGAAAAACGGGTTTATCGATGTGCCATGCAGCTGGTGCAGGTGTAATTGTGGCCAAAAGTCAGGCAGGCTTTTATAAAACAAAAAAAAGACATGGAAAATGTATTCCTTTTGATATCCCTTCAAGGGTATTAATAAGGCCACAAAAGAATCGAATGGCATATTTATTATTTTAAATTCATTTTTTTATTTTTATTTTTGATACAAATTAATTCGAGAAAATACTTTATGTAAAATATCGCGGATAACTGGCATGCACTGGGTGGGTACGCACGTGTGCGTAAGTTTGGCAACGTCGCAATAATAAAGAGTAGTCATACTTGTAACAACTTATGAACTTTTGTTATGTATGATGTTATTATAGCAAATTATGCATTTTGGAAAAAACTTCAGGCATTTTAGTTTTTTTTTATGCACAGAATATAATGTTATGGGATATCAAAAGAAAGAAATTGTCTAGAAAAAAAAGAGAAATAAAGAAAAGACATGACGACCACAGAAAATGTACACCCAATAATTTTAGTAGCGCCTTGGTTCTGGGCAACATCAATGTGACAATTAAACTCTCACGGATACGTTTACTAACATTATTTTGTCATTCTTTTGTTTAAGCAACCGCAGGCGGCCTATCGATCCAATCTAATGTTAATAGAGTGTTCACAGAGAGATGATGGATTGCTGACATAAATACGTATGCTTTAAAATTTTTATAAAACAAAACCCGTATATTTCTGGCATGACCTCACATTATGCAATCATTTCCCAATCCCATAGTCTAAATGTGGAATTGTGGGCTTAATAAATTTGTGAAAAAGAAACTTTAGAACTTACTGAATTGTTTTTCTGACTGTTCTGAACGCGAAGGCATTGCAAAATTGTATCTTTACCGTTACCATGAGTTTACGTTTTACTCGCTAGCGACGACGTAATTTTTTGTATGAAAATTTTTAGTTCTGCAAGTGACCGCTAGGGGCGCTGTGCAATTTTCTAGACTTTCTTTTACGTAGTAACTAACGAGTAAAACCTTCGTAAAATCATGGTTATGGTACTGAATTTGTCTGTCTTGTACATTACGTTTACCTATAAGTACCGTTTACGTCCGATAGTTGGCGATGTACACATAACATTGAATGGTTTACAATTGCTAATGACGACATCGTTTGTACCGGTACTTTGTAAACATGGATTTTTGTATTATTAAATGATGAAACATTCCTGTAGAATAAATTGTAGTTTTAAGTAATTATCAAGCATTGTTTAAACTGTATTCTAGGCAAAAGAAAATTTTGTTGACTCCTAACGGCCTGTTTCACAATGTCTGAATAAGTTTCCATTACCGTTATCTGTGCACTGCTTCATACGAAATATTGAATTTGAATTTTAAATTATTCAATGGTGAATTTTAAATTATTATTTGTTGATCGTGAAACAGGCCCTTGGTAAATCTACATTCCGCTTTACGCGCTTTAGTTACATATAAGAAATACTATGTAAAAAAGTAATGTTGTTTATATTTTAGTAAAGATATCTTGTCTGATGTAACTTACATAATTATGAATCACTTAATAATCAGGCAAGGTTCATATATCGTGAAAAAAAATCATGAATTTTGTATTTATTTCATATAATGCCTCGCATCTAAATAGGTCATTTTGAATATTTTTAATTACTTTTTTTTGTTCAAAATACTTAGGTGAAAATTTTATAAGGTAGGTATTTATTTTCTCATTTTTGTATGTATATTGTCTTCCGAATGTTAAGTAAGCTTGAACTTTGTATGAGAAAAAAATAACATCTTAATTACAACATTTAACGAAGAAGAACACTGCTACTCAAAAAGTAAGTAGTAAAAGTATGTGATGTATCGCCAAGATCTGAGCTAAGATGTAAGAATACCATTAACTACTTGCCTGATACCCAAATGCCACCTCTAAACTTTATATAAGGTCGTACCATAATTTTTTTCCTAAGAAATCGAAAGGAATGCACATACACTATTAGAAACGGAGCTTAGTATTTTCTAAGTCTGTGTGAAATGTATCTGAAATCGGATCCATTGTAACAAGAATGCTTGAAAGTATTAAAACCTTTGGAACTGTTATTTTTACTTTAATAATACTGTGACATTTTATTCAATTTAGTTTTTAAGTAAAAGAAGCAAATGTTAAGATGATGCCTATTATGTATATTGGACTGTGAAATATTTTGTACATGTGATTTTATGATGATCTTAATCTTATTAAAATGTTAAGCTTTATTTTTGGTTATTTTTTTATTGTTATAAACCTTTGTGGACAGAAACAGATACAGAATTTGGCTATGACTAAAGGTACGAGCTATATTATTATTACTATGTCCTTAAGCAACTTACTGCACACATTTGATTCGAATATTCTCATCGATTTCTATCGATCGAGGTTTCTAGGTGACAAATTTGAGCCAACATAATGAAACAAATATTCTAGTAAGGAATAATTACTTTTAATTTTTTTTTGTTTGGATAACATTCTGTTGACCTGAGGTTAAATACCAGTTTTTTATACACTTACAACTTAGAAATAGACTGAATACTTATTTTTTTAACCTTTGGCTGTGTTGCCTTAAATACCTTTTGCTCAATAAATACCCAAGCGCATGATTACTGTTCTTGATTCTTAAAGAAATATTATGATAAATTCTGCTTTGTGCTTAAATTTAAGTAACGAAATTGTATTTGAACAAAGTATAACAAGCAAATCGAATAGCTTTCGCACTTCATATTCTGTCCGACCGACTAAAGTTTTGTGAACAGATATTTAAATATTGCCGCCAAAAACGGTCAATTCAAAACTATTATAACTTCCGTGTTGTAAGTAAAGTGTTTACTTATTTATTGATGAGTTACTAAAATTCTTACATTATTTAACACATATAATTTTTGTTTTCTGATATTCTTGGGGATTTTTCACTTTTGTAAAACTTTCTTAGGTACTGCATTTTTGAATGAAACTGAATGAAATAAGATGAGGAGGAAATTACTGCCAACCCCGGTCCGTCAGCGAACCACGAACCGGAAAAAGATCGTTTTAGTTTCATTTATTCATTTATTGGTATTTTAAAATATGTTCGTATTTTATTAAGCAAATGTAACACTGAAAATATAATAAAGCTTATCAACAGCTTTTCTTAAAATCAATTTCAGAATTATAGACTGAAAAACAATTTTAAAAGTTTCAAAATGTTAACAGATCTACCGCCATGTTTCTCGTCCGGTATGACGTCACAGCCGCCGCTGGCGCCTGTTTGTCGGCAAGTATAAAGAGTGCCGCCACTTTGTAAAAGCCGCTTTTCGCCGATCGCTCTCTCGTCGGTACGTGCGGCTCGCTGATTACTGTGATCCAATCAAACATGGAGAAAACCAACGACATGACGTACAAACTCCTGGACCTGATGCAGAAGACGGGGTACTCCATAGTTCAGCACAACGGACAACGCAAGTTCGGGCCTCCGCCGGACTGGGTCGGGCCAGCCCCTCAGAAAGGCTGCGAAGTGTTCGTCGGGAAACTTCCGCGGGAAATCTTCGAAGACGAGCTCGTCCCTATCTTCTCAAAGGTCGGCAAGATATACGAGATGCGCCTCATGATGGACTTCTCCGGATCGAACCGAGGATACGCGTTCGTGACCTATACCAATCGAATGGAGGCGTACCGAGCTGTGAAAGAGCTGAACGGCTACGAGATCAGAGCGGGCAGACATATTGGCGTGGTGAAATCTGTGGACAACTGCCGGTTGTTTGTTGGCGGTATACCGAAGACGAAGTCGAAAGAAGAGGTATTGGAAGAGTTGTCTAAGCGCGTCAGCGGGATTGTGGACGTGATTCTCTACAAGAACTGCTTCGATAGGAGGCTGAATCGGGGCTTCGCCTTCGTAGAATTCACGTCGCACCGCGCGGCAGCGATGGCGAGACGCGCGCTGGTGCCTGGCTGCGTGAAGATATGGGATCAGGAGGTGATGGTGGACTGGGCTGAACCGGAGCCCGATATCGACGACGAGCAAATGCAAAAGGTAAGTTTTTATTTTTTTGCATTGCGATTTCTTATTTCTTTTCTGCCAGTGCGAATGTTTAGGTTTTATCTAATCTACCCAATCGTAATAGCTCTTACTCTCGGCTCGCATGAAGCCCCTATTGCCCAGCTGATGTTATCGTAAACAAAGAGTCGTGTTACAGTCTTACACTTAAGTTTTAATGTCCTTTCATAAAGCATAAAGCCCACCTGCGTAGGATTAAATTACAGTATGATCCTTTATATTACAGGTAAAAGTGCTCTATGTAAGGAACTTCCTAATTAAAACAAACCCAGAAACAATTCAATCTGTATTTGAACAAGCGATTCAGGACAAAATCGAGCGTGTTAAAAAAATCTATGACTATGCATTCATACACTTTTATGAGCGAGAGCATGCTGAGCTGGCGATGTCGAAATTACAAAACGCCGAAATTGATGGCAGCACCATAGAGATAAAATGGGCTAAGCCAGTTGATCGCGATTTGTATCGTATACAGAAATTGAACCGTGGCAATGCGAAATTCAACAATAGCCTAGACTTTACGCAGACACTTTTGCTTTACAAACAGCACTTGGCGAAGAAAGAATATGCAAATTCACCGACCAAAGATGAGGGGATAGGATCTGTGGGTGCGGGTGATTCATCGTGTGGGTCTCCAGTGGATGTGAAGACGTGCGACTTCATGTACAGCTCTCCTCCACCCAAGGACTACATCTACAGTACTCCTACACCAAAGGACTTCAGCACACCTAGACCCAAAGAGTCCTTCCCTCTGGCCCCAGCCAAATTGGATGCCATGTGCAAAAGGTGAGAATTTCAAAGTATTTTAATTAAAGTAACTGTACAAATTTATTTATTGAAATAATTAAATACAATTATTTTTCTTAAGAGTAAAATATTCAAAGAATTTCAGTCTAAACCTTGTCAAGTTGAATATAATCAAGTCGCATATATCTGGAATTTGAAAACCTTTAAAATTTTCAGGTACATGTGGGCACCACCCAGATACGAATACCAGAAGTATGTGGACCCAACTGGAGCAGAGGTGTGGGTAGGACGAGTGGAGCTGCCGCAAGTGGGGTTGCCGCTGCTGACTGTTCCCCGCAGCATCGGACCACTGTCAACAAGATCTTGCTTCTCTGTGCAGCAAGCCCATGTGGAAGCAGCTGAGAACGCTTTACATCACATCAAGGTAAGTCACTATCTTTTTGTACAAAATTTTAGTGAAAAGCCTTAAACTTCTTTCACACTAAATTTAAGAATTTGAGTCGCCTTACATCTTTATAAAGATGTTATAGCTTTAAATACTGGTTCAGATACCTAGGGAGTGTAGGTTCGCTGTTACTTGCCCTTGAGATGTCCTTCAAAGTACCTTATCTCGTCCATGCATGAGATACTGTACAAAGACATCCCCTTAAACCCCTTCCTGAACTCATTTTTTTTTACCTAAAGTTCTTCTGGAAGAGATTGCTTATAGCTATAAGGTTGTTTTCCCTAAACTAATTTTAATTGACCTATCTGACGTGCATTATCTGTCTTAACTAAATTCTACCTCCACTAACAGCATGATCTGTAGGTATCTGTGCAATATTTACTAGTTTATATACTCTTGCCTTTTTCAGAGACCCTGAACCAATTATTAACTGGTGTTTTCTCCTTCCAGATGCTCAGAGCTGACCTGATCCAGCGCTCGACCGCTCCGGCTCCGCCTATGTACCCTTCGCTCCTGCCGCCAGTGCCCAGCTGCGTCAGTCTGCCATACGAGTACCTCTACCGCCCTGTCTCTCAACCGACCATGCCAGTTGTTCCTGCCATCTGGCGAACAGTTTGAACTAGTTTTTTTTTTGAACAGTGACTATTGACTGCCATAGTTTACTGCCATTTTGTTGATCGAAGCTAGCACACAAGTTCTTGATTCAAATTTGAATTTGGAATACAGAATGTAAATATACATGCCGAGTTAACTTGTGCGCTGATTTCTGGCATTTACCTTAAGAGTTAAGCTATGGCTACTTTGCTAGGCATGTCTTTTTTTCTGATGCTCAATTTAGCTATTGAAGGTTATAGAGCGAAGAACTGTCGTGCCTTGCAAAGTAGTATCACTGAAATGATTGGTGCAATCTTGAAGATTGCAACTTTGTTTTGTTAATGTTATACTCTTTGTCTTTATGCTGCGGTCACACTTGAAAGTTTTGCTCTAGCTAGCTTTAGTTTATGATGAAACTGAGGCAGACAAAGCAAATCTGGCTAGTGTTGCCCCAGATTATATTTTTCTATCACAAGTTTGTTACCTCTTATGTTAGACTGATGTTGACTTTTCATAGTTTTATTGAGTTAAGATCTCTTGGTATTTTGACTAGTAGGTATGTTGCCTCTTTTGACTAGTTGTATGTTGCCTCTAATGTTATTGTTTAGTTTATATTTTGACCACCAAATTGTAAGACGCGCAATCGCAGTTTTTCATTGAAGAATAATCACTAACTTTATAGGTACTGGTCTAACCAAATCATTTGGTTTTTGAAGTTTAATATTCAAATAATTGTTGATTCTCTTTGATTTTTTATTATTGTTAAGGCATTATTTACTAATGTAAAGCTGCCATTGCAGTGCTTCCTTGTGCTTATACGCGGTATATTCAGAGAGAATGCACTGTGTTAACTAAGTTTTCTTTTCTAACAATCTTTTGATACTTGTAAACTTTTTCGACAAATAAATAATATTTTGCATATTTTTGTTTAATTTATAGCACTGCACTCGTTTTACTTAAATTTAAGAAGTACCTTGAGCAAAGCGCACTACAAAATTGATAACACAAACTTCCTTCCTGCCTACCTACACTTTAGCATGTTTGCATTCTGAATGCAGTAGTCCTTACCAACTACCTACCATATGCAGCACGTGACATAAGGGTTAGTTTCAATAGTAGACAAATTTAGAAGATCTAACGTAGTGCTTACTTGCTGTGTACATCCGGGCGTCTGAGCCAGACGCCTAGAGAGATCTCACCTATCTAGGCTAATAACGAATCGTAGGTGACGCTGGTATATCCAGGTTTCATCGTAGGTGACGCAATAGTTTTCTTGTAAAATCAAAAAACTTGGCTCAGACAGCCAGAATTTCACATTTTCTGACACTCTGGATCTCAGCTCACAGAGGGTTTCAGGGCGCTGTTTCTTATAAAAAGGAATGTGACGCGTAGGTGACGGCCATCTGAAGTAGTTTCATCCATTTTAATCCAATACTTTTCGAGAAATCATGATAAACGTATGGCTCAGACAGCCGGACATCCGGTCGTCTGAGCCAACTTGTTTTTCTCTATATTTCACGAAATACTATGCTGCGGACAAATTTTTTAACGACATACTGATGTGACGACGTTAGTGACAGCTCTCGACCAGATTTGAACCTTCGTGACGCACGCGTTTAGGAGCTATTGAGAAAAAACTGCTGGCTCAGACAGCCGGATGCTGGCTGTCTGAGCCACCCAGTTCTACCACTTCCAAGTGTTCTACGAAGCTGGAAACTCATCTAATCTGATGTGACGCGGACTCTGAGTAAGTATAATCGTAAGTGACAGCTCTATATGCCGGCAATCAAAAGTTATAAGCAATTCAATTGTTTTCCATACATTGATGCATTTGGGTGACCACACTTCGCAATTTTTATGGAAATGAAAATACAATATAGTAGAAAATGTAAGTAAAAGCCCCCATTTCAAGACAGATGCTTTCTCCTGCGTTTTAGATATGCAATTATGTAGTTAATAACTTCGTCGATGAAAGAAAATTTGGTAATTATTTATGGTCTCAGGTATGACGTACTCTTTATTTAAAAATAACCACTAGTTTCAGTTAGGTACTACAGTTTAAGAGTATTTCAGTAAGGAACTTCATACTTACTCAATCCTCATCTCGTCCCATGTGAATACGGTACGGCCCACTTGGGACAAGATGCAAAAAATCAAAATTATTACTAACTTCATTCTGCAAGTCATCTCCTGTTATAATGGCTGGAAAATAAAGTCATTTATCAACTCGTCCCACCATGCCTTCAAGTTATATGGGACGAAATGCAGAAATCAAAGAATTAATTTCTTTCAGCAATTCGTCTTTCCTCACTAAATCTTAAACTTTCACAACGATTGAAATGAGCCATTTTTAATAATTTCTGATATAAAGAAGACGGACTTACTTAAACGGGCTCATAATATTTTGTACACGATTTAAAAAATCAGGAATATCTTATCAACTTTGGGAAAATACGTTTAATTTAGTTTAAACCACCTCTCAATTTGACTAAAAGTTGACTATACCCAATTAGTATATTCATTCTAGATTTTTTAGCGGCAAAATTTATAATTTTAATTTGTTGCTGCTGTGTTATAGCTCCAAGTGAGTACATTATAGAACACAACTCTCCCACCCCCCCAACCCGCCGCTTCACCCCTCCCCCCCTTGATAAAGGTCCCAAATTTCATATTTCCTCTATTTTCAGGAAAACTATACAAGCTAGGACAAAATGGTCAAGGACTAAATTATTTGTCAATAAATTACCTACAAATAAGTACTAACATTCATTTTGATACGAGTTAAAGTTTTTAAGCTATGGAGCATCAAAGAGTACTAAAAATGTGCGCTTAGCAGAAATACAACATTTAACACAAAATAAACAATATAATTTATAAATTTTCACAAAAAATGCGTTTCTGTAGTACTTACCTATCTAAAACAAATCAGTATCGTCATTGTTATCTTCTAAAGGTTTGTCGAATCTACTAAGGCCCCAATGTATGCATATGGTGGTACTGGTAAGTACTACAGAAACGCATTTTTTGTGAAAATTTACACATTTACCACTATATCTTTGCTCCTATTGGTCGTAGCGTGATGTTATATAGCCTATAGCCTTCCTCGATAACTGGACTATCCAACACAAAAAGAATTATTCAATTCAAACCAGTAGTTTCGGAGATTAGCGCGTTCAAACAAACAAACAAACAAACTCTTCAGCTTCATAATATTAGTATAGATTAGTATAGATTCCTAAAAATGCCTCATTTCAAACGTTGTGAAAGTTTAGGATTTACTGAGGAAAGACGAATTGCTGAAAGAAATTAATTCTTTGATTTCTGCATTTCGTCCCATATAAGTTGAAGGCATGGTGGGACGAGTTGATAAATGACTTTATTTTGCAGCCATTATAACAGGAGATGACATGCAGAATGAAGTTAGTAATAATTTTGATTTTTTGCATCTTGTCCCAAGTGGGCCGTACCGTATTCACATGGGACGAGATGAGGATTGAGTAAGTATGAAGTACCTTACTGAAATACTCTTAAACTGTAGTACCTAACTGAAACTAGTGGTTATTTTTAAATAAAGAGTACGTCATACCTGATACCATAAATAATTACCAAATTTTCTTTCATCGACGAAGTTATTAACTACATAATTGCATATCTAAAACGCAGGAGAAAGCATCTGTCTTGAAATGGGGGCTTTTACTTACATTTTCTACTATATGTATTTTCATTTCCATAAAAAGTGCGAAGTGTGGTCACCCAAATGCATCAATGTATGGAAAACAATTGAATTGCTTATAACTTTTGATTGCCGGCATATAGAGCTGTCACTTACGATTATACTTACTCAGAGTCCGCGTCACATCAGATTAGATGAGTTTCCAGCTTCGTAGAACACTTGGAAGTGGTAGAACTGGGTGGCTCAGACAGCCAGCATCCGGCTGTCTGAGCCAGCAGTTTTTTCTCAATAGCTCCTAAACGCGTGCGTCACGAAGGTTCAAATCTGGTCGAGAGCTGTCACTAACGTCGTCACATCAGTATGTCGTTAAAAAATTTGTCCGCAGCATAGTATTTCGTGAAATATAGAGAAAAACAAGTTGGCTCAGACGACCGGATGTCCGGCTGTCTGAGCCATACGTTTATCATGATTTCTCGAAAAGTATTGGATTAAAATGGATGAAACTACTTCAGATGGCCGTCACCTACGCGTCACATTCCTTTTTATAAGAAACAGCGCCCTGAAACCCTCTGTGAGCTGAGATCCAGAGTGTCAGAAAATGTGAAATTCTGGCTGTCTGAGCCAAGTTTTTTTGATTTTACAAGAAAACTATTGCGTCACCTACGATGAAACCTGGATATACCAGCGTCACCTACGATTCGTTATTAGCCTAGATAGGTGAGATCTCTCTAGGCGTCTGGCTCAGACGCCCGGATGTACACTACTTGCTCAGTGTTATAAAACTGACTGACCTATAAAAGTAGACGGCGATTTTGAGACCTCGACGGCGCGGGGCGAGAGTGGGTTGCGTGAGGCCTGGACGCCAGCGGGCAGTATGGGCGGGTAATACAGCTCAACGCTCGCCGCCCGCACCGCTGTCGTCGAGATCAGCTTCACACAAATCTATGAAATTGATCAAGACGCGCGCGCCGTCGCCCGCTCCGACCGCTGGCGTCCAGGACGAGGCCTCAGGTGTGCGGGCGGCGCGGATACACTCGCGCACTTCGCTCTCCACAGAATAAATGAAACTTTAGGCGCTTTGCATTTGCACTTTGCAGATGAAGAGCGTGCGGGCCGGTCTTTATGACCGCAAAGTAATAAAGACCGCGTCTGCCCGTCTGTCGTCAATGCCCGCGATGTCGACAATGTCGAGACTGCCCGCCAGTGTGCCCGGCGCCGCGGCAGGCACCTGCGCAGCTGCGGCGCGCCGCGCGGTCTTTTTGCCTTTCATGTGCGTTGGTAGTACTTATAGGATTCCTTTAGCGCTATCGTTCGCAGTAAAATTGACCGGCCCGCCCCAACCCGCCGTATGCAAAGCGCCTTACTGTAGCTTTCATAATAGTCATTCATTTAAATACATTTAAACTGAAGCCGCAGATATTCCTAGCCACTTATCAAATTCTGTCAAAATAAGTATGCTAAAAAAATAACTTTTTTTAAATCCTATGGTATACAGGGGAGCGGAAGATCTAGCCCGGCTAGCTAAACAGTTGTAATATGGGTATGTAGTACTATTATATAATCTGTGATATGGGGATAGGTAGGTCTAGGTTACAATTTAATTACATTACAATAGAGGTCACACCGCCACCTAACTACCATAAGTGATAAGTAAGAGCCAAGAGAGCTTGTGGCTCTCGCTCTCTGTCTTTAATTTTTTTTTTACTCCAAATATAATTAGTGTGCGCTTTTGGCTGCATAATTGAGCTGACTTAGTTAACGTAGCTAAAACAAAGATAGCTAGAGGCTTTGCAGTGCAGGCGACGGGGCGGGCCCGGTCTTTTTGACCGCAAAGTACCTAATAAAGACCGCGTCTGGCAATGCCCGCGATGCTGCAACTGCCCGCCAGTACGCCGCCAGCGGGCACCTGCAGCGCGGTCTTTTTGCCGTTCATGTGTGCGTTGGTACTTAGTAGTTAGTAGTATAGCATTCCTTCTGCGCAGCTGCGCTATCGTTCGCGGCGAAATTGTTGACCGGCCCGGTACGGCCCGCCATGGCCCCGCCGTCTGCAAAGCGCCGAAAAGTTCGTTGAGGATGCCCAACTGCAAGGTGCATCCGCGCCGCCCCCTCCACCCCCTTGCCGCTTCCGCTGCCGCCCCGCCACGCCAACACTGTCTTTTGAACTGCGGCCTATTTCTGTTTTTGATTTGTCTACCACACCGATGTCCTTGTATATTATCTGTGTCCTTGTGGTGCTGAAGTCAGCTCGTTGGGACACCACGGACTTTCATGTGCTAAGAGCGCAGGCCGATTTTCCCGCCATGCCAGCATCAACGACATCATTCGTCGTTCTCTTGCCTCTATCAACGTGCCAGCCATTCTGGAACCGAACGGTATAGCTCGTGATGACGGCAAGAGGCCGGATGGCATGTCACTTGTACCTTGGCGGATGGGTCGGGCTCTAGTGTGGGATGCTACCTGTGTTGACACATTAGCAGTCTCCCATCTACAAAATACAAGCCGTGGCGCTGGTTTGGCTGCGTCAAGCGCAGAAAATAATAAAACAAAAAAATATAGCCTGATCGACTCCCGGTATCATTTTGTACCGTTCGGAGTCGAGACATTAGGTTCATGGGGTCCCAACGCTATCTCTTTGCACAGGCAAATTGCTAAGAGGCTAGCTGACGTCAGTGGTGACCCAAGAGCCGGCAGCTACCTCGCACAGCGAATTAGTATTGCCCATAGAGAAAGAAAAAAATCTTCGCTTTAAAAAGAGCGTGCTACTTAGTGAAATTCTATAGGATTTGACAGCGAAAGACCTTATGACAGCGAGACCGTTTTCTAAGAAATAATGACGTGCGTATTCATCGAGTGAGCGGCTCTAGATTCGGTTTAAAGTATATTTAGCATTTAGTTTCAAGTTTAAAACAATTGTAGAAACAAGATTCTCTTTTTGTAATACGATTGAATGAAAGATATTTCGTTACATGTGTGCTCACTCAGTCCTCACAAACGGTCAGCCATATCTTTATAATGAAATAAGTTTGCCAATTCTTTCAAGGTTCTTAATTTTGTCGAAACTCTCTTTAATTAGAGCCTGTAATTTCAGATCGTCAAGTATCGTATTTAAAATTTTACTATTAATTCCTTGTGCTCACTCCATCCACACGCTATTGAATTTCTATGAACAAACTATAGATTCGCATTCCATTGTATACATTGTTTGAATTGGCTAGAAACAGGATTATTCAGCATAAAAACAAACCACTTTTATAGTGCGTTATTGAGTAAAATGGATCCCTAGTGCTCACTCCGTTCGCCAACGCTAAATGCTTGAATATCTTTTTCTAAGTTAACCTAAAAGATATAGTGAACATATAACTTTTTTGTATAAAAATACCATAAAATATTCGGCAGTACACCGTTGGATATTTCTATTAACTTTCAGAGATATACGAAACTTAACTTTTAGTTTAAATGACATATAATAGGGTGTCTCCACGTAACAATAATAAGAGGACATTAAATAAGACTGGATAAATTGAGAAGGTTTAATTGTCACATTCAATAAATAAATATAAGTACCAATACGCCAGACAACACACCAAGTGTCTTGGTTTCGTACAAAGGAATTTTCTTGCTTGTGTCACGAGTACCAGACAACGACTATGGCACTTATGATCATTTTGCGTCTGCGGAATTGCATCTGTTATTATTAATAGCTCAAAGCACTAATTTTTCAGGAAAGTATTATACAGGGTGGTGTTTTGGTCAGCGACGAGCGACTCAGGGATGATAATATAAGTTATGCTTATTCTAAAAAATTATACATTTTTATATTATATGCAAGTTTTATACGAGGAAACCTCTTCACAACCTTCTAAAAAAATCAAAATAAATGGGGAAACTCGCACCCTCACGCGTAGCTCGCACGTATCTACGAAATACTACGCCGTAGCTAGTAAGCTACGAGTAGGCGACCTGGTGTTGATAGTTTTGACTCGCCTGCTATATCGTTATGAAAAATAGAATTGTGGGTCTTTTCCATATAAAGAAAAATATTTATGAAATAACTGTTTTGATGTCAGTATCGTTTGTACAATCACCCCTGAGTCGTATTTTGAATATTTCTATTTTTACTGTCTTAGTCTAAAAGTTAGGGGAGACGCACATTTCACAACTTTGGAAGCGTCTACTTTTCAAATATTTGAGTTTTAGAAAAGTGATTTCATAACTCCCAAAATTTTTAAAAGACTTAGTTATAAAAGTCCCTCCCGTAGTTGTTAACCAACAATCTTTTTTTGGCAGGGCATAGGTTAAATTAAATTAGAAAAAAATAAGATTTTTTCCATTTCTTTTTAAAATTAATATTTTTTATTTTTTGTATTTAACGACGCGTTTGGTGTAGTGGTTAGCGCTCCTGACTACTATGCCGGCGGTCGCGGGTTCGAATCCCGCAAGGGGCAAATGTTTATGTGATGAGCATGAACATTTGTACCTAAGTCATGGATGTTTATATGTATTTAAGTATTTATGGAAGACGCCCCCGTAATTATCGTTGTCTGGTATTCGTAGTACAAGGAAGAAAAATCCTTAGTTCGAAACCAAGACAATTGGTGTGTTGTCTGGGGCATATTTATAATAATCACTTTTATTTATTTATTTTTATTATTTATTAATATGAAAACAACATGGTACGTTTTTATAAACAAAGTCCTACAAAACTATTTACACAGTTTGTCTGTAGGATCAAGTGAGTCTCATTTAATAGTAGATTATTCAACATGGGGATAAATAGTGTCTTACGGCGCGGGCGCCACCTTGAATCACGAGCGAAGCGTAAGGATTGTAGATTTGAGGCCCGAGCGAAGCGAGGGCACTAACGATTTTACGCCCGAGCATTAGCGAGGGAGGTAATAGAAAATCCTGAGTGTAGCGAGAGATTTAAGTTCGCCTGGACCGAAGACACTTTTATCCCCGAGGTGAAAACTCTGCTTTACACGCTCTCTGTGAGGCAAATAAAATGATGTTAACTAATAAGTCGAATGTATGCACTGGTGCGCCATGCTGCGCTGTATTAAATCATTACAAAAAAATAAATGTAGACATCAACTGAAATTAGCTGCCCATCCTTGCTTTTAAAAAGTCATTTCAAATATTATTGTACAAATATTTTTTTCTGGTATCGGCGCGTGGTGGCGTCGATGTTCGAACTATCTCCTCTTCGCTGGATGAAGGTGCACGCGAAGTGTGCACATTACCGACTATAGAGTAATGGATTTTACTATATTACGGCCCGTGAACCGAGATGAGGCACTTTACGTCAACATTACATGACATATAATTGAACTTTGCCGTTCAGATAGCGTGTTAAGTTATTTACAGGTTATGTAAAGTGGTTACACTTACTTACAAAGTTTCAACCATGTAATCTACATAGTTTCAAAATAAAGTATCTTTGATATACCGACGGACAGGCGGAGAGACAGACATACAGAAAATTAAACTTGACCAGTCAATAAAGGTTCTGTTATTCACCATTCGGCTACAGAACCCCAAAACTTTAAACTAAAACAGACCTACCTTTCCTTTAGGCAGGTAAGCGAGGATGGTAACTGCTTGATCGCGTGAAGTTAAGTCAGTTAAGTCCTACTATTTTGTCACGTGTAGACACCCTATTCCACGTCTTTCATACAAAATATGAAACATTGTTTAAGTCTGAAAGTAAATAGAAATATCGGACTATGTACTGCCAAATTTTTTATGGTATTTTTATACAAAAAAAATATATGTTCACTTTTCCTTTTAAGTTAACTTAGAAAAATATATTCAAGCATTTATCGTTGGCGAACGGAGTGAGCACTAGGGATCTATTTTACTCAAGAACGCACTATAAAAGTGGTTTGTTTTTATGCTGAATAATCCTGTTCCTAGCCAATTCAAACAATGTATACAATGGAATGCGAATCTATAGTTGGTTCATAGAAATTCAATAGCGTGTGGATGGAGTGAGCACAAGGAATTAATAGTAAAATTTTAAATACGATACTTGACGATCTGAAATTACAGGCTCTAATTAAAGAGAGTTTCGACAAAATAAACAACACTGAATGAATTGGCAAACATGTTTCATTATAAAGATATGGCTGACCGTTTGTGAGGACTGAGTGAGCACACATTGAACGAAATGTTTTTTATTCAATCGTATTACAAAAAGAGAATCTTGTTTCTACAATTGTTTTTAACTTGTAACTAAATGATAAATATACTTTTAACGGAATCTAGAGCCGCTCACTCAATGGATACGCAGGTGAAATAATGGATTTCGTGGAAACGTCAAGTTCCCGTCGCTGGAATTTTTGAAAAATTATGAATGGATATAATTATAATTTAAGTTTTGTACAACAATTTCAGATGAAATGACTTGTGCTTTCAGCAACTGTGAAGTGCGCCGAGGATACAATCCCGAAAATCATACTTTCCACCAGTATATAAGAATCATTGTTAAAATTTTTAATTCCAAATTTTATAAAATTTGTGAGTGAAATCGACTCCGATGCCAAATTGTACAGTAAATTTAGGACTTCCTTTGTGATTTGCAGCCATATATCAAAGTTTCCAATAGAATAATTCAGGTATTTTCAGTAAAATAAGAAACCGTTTCTTTACACTAGGGCTTAACTAAATGATGACGTCATCAGTATCGATAAATTTTTTGACTGATTTTTTTAGGTAACCGTAATTCTTGCACAGCTTCTTCTCAGCACTGGCCCACACAACTGTCCCGAAGCTGTGCTGTGCTAAGGTCTATGTTGGAACGTGTATAAGTGCTTCTAGCAAGTCTTCATACATAAATAAATCAATATGTATTTAAAAAAAAAATAAGTTGTCTTGTTAATCAAATAAAAAGTATTATGTTATTAAAAGTGCATTAATGTAATTATTTTTGTTTCAATTTACATGATTTATCGTAGCCTCGTCGATAAAACTTAAACCACCATCAGATACACATCACTATTGAACGCACACATGCAAAGTAACTTTTTGGTTTCGCTGAAAATCCGCGTTTGTCATTCTATACTATACTACATTCTATGGTATTGCCATTCAGCGAGGTAATGCTGCCAGCATTTTGGGCACCTTACCACATGGACCATTTTTATAATTTTATTTTATTTTCCCTTTTTTATACTTTTTATTTTATTATATAGTTTATAGTCCTTAAGTTGTATATATTATTTCATAGATGTATATTTTAGTTTAAATTTTATTCTATTAATTGTTTTTTTATCACATGTGAACAGAATAATATTTTTTTTTTTTCTGTCGTCTGTCACTGTCAAGTCTCCTGTCAAGTGCCATCAATCAGCTGTGCTTGCTTGTGTGTGGTGAGTGATGTGAATCCACAGATTAGTAAGAGTTGTGAATCTGTGAATCTGTGGCTGTATAAAAAGAAAAGTAAACAAACTTTATTTTGCGTAAAGTTGATTGATTTATGGACTTTACTATCCGTATATTTTTATATTAAATTTGTGAAAGACACCTACCGATAAAATAAATATTCATCAAGTCAAGATTGTCTGTTGTGAACTTGACCTATGCAAAGATGTGGAAACCGAATATCTTGTTAATACGGCAAACCTATTCAGTTTATAACTATCCAACAGTATTAAACATAGTTTTGACCACTACGAAGGTGCTTCCGAAGATTTACAGGGCCAGTTATGGCAGCTTCACAAATTTTTCGAACATAACCTCAAAAGTTTCGATGCTACATAAAGTGAGATGTTTGCATGACCGAAAGGCGTTTATTGACCAAGATCATCAGTACGAACAAAACTGCAACAGTTTCACTACGCGTACACATACTTGTGGCGAACTGAGACCAGCCCATATAGGACAAAAAGTGTCAGTATGTGGTTGGGTGCAATACCATAGGTTAGCAAAGTTTTTACTTCTACGAGATGCCTACGGTCTTATTCAATGTACAGTTAAAGATGACAGCACACTACCTAACTTGCCTTTAGAGACAGTAGTTAAAATCAATGGGACTTTGCAATTAAGACCTAAAGACACTGTTAACTCTAGCATGCCAACTGGAGAAGTTGAAGTTATAATTGAGGATTTAAAAGTATTAAATACAGTAGACAAAATACCATTTAATTTACGAGACTATCAAAAACCTAAAGAGCAGCTGAGATTACAACATCGGTACATAGATTTACGCTTTCCTGAAATGCAAAAGAACTTGAGAAAGCGATCATTGATGCTGCATAACATGAGAAAGTTTCTTGTTGAGAATCATGGATTTGTCGAAGTAGAGACACCTACATTGTTTTGCCGTACTCCTGGGGGTGCAAGAGAGTTTGTGGTACCTACACATCATTCTGGACTGTTCTACTCTTTAGTGCAAAGCCCACAGCAGTTCAAGCAAATGTTAATGGTTGGTGGTGTTGACAGATACTTCCAGATTGCCCGATGTTACCGTGATGAGACGACTAGACCAGATAGACAGCCTGAATTTACACAGTTAGATATAGAAATGTCTTTTACAAACTTAGATGGAGTTCTTAGCTTAATAGAAAATTTACTGTATGAAACATTTGTAAAAGACCTTCCAAAACCTCCATTTAGAAGAATGACCTATAAATATGCAGTGGAAAATTATGGCACAGATAAACCAAATTTAACCTATGACTTGCAGTTTGTTAATATTAAACATTTGTTAGGTGATAAGTCAACAAACTCAGACTTTGGAGCTTATACACTCCCATATTCAAGTAAATTAGGCAAACTAACTACAAAAACGAAAAACGCAATCAGAGAATCGGCCAAAAAACATAATGTAAAGATATTTCTTAATGAAAACATACCAAAAGAGTTTGGATCAGAATTTATTAGCAAACTGGAAATTAGTCCTGATACTTCATGTATTATTTCTATGGGTGAAAATGAGAATGCTTGCTTATGCTTGGGAGAAATAAGGGAGTTATTAGCACCGTTACTATTGTCTAACAATCTATTGCAAGTTCATGAGAATATTCAACCATTATGGGTGGTTGATTTCCCACTGTTTGTGAAAGGAGAGAAAGGTTTGGAAACCTGTCACCATCCCTTTACCGCTCCTCATCCTGACGATGTCCATTTATTAAATAGTGAACCACTCAAAGTCAGGTCACTAGCGTATGACATAGTGATAAATGGGAACGAGATCGGAGGCGGTTCAGTCCGAATACATAATGTGGAAATGCAAGAAAAAATACTTAGAATGTTGAATATAACCCCGGATAGTTTGACACATTTCCTGAATGCCCTGAAGAGTGGCTGTCCTCCACATGCTGGTCTGGCTATAGGTATTGACCGTCTGGTTTCTCTAGCATGCAATGCGGAGTCCATCAGAGAAGTGATAGCATTTCCCAAGTCCCATGAAGGTAAAGATCCACTTTCAGGAGCTCCTAATGTGATAACAGAAGATGACAAAAAATACTACCACATAAGTACTGTTGAAAGTGTTTAATTTAAGAATAATAAGTTGATCAAAATATAATTTATTTGTTACTTAAACACTTTTTTACTTTTACTTTTTTCTGTCTTATAACATGTCTTGTAATAAGGCGTAGATGTGAAAAATCCCAGATCATGGGCCCTATTTTTGAATCGCTCTCGTCAAACATGGCATGTATTTTTCTATGATTAAAAGCACAAGTAAATCTCTATTTTGTAACTAGTCTCGTTTTTATGTAGCGTGATTTTCGTTGACTTCTAAATTAATTCACTAAAAAAATCACTCTTGCTTGACTAAATATTGACGCGAGTGATTTAAAAATAGGACCTCAGGAAACTTATAGATCACTTATTATAAGTTTTATTCAAAGCTTATTACTATGAGTATAGTTCTTCTGATGAGAAAGCCAATTCTCATGCAGCTCGTATACGAAAAAAGTTCACCAATCGAATTATCTTTTTCAAAGAAAATACAGTTATTGCTTTATACGGATCACGATTTCTATGCATTTTGATTACTTTCGTGAGGTATGTTTTGTTACGTGGATATTGTTACTTGATACTCACTCGAATGCTTACTCATAATCGAATTTCTACACGAAATAAGTTCGATCATGCGAGAATCGTCCTCCTTACTCGTTAAATTACAATAGGTCTGAGTACTTTTAATTTTACACATAAAATACTGAATAACTAGATCATTTCAGCCTGAATAATATTTCAATATTTTTTTTCACAATCTGGAGAATTCCGCAGTTCCGGGCACTGGCACGTAGGTACACAGGGTGTCCCGTCTTTCACCCGCAGGAAGCCGGGCTTGCAGGCGCAGCGTGACTTGCAGACCTCTTTAGAATCGCACTTGAATCGCGCCACTAAGGAGAGACACGTTTCTGGCGGACAGTTGGTCTTGCATGTGAAATATTCGTTGGGACCGCATTGGGTATCTGTAATGAGGGTGGAAAATGGTCGTTTGGTCAGCCGCTACCTGGTGTCAGCAGGATAAGCTCAGCTGCACCGGGTTATTTTAACTTCAACCGCGAAGAAACCGCTAAGCCTGGTTATAAAATGGTGAGGCCAAGACTTAATGTAGTGTGACAAATTATTCAGCACTATGCATGATGCCTGTATTAGTCTATATCTAAACATTTTACACCGATTTATACTTATATGTCACTATTATTATAAGTAGCGTATAGACGCCTATCATCTTTGTATGTCTAAAAGTACCTAAGTAAGTTTTACTTTGTTTAATTCTCTATTATATTCCTTGACTACATCTTGCGGCATTAAGTATGAAAGTAGGTACCTCTAGGGCATAAGATCGCATATCCTGATAAATGAAAGGCCACCTGTTATTTCTATACTTTAATGAATAAAAAAATCTTTGGCCTTTAACACGGAATAAGGCAGTGCTCCATTTAAACACTAGGTCTAACATTTCTCAAAACAAAGGGCGAAACTGTCGTCGACAGTCCAGCGAGTATGCCATTTCGGTGCACTGACAGATCGGTATACAGGGTGTATCTGGTCGCATTCTCAAAAAGCCCGGCTTGCAAGCGCACTCCGGCTTGCAAACTTGGCTCTCTTGACAGCGGAATTTGGCAACCAGGGATAAACAGGTCTCCGGCGGACAGGGGAGCCGACACGTGAAATATTCGTTTGGTCCGCAAATGCCGTCTGTTGGTGGAAGAATTGTTAAGGATTGTAGCGAAGAGTTAATTGTTGAAACCTCATTTTATGTATGAAGATCCTATCTGGCCTGGTATGCAGTTGTGATTGAGGGTCGACAAGAATATTAGATGCATCGATAATAGGCTAACTGACATCTATGTCTAGCTTCCTACCTACTTAATCTATATTTAGATCTTGAACGAAGATAGGTAGGTAAGTATTTTATTGGGGTATGATGTTTGATGCTAGTTAGCGTAGTCATATACAGTGTTTCAAAACAACCCGTAATGAATGAAGGGAGCTACTCAGACAGAATCAGTAACTTAACAGATATTGACGGGTAGTTTAGAAACAACTTGTTTAATAAAACAAAGTTTCCTTACCTTCCCTAACGTATCTACCAGGAGAAGAAGGCACGGCTTTTGCTGAAAAAGATAATTAATCTTATTTTCCAGTTTTAGGTTTAAGTATATGCAATGTGTGTGTTTGTTAAAGATCTAGAAGACTGAAAGCTTCAATATTGTGGTTAAGTCTAACTTACAAGTTTAGATATCAACGGATTTGTAGGTATTCATGATGCCCGGTCAGAACGAAGAACGTCTTATATCTTTCGCTCATTTTCACTTGGATGTTTATTTATTTACTTCCATAACTTAATAATACAGTTCTCTGTACTTACGACACTGGCTTACAGGCACGCAGTTCCCATACCCATCTCTCGCATACCCATCATCGCAATAGCACCATTCGTTGCATTTAATGTTCACGATGGGGCAGTGGGTTCTATTCTGCGTCGCAATGTTTTTGCATTCGTTGTCGCATGCACTGTTGCATGAGTAGAACTCGTGTGGCTTTTGGCATTTATCTGCAAAATTCGTTTTTGCGTGTGTAGAGTCGATAGATATTGTTTTTCAGGGAAGGAGTAATAGTAGATTGCATGTGTTTTGTTAACTAGGGCTGATGGATCCTCGTGAGTATAATGGTACTCTTCGTTTACATATAAATTCATTAGTTTGAGATACTTTTGTTATTTGTGGTCAATGAAACAAGATTAAAAATACTTAATAGATGATTATGTTTTTAGGACCTTTCGTACACAACATTGGTACAAAAAATATAGAATGTAAGTATGTCTAGTCACAGATAATATAATACTAGTAAACCATTAAGCTAGACAACTCTTTACTTTTATTTACAGCCTGTTTCGTTTGCGTTATCTGTCCAATACTTCATGCGGTTAATAATTGAATTAATTATTCGTTGGTTAGTGTTATTTCTCGCAGTGAAACAGGTCTATAATTAATAATTACTACGTAGGTAATTAAGTAGGGAATACTTATGAAGCAAAGATGTTTACATGGCTTCTATGAAATAACAGAAAAGTTTACTGCCCTACTTACCACATTGTTCCCCAGTTATACAATCTCCGATAGAGTTTCTGTAGTACCCATCTTCACATATGCACTTCTTGGTGCAGGGTTTATCCTCGTACAGACAGCTGAACGCTATGCCACGATTTCGGCATGTCTTTTCTGGCGGACATGGGTGTACGCATGTTGCTACCTCGTGTTGACCGCATTTTAGTTGATCTGTAATCTGGTCTGTCATTAGAAATGAATTAATAGATAATGTCCGATTGGCAGAAAATCTAGCGTCCAACTTTAACGGAGATCCATCTACATGCCATAATAATAGTGTGACTTCTTATGCCACTAATGATTTTTTAACCTTTACCAACTCTTTGTTCCTTTCCTCTTTCTCATGATAAGGTGATGAAACGGCAGTTGACCGAGGGGGATAGGGCCAGGAGGCCAATTCTCGTGCAGTTCGTTCGTATACGAAAAAAGTTCAGCGATCGAATTTTCTTTTTCAAAGAAATACAGTTATTGCTTTATTCAGGTCACGATTTTGATTCTCTTTCTTTTACTTGGATATGTTACTTGTTTTTTTTTTTGGTAAAACAGTGATACTCGTAATCGAATTACATAACAGAGGGTGAAGTTCTCCTGTCACAGCCTTACACTTCTTAATACTACTATACTAACTTTAAACAAATAAATGTTATGTTTAGATATTATATTACATAAGAACACAGAAAAACTCAGCAAGATGATTAGCCTCGCACAAACAAGGAAAACTATTAAATAATCGCACATAGCAGTCTCACGCTCAAAAGCAATGATAACAGGTTGAGCTGGGGGCATACCCTTGTCCATTTTAACATAGCGATGTCTACTATTTGCCGTGATGACTTCATAACTTGTTGAATATCTCAACAAAAATTTGGTAACTCTGCATAAAACCTGATTGTTTAGTATCTTAAGAATCCTACTACTTACACCAGATTTCAGAAATCCTACATTTATCCACATTATTAATCTATTAGTATTTTCCATAAAATCTCCAAAATAGGGCAGATAGTGTGGTGGTTTCCTTCTTGCCTTCCACGCTGCAGTTCAAGAACCGGGGGTTTCCCGCCTTTTAATACCCAGTCAAAAACCCTTTCTTGATATACCTACTTTATCTTCAGCCTTCTGCTAGTACTGTTGTTGCTGCTACCCAACACCAGGGGAACACTTATTTGATGGCAGCGTTTACTCGCCACGGCACAGGATCGTCACTGAATATTGTAGCTTTTAATAATGAAGCTAATCCGACTAGACTCCCCGCTACATTCTGTTTAATCCTTGCGCTGTTTGATCGGGGACTGTTTAATCAACATATTCGCAACTAACCACCTTATCTGGTGGCCAGTTCACCATCCGCCATTTGAAGTCAATATAATATTTGCTTAAAATAGTATTGCTAGTTGCCTTAATAATATTTGGTAGGCTAGGTACCATGCAAACCGATAGCGACTCGTTATTCAAAATGGAATTTTGTTTTTTATTATTTACTTTCCTACCTAGAGATATACTTGCAGAATCCACTTGAATAGATAGATTTTAAGGTGTATTACCGTCCAAGCAAACCAACAGCGGTAGTGAATTATAAATAAGTACTTAGTTAAAATTGTTAAAACTGCGGAGGACTTTATAATACGATTAAAGTAGTGTTGTGCTTTGAGTGATGTAACTTCAGTACTTACCAGAATTATCACCCAAACTCCTTACAGCCAGACAAGCAATCACCAACAAAACACGCATGTTTATTGTTGACTAGTCCACACGCAAACTCGTTGTGCGGAAAACTCTAACGTTATATTGTTTTTATACCAATTCGCGTGAAATGAATAAAAATACTCCTATCTTATAAAACTGAGGAAGCAAGTCGTTCTTAGTCAATTCTCAAGGATGGATGGCGAAAATTTTGTAAAATGGTGCGGTATTATTTTGAAAAATTAAGATAAAAATTCGGTCAATATTATAAAGATAGCCGTTGTCATTTGGAATAAGTACCCTGAGTATTTTGGTTCAGATAATAAATTGTTTCAGGAAACGCGACCGAAAAACGTGAAAGTACAAAAAAGTAATTAGTCCTAATAAAACCTTAATTCTTAATCTTATCCAGTCATCCTACATTACTTAGGTCCCGGCTGCAGCCTTAAAACCGTTTAATTTGATTTTTGTGAGGAAAGGGAAAAGGGCGTTAAAATCCAAGTAAACCAAATCAAAAACGTTTTTTCAGTGTATCTGTAATCTGAAATTCTGGATCATTTAATCCTCTAGTCGTCACAATCTCCACCGGCATAGTCTTTACATTCCAGCGCGTTAGCCATTTGCGGACATTCGCACATATGGATACAGGGTGATGTCTCGTTAAGTCTAAAGTAGCCTGACTTGCAAGCACACCCTGGTTGTGGAGGAGGCGCATCTGTGCAGTTGATACGAGCAGTTATCACGAAGCATTGTTCTCCGGGACACGATTGCTTCTCTAGAACGTACTCCTCGTTTTGCCCACTGCATTGTGCTGGAAAAGAAAAGTTAGGCATTAATTGCTGGATTCTTGCTTCAATGCCAACTGAGTGTAAGCAAATGTGTCAGGCAGTAGGTTCCTCACAAGAAAGCTCACAAATAATAATATATCTTATGAGGGATTCCGATTTCTAGTACATTGCTAGATATTATCGCTGTAGGTATTTGCCAAACTAAAACCTATACATTAGAATATCGAGCTATATTCATTGAAACTAACAGCCCTTAGGATTTAGGTAAATTCTCATAATTGGAAACACTTTTTTGATCTTAGATATTATATTGTAAATTTACGTACTTTTAGGTGGAGATCCACATTTTTCTGAAGAACCAGCATTCGAAGCGGTATTAGCTGAGGCAGAACTACAATCAGAAGATGCAGTTGCAGTGGCCGTAGCGTAACTTGAGGCAGCTGATTTCTGAGATGACGTGTACTCGATGTATGCTCCATCATCTTGTGAAGAGGCGCCTGGTACATTTTGAGCTGTGATTGCAGGTTGAGTCTCGTATGTTGCGTTATTTGGTTTCAGGTTTTGAGCTTTGGAAGATAAATATTTATTATTGGATTAATAGAATATGTAACAACCACGGGTCAGGTTGTTGTTAACTCATTTGACTGCTGTCAGCTCGCTAAAGCCCTGAGGCGTTCGTGAGATAACATCCTCAGAAATAGGAAAGCGAGGGGTTGATTAAACTTTTATTCAAAAAAGTTCCTATGGATTTATCAACACACAGGTTGTCGTGAAGCGACAAATGTGAAGGGAGAAGATTAAGAAAAGAGGTAAAAGAGGGGAACAGAATTTATATAAAAATAAAAATAATATTTACAATACCGATTAGTGAAAAAAAAGATGATGAGTGAATGTATGTGTGTAAGAAGAGTGCAGTGGGCGTGAGTAAGTGTCTTCAGATCTTCTATATCCTGGAGGCAGCAGAGGGCGGAGTCGGAGTGCAGGGTCGACACAGCAGAGGTAACAGCGACGCCGATGTGCAGCAGTGTCAGCGCCGTGAAGTAGTAGCTCTCAGCAGTGAAGTAGTAGTTCTCAGCAGTGAAGTAGTAGCTCTCAGAAGTGAAGTAGTAGCTCTCGGCAGTGATGAGGGTATCCAAAACTATGTAGAAAATGTAATGATCAGTTGGAGTGCCAGAAGTACTTGGTCTCGGATCCTCTTCCGAGAACGGGACAGGTCCCTCCCCAAGAGCGAGGAGGTGTTACTACAGTCTCAATATGGACTCGGATCCTCCTCCGAGAAGGAGACAGGTATCTCCCCTAGAGCGAGGAGGTGTACTGCAGTCTCAATATGACTCGGATCCTCTTCCGGAAATGTGTCCGGTCCCTCCCTTAGTGTGAGGAGGCGTTTCAGTAGTCACCGGCGGTTCTTCAAGACTTCTTGAGAAAAATGTAGAGTATTGAAAACTGTTCGAGATTAGAGCTCGTAATTGAATGATTGAATGAAAAAAGTACAGGCTTATATAGGGGCCTGGGCCGTTCAAATTTAGAACGAGGTAGGTTCAAGAATAGAACATGAATACTGATGGTTTAAAGAGGATTAAACCCGAAAAAGTAATAAACTTTGATAGAAGTTGTCAGACTTTGAAAGATATTGTCATAACAACCATGTCAACAAAGATAAAAAAATGTCAAAAATCAAGCAAATTATTTATTAATAAGGAAAACTAATCATTACCCAATGCAAATTAAAGGAAAATTGCAAACAAAGGTAAAACACAGCTATTTTTACAGTATTATGTACAGAAAAGTAGAATAACAGAGCTTTGAAAGTTTGACATTTTTAGATTCACAATAAATATTGTTCAAAAAGGATTAGAAAACAACAATGAACCAAAAATACAGTGTAAAAGTATAAGAAGAGTAGAAAGGCAGGTAATGCCTATAGTTTAATGTCTACAGTACGACTTTTTAGGGAGAAAATACGAACTGCGTTATGGTAGATAGAATCTAAGATTAACTCTATGTTCGTGTTTACAGCAAACAGACTCAAATAAAGAGTAAGAATTCAGCAAGAACTCGCAAT
Organism: Pyrausta aurata; assembly: GCA_963584085.1. NCBI lineage: Eukaryota > Metazoa > Arthropoda > Insecta > Lepidoptera > Crambidae > Pyrausta > Pyrausta aurata. Next base: position 11,257,376 of record OY757256.1, on the reverse strand, counting down.
CTTTGGATGGGAAAAGGAAATGAAAGCATGGAAAAACAAAGATAATGAGATGACATTAAGGTACTCAATTTATTACATGAATTATATGTACATCGGTACAAGGTATGCATACAGAAAAGAAAAGTTGGGCATTAATTGAATGCTTGATTCTTGCCTCGATGCCAACCCAACTGAGTATAAGCAAATGTGTCAGGTAGTCAGTAACCACTGTCAGTAACTGTAGGTTTCTCACAAGAAAGCACACGAATAATATATATCTTAAGAAGGATTCCGATTTCTAGTGCATTGCTAGTTATAATCACTGTAGGTATTTGCGAAACTAAAACCTATACATTAGGACATCGAGCTATATTCATTGAAACTAACAGCCCTAAGGACTTACGTAAATTCTCATAATTGGCAACACTTTTTTGATCTTAGATATTATATTGTAAATTTACGTACTTTTAGGTGAAGATCCACATTTTTCTGAAGAACCAGCATTCGAAGCGGTATTAGCTGAGGCAGAACTACAATCAGAAGATGCAGTTGCAGTGGCCGTAGCGTAACTTGAGGCAGCCGATTCCTGAGGTAACGTGTACTCAATGTATGCTGCATCATCTTGTGGAGAGGCGCCTGGTAAATTTGGAGCTGTGATTGCAGGTTGAGGCACATCTGTTGCGTTATTTGGTTTTAGGTTTTGAGCTGTGAACGATAAACATTTATTGTTGGTTTAATAGAATATGTAACAACCACGGGTCAGCCTTTTGTTAACTCATTTGACTCCTGTCAGCTCGCTAAAGCCCTGAGGCGTTCGTGAGATAACATCCTCAGTAATAAAAAATCAGGGTAGCGAGGGGATAATTAAAGATTATTCAAAAAAGATTCCGTGGTTTATCAACAAATAGGCATGCATGCATAAAATAGCTGTTCAAAACAGCAATAGCAAAAGAAAACCTTTCAAAGTTTATAGCATAAACAAAAACTCACGGCATTCAGAGTACGGTATGCAAATACCGTCCTGTCTCCAATAATTCTTCTTGCATCGGCATGTCGGGGAGCAAATGAGTAGTATCAAGATGTGTCCGAAGAGTCTCGGGCAGCTACCATCAGGGGTAGCTTGGGTGCAGCTGTCCGTTGGACATAGTGAAGGACACGGGTTGTACTCTTGGTTTAGTCCTTTACATTTAAAGGAAGCTGGAAGGAAATCAAAAAGTTTGAGCAGCGGTAGTGTGCGGTGTCGTCTCTTACTTGGACACAAGAAGCTGTTTTTGTAAGGCAGGAAATGTTAAATACTACTTAATGGGACTCCCGATACTTCACAAACGTGTTTTACGGCAAATTTCATTGATAAAATACTACAAACATAGGAAGGTCACATATATCCATCCTGAATGGGAGGCATTTTGAAATTTCACTTTGCAAAACTTTCGGTTCCTTTGAACTCCTTTGAACAATGTCTGCAGCCCACACACACAAACATGACCTGATTTTATTAAAGGTAATAAAATCTATCATTTGATACCATAATTGATCGGACATATCAAAAAAATATTAACAAAAATCGTTGATTTGTTTGAAAATGTTGCTAAATCGTGTATATTCTGAGTTATTGAGCGTGTGTCTGTGTATTTATAATGCAACGCGAAAGTTTAAAAGTGTTTAAGTACTTAACATATCATCATTTTTACTTCTATTTTTTGAGCATTTCTGATCTCTATTTTTCAATAATAATAGGTTCTACTCACGGCATTCTCTAGTTGGAATACAAGTTCTGTTAGTTTGGCTGACTCGGCGGTAGTTTACCCTGCATTTGCAGGCTGGTGGAGAACATTTTTTTGGGATGGGAGGACATGACAGCTGAGCTTCTTTCTCACTCTTTGGGCAGTAGTCAGACGCACATTCCACTGGACAATTGTCGAGTAACTCGTTGGGTCCGCATTCAGGATCTGAAACACGACCGATGTAATTTTAACTTTAAGCTGAACGAAATCATGGAAAGAGTTGACATGCAGGTTTTTTCATTCTTGTCCGTAGCATGTCTTATCCTAAGTGTCAGACCATGTCCTAGAGAAGAACCAAGTACATTATGTAGAACCATAGAACTAATATATGGAACTAAGATCAGGAACAAATATTGTGCCAGATGAATTGACGCCACTTGTCATCACGCATACGAACGGTTTCTTATTCGACATTCAAATTTATTTATTTTATTCTTATTCCTTAGAATAAGTCACAATCACGCAGGCGCGGATCCAGCTCTCCAAAAAGGTTGTGGGCAGTGGGCACGCAATAGTTTTTTAATGATAGGGATTTTAACAAAATACGACGATGAGACAAAAGTGAAATTTAAAACACTTTAATCAAACAAAGAACATGTTTATCATGTATAGCGCGAGCGAAGCGAGCGCGCTACAAATCGGATTTCGACACTCATTAAACCAAGAACATGATAAAACTTAAAAGCTCGAGCGAAACGAGCGCTTTTCGACACTCATGAAACCTAAACAGCAATAATTGTTAAAAAGCGAGAGCGAAGCGAGCGCGCTACAATTTTTTTGACTCTTATCAAAAGAAAAATATGATCAAGATTCAAGCGCGAGCGAAGTGAGCGCGCTAACGCTTATAAAAGCAAGCAAAGAATTAATGGCTGAGCAAAGTGAGAACGAGATATATTTGTTTAGGATGGTTCTTAACTTAGTTAAATGACTAAAAGTTTCTACCATCCATTTCGTAAATTGTGATTAGGGTTGTAGGCATGCCCACAGTGCCCACAACGGTGTATCCGCGCATGCAATCATGACATCAATTTGAGACACATGTGCTTGGCTAGCTTTTATCTATACATAGTAATAACCACTGAATAATTTATCTATTCAGTGGTAATAACAACTCACTCCGTAGGTAGGACGAACTCATTATTTTGTAGCTTCGTAAGTTGCATTTGTGTAACTAAACTAAAACTAAATATACGACTCTATCGTATTACATACCAACTTCTGTTTTTTAGTTGATTTGAAAACTATTTATCTCAGTAACAAAAGTATTGTTGTTACATATTCTACTTAAATATCGCATAATAATATTTATTAAAAGAAATAACAATTCCACGTAGTCCACAAGTCAACAGTCCTACAAGTCCATGTAGGAGTTACTTAAAAATTAAGCGATTATTTTTCTTTGTGAGATTTGTAGGCATTTTTTGTATGAACTCAGGTGTTGCTTCATTAGTACATATTAACATAAATATGACGCATGTTTTGCTACACCCTGTCTATAGAATAGAAGATACCATTGTCAAATGAAAAATGTCAGCCATTTAGTTTACAAAGATAAGAGCAACTGTATAGCTAGTAAATCTCCATTTCTTAGCACTTAGGTCATTACAAGTAAAAGAAAATGTCTTTGTATATCTTAAACATTCGTTTTAATGAAATAGAAATGTTACTCGTAGTATACTCAATGAAGCATAATATTTGATGATACTATTATAAGAGAAAGAAAGAAAGAAAGAAAAACATTTATTCTAATTTTAATCATGGACACAGGATAACAGACATTATTTTGTGATACAAATAAAACATGAAATAAGACAAAACATGAGATGTTGTAACTGTTCTCACTAGTCCTTCAAGTGTATTTTGTAGTATTTATATTTTCCGCTAAAACTGCTGAACTGATTAATATGATGACCTTTTACATGGAGATACCACATCCACGTGGAAAGCCGCATAATTGCACATAAATGGCGCTTATCAAAATAAGCAAATGAACATTGTTGCTTATGTTAACTTAGTACTAACATCAGTGACCTGGAGCTCTATTTTTGAGTTACTCGCTTCAAAATGGCGAGTGATTTTCGTTCGAAGATAAATTAAAAGTCAACGAAAATAACTCGTTTTCGAACGAAAATTACTCGCCATCTTAAAGCGAGTGATTCAAAAATAGAGCTCCAGGTGCTCTATTTTTGATTAACTCGCTTGAGGCTTGTGATTTTCGTTCGAAAACTTATAAAAAATCAAAGAAAATCACACGACATATTATAGACGTAAGTAGTCGCAAAATCAAGCTATCTTATTTCAAATCCCTCCTGTGTGGATTTCAACTGATTTTCATTCCAAAATTGGACTTTAATCAATGTATAGGTATCACACGCCATCTTGATGCGGGTGATTAAAAAATAGGGCCCCTGTGACCACAGAAAAACAACACGTCTATATTTAGGTACTACGAATTCACTGTCTTCCTCACCGCGATCATAATCGTATGCTAAGGCCCTATTTCCTCATCGATATAATGGTAAAATGTCGTTACCAGCTGTTGTGTGTTTTGAAAAGATAATACCTTAACCAAATGTCAGAATGACTATTTTAATGACCATTAGTTCAGGTATTTTTTCCTAAAACACACAATCATAAATATTCAAGCCCTTGTTTACAAAAAATACCATTACTATCGATCACACAATTGGGCCTAAGTAAGTAAATACCTAGGTTAATATTTTGAAGGAGTAAAAATACGGACAACTTCCAATCTACCTAGAATCAATATCAGAGACAATGGGACAACAATAGTAGGCAGACAACAATCTGCGGCAGTCTAACCTTGAAATATCATAAAATTAATAAATCTCTCACCTGCCATGCAGCCAATAACGGCACACAGAAAAATTAGCAACCAACACGTCATCTTGGCTTCGTGACTTCACACAAAGTGGTCGTGATAATGAGAAACAATATTTGAAACGGCTATCATCACAACTAAGTAATTAAAGTATATTTTATTGGCACAAGTGGGGTTAGTAGTCATTATTGGATATGATTCATCTTATTTGTGGCGCTTTTTTAAGAGTTTTGTAGTCCAACTAGGAACCCTTATAACTTCGCCATGTCCGTTTGATTGTCTACCCGCGGCTTAACTCAGATACCTTGGTAGTCCTACTAACACCATTATATTATATTTAATATCACATTGACATAACACAACAAATAAATATCTTGTTAGTATATTATGAATTACGCGAACACTGATCAACAATGTAAATAAGTAAGCGCATGTTTAACTTAATTGAACATATATACATTATAATAATATAATTAAGTCTGTTAATCTGTTTGATGTAGCATGTGGTGTTTACCAGTAAATAGTTTCTGTATTTAGTACTTTTAGGAAATAATGCAATTGTAGTTTAAGACTTGTATCAATGCATGAAACTGTTGGTAGACCTAGTAAAATAAATAAATTAATAAATAAAATAAAATGAATTGCACTTGTAAAAAGCAACTGTTTCAGACAAGGGATCGAACCCTGTTCTTACGCTACCCGGGCGCATGCGTATCCCACTTGCCTGTTGAATTTGCACGTGATTGCTCTCACAATATCCGAAGGAAATATTTTTATAATATTTTACAATCGGTTAAGATGAAGGAAGCCAATTTATAATTATATTTTTCTTTTATAGTGTTTTGTCAATACAGACTAATAAAAAAATGCTCTCGTAAAAAGTTCGGTTAAGTAGTTTCCAAGATATCGCTCATTTGCAAGAAGGATGTCACAATTAAAAATGAGCATATTTTGGGAAATTAGGTTTTAAAGTTTGTAAATTTAATAAAAAAGTAACTGCTCCATGTAAGACCATATAATTATTTTTATTTTGTTCCCCATGAATTCAGCTTTTTAAAATAGTTTTGCTTGTAAATAGAAATGCAGACAGTTTTTTGCTATTCGTGTTTAAGTGTGAATATGGTAAAGTTGTGTCGTTCTTGTAAAAAAATATATTTTAAAATTTGTGAATTATCTTTCTTGTGTCATTGTTTATAATAAATAGTTCGTATTTTTAGGATTTATACTATTAGAATGAAATACTAATAGTACAGAAAATAATATTTTCATGGTTATTGTTTTATTACAAACAAGTCCAAAGCAAATGACAGTCTAATAAATAATTAGACAAATAATCAACTTGATAAAATGAATATCAAATCTTTTATAATGTATAAAATTATAAAGAGTTATCAACTGGTCTCAACTGATCTCGCTGAAGGGGTATCTCTCCTCACCCGTAACGGTCACATCGGGAGTTCCCCAAGGATCTCATCTGGGCCCCTTATTATTCGTAATATTTATCAACGACCTACCCAACAAGATATCTAGTAACTGCTTAATTTACGCTGACGATTTGAAACTGTTTTGCTCAAAAGAGAGCACAGACGACTGCGAGGCAATCCAAAGAGATTTGGATGCCATAACACAATGGTGTGGTCAGAACAGAATGTTTCTAAACATAAAAAAGTGCTTTACTTTATCCTTCACCTTGAAGAAGGATAAAATTACCTTTAGTTACAGCATTCATGGTCACAAGCTGGATCGTCACTCGGTCGCTAGAGACCTTGGAGTTTTCTTTGATGAGAGCCTTTCTTTTCGGGTCCACTATGATCATATAACCAGGAAAGCTCTTCAACTGTTGGGCTTCATCACCAGAAATACAAAGGGTTTCAGGAGTCAACAAGCAATATTCTGCCTGTATTCAGCTTGGTTAGAAGCACCCTTGAGTATGGGTCAGTAGTATGGTCACCATATTATAAGGTTCACTCTGCCTCAATTGAGCGTGTGCAGGAAAGGCTTCTAAGAACCGTCTGTTACAGGGAGAGATTGGGCAGAACTTGCTCTTCATACAAAGATAGACTCCTCAAATTTGGACTCACTTCGCTGCAAACTCGTAGGAATGAGCAGGAACTAATTTATCTGCACAAATTACTCCACTCGCATATTTATTCCCCCAGCCTTCTTGGTGAACTTAACCTAAATATTAGGCAAAATGCACGCAGGCCTAAATCCTTTGACATTCCTCTAAAACGCGACAATATTTCGTTTCATCAGCCACTGCTAAGGATGTGTAGACTATATAATACATGCACAAAAAGCAACCCCTGTCTGCTGGATATCTTCGAGCACAGGATACCACTGTTTCGAAAGCGTGTTAAAGATATTCTTACAAAAGCTTTACTGGACTAAAATTACTTTATTATTATATCAAGTCACATTTAACTTAACATTTAATATAAAAAACTTTAAAAAGCTGTCTTATATTTAAGGTGTAATTGCTACTTACATTTAATTACTAAAACTACAACTGCATGCAAATCATGTTGTGAAAACTATTTTAGGGTATCATTCTAGTTAGATTAGTTACTCGCTTTTTTTTTGTTATTGTTTTGAATCTTACCTGTATTGTTTTCCTAATAAAAATAATAATGAGTATAGAATGAACGCTGAACGCTATTCTTAGAATTAGTTGTAGTAGTTCCAGTAGCTGTGGAAGAAGATGAGGAGTTGCTGCTCACGGTCAGAACGGGCTCTAGTTCACGTTTATCATCTATATTCATGTTGGTCTCTGTTAAATTTATTTTGCAGTCTTCTTAATTCACTGATGGCAAAATTTTCAATAGTCAGATAAGAAATTCGTCGAACAAAATACAAATATAATTTGTCGAACGATACAAACACTATCGTAGATAATACGTACATTTAATCGACTGAAAACAAAAAATAATTGTATAAAACGTAATATCAAAAAATGTTCAACCATAATACCATTATACCATGCGCGGCGTTAGCAACAATAATAGCTTTTCAAACAATGTGTCGTTTAAAAACTTAAACTTTTTTTATTTATTATTATCAATAACGTAGTAAGTTAATTAATTCATACAAAGCGGATTATGTTTGATTATCAATAACGACACAAAGCTAAATAGGACTCATATTAGAGACAAAAATTTCAAGTTGAACAACGGCACAAAAGATGATGTGTCGTGTTTGCACTAAATTTTGAAATTTGCTCGGTTACTAACCTTATTAAGAATAACGTCATAAAACGATTTGTGTCGCTATTAACAAGAACAAGAACATGCAATCACTTCGACGACCTCGCGACAACTAAAATGAGTCGGTATCGAAAAAACGTACGCGTTCGAATGAGACAGACACATAGCGACACAACTTGTCTCGTTCGCTCATTTAACGGTTACGAGTTGTGTCGTTCTGTCAGAAAATAAAGTAAAATTTTCTCATTCTTTGTGTATATGTAACTAAAAATCACCGGTTTTTGAGATGTGACGTCCTTCTTGCAAATGAGCGATATGTCAAATCAAATCAAAACGTTTATTTGTAAATATTTGGGTACAAGTACATCAGATGTCATAAAATGTAAAGAAAGGTGCTCCAAAATATGCTATGATGTAGCGTACAAATGTTTAACATTAAAAACATTGAGTAAGTAAATAAATAAAAATTTAAAAGTTCAACTTAACTTTTTTTTTCTAATCTATGTTTTATATTGTAACACGTATTGCACATAATATTATTACTACACAAAAAAAAAAAAATTTAAGTAAGCAATAAAAAGTTATTTGAAAAGTTTTATCGCCTTCAAAAACCGACTACCGATCGAGCAACGACTCCAAATGAATTTGTTAGCGGCGGGGCTTTGGAATATTCAGCGTGGCTCACTTTTTTTTAAAATTAGATAACTAGACATTTTGCCATTATTCCTCCTGATGTTTAGTGACAATTCAGCATAAGATGGACTATGTCTGCCTAGTAACAGCCTATTTACTCTTTTCTTGAAATCGTCAAATAATATTCGTTTTACACTGAGTGGAAATTGAACGGATTAAATTGGATCGCAATACGCCTCCTAAAACCTTCAAAAATCAATAGATTACAACACTAATATAAATCAAAAATATACTATGGTAAAACTTCTTAAAATGTCAGGTTTTTGAATTATAAGCTGTCATTTAAATCTAAAATTAGAGCATCCTTTACTGCCTGTTTATAGGTTAGGTTAGGTTAGGTTTAGGAGATTTTGGCATACAATATTTCATTTGTAAAATAATGCTAGGAATCATTTTTTAAGGTTTTATTGATACTACCGGCCATTACTTTCCAACAAATTTTGGCGGGCCGAAAAGTGGACCTCCGGGGTACGTGCATGCTGCCTTCTAGCCAGCCGAGCGAGAATAAGGTAGTGTAGTAGTATTTTTTGATTACAAAGTTTTGCACTAAGAAACTTGCAAAATACCATCTTGTGGACATTTAGGACACTAAATTTGAATGTTCATTTGGTTTGCTTATGATCCACAAAACTGAAACTGCAAGACGTGCGGATCTGAAAGCAACTAGTGAATAGTTTTCAGAGTGGACCACAGATGTCGTTACTGGTGTCACGCAGGCCATACATCCATAGAGTACCGGGGCCTGAACTAGCCCAATCGCCTGGACACTCCGCTGGAGGTGGAATAGTAGACACTCACGGGAACAGGAAGAGGGGCAGTTGCGATTGGGGCACATCCATCACCTTGCAGGCCGCGCGGCAACGTGCGGACATCCTAGAACACCGGGAGTCCTGCGGGGCTCCAGAGTTGACGCCGGAGAAAAGACGCCGTCATCCTAACCGCCTAGAAAGAGCGAAGAAACACGACCATACAACAGCTCAAAAAGCGGCCCAATCCCAAACCTCGATATTAACAGAAACAATATTTAATTAAGGTGCTAAAATGACAATTTACTTAACCTCGGTCTAAAAACCATTGCATCTTTTGTTTTGAATCAATGGAAATGTTCGCTGAAACAATTATGAACTGATTGAGCACATGTATATTGATGACGCGTGACGTTCGGGGTTGGTTATTATGAGTAGAGCATTTGTCTTGAGCTAGTTAGGTATATTAAACACAAGTAGATAAACAAAACAAATGAATCATTTTCAGCATTAGTAATTTCACTCATAGCTTTTGAAATCTATGTAAAGGAGTAATGTAATTTAATAAAATTGAAATAGGTCCCCCGATTTCCTTAAAAAACCCGTCCGCCCGTTTTTCCAGCCATGTGTTTCTTATCTAAAAATAATATTATTTTAATTATCGTAGTATTTAAATACATTTTAGACAAAAAAATTAAACAAGACATGCATCAAATCATTAAAAAGAAACCTAAAAACTTTCTATTCGATAACGATTTCTTTATAGTACTGTATTAGTTAATCAAGTTAGTTAACTACTTAACTACAAAACAAGTTAGTTATCTACTTAACTACACAAATATAATCCAAACTATTGTTCACAAAAATTAGGGACCCTAATTTTTTGTGTCGTCACTCCTTTCTGCGTATTGTTGATCGAAGTATTGAATACAATGACTCTATGTGTGATCAGCTGGTATCCTTTATTTGTTCTAGAACCCACTTTTATAATAATGTAGGTGCTGCGTTTAGTATCAGTATAGTGTAAACCTGTGCAGATGTAAGCATGAAGGCACAAGTGATATTTTATAGCGCACTAGCGTTTCTAATACAACTTGCAGGTGAGAAATGTGCAATTATTTCATTAATTTTCACGAAAAGACTAGAAGATTTAGAGACAAAAGGTGTATAAATCTAAATCAAATTATAATATTCTTCCGTTGATGTAATTTATATAGGGGGTACTATTTGTGTAAGGCTTACAACGAAATTGAGAATTTTATCAATGTTTTGTTTGCGGCGTTTTTCCGGTTAAAAATAGCTACGAAATGAAAATTACGGCCTAGATCTGTCCATTACTATTACGTTTCCAACACCTATGGGTTGGCTAGAAGAGATCTCTTTAATGGATAAGCCTACCTTTGTTCACATTGTGACCTCATGTATTTTCTGTACAACTGTTTTCTGTTCTGTAAAGTGCATAGAATATATTACTTCATACGAAATGACGTTCCATATTTAAATAATGCGTTAGTTAGTGCCCTTGATTGAAGTAACAAAACACGCGATATCTTTGTTAACTTGGAACAAATAAAATACTAAATCGTTTGTTTCAGCTTCTTACCCATACGCTACAGATTTGCAGAGATACTCAAGTCCATATCAAAAGAGACAATCAAACTCTCAACGATCATACCAAAATGTCGGACAGCGTTCATATGATGGTGCTTATAACCACCCAGCCCCACAATACCGAGAGCAAGAGCCTTTAAGGCTTAACCAAGACAATTACTATGCCAGAAACCAAAAACCGTACTCTTCTATACAACCGGAAGTAACAAGCGAACAGTATGTCAACCAACAAAGAATACCGAGTCAGTATTACGCTGACAACTTTCAAGAGCCTATCCATAACCAACACGATAACTGGAGGGGAGCTGATGACAGAATAAATGAATACCAGCCTGCTAAAGTTAATTATCCAGAAGTTACCGTCACTGACCAACAATACCATAACTATCCAAAGCCAGATGTCCAACATAATAGATACCCTGAAAATGGTAGGGAAAATGTTAGAGAAATAGCAAGTCCTGCAGAAGATGCTTATTATACAAAACCAAATCAATTCAATGAATCACCTCATCAAGAAAAAATTAGGCATCAAGTGCCGCCCAGACATGTCCCCTCAAATAGTATATCCCTGGAAGATATAGCACAGTTAAATCTTCCACAGATATTAATTGATAGGTTGTTTGGACCACCCATTCCGTCAGTTCCAACTCGTCATATTTACTCGAGCAACAACGCCTTGAAACAAGTGGACGACCACTACCTACAAGTGGAACCGGTTGAAGTAAAACATATTCCAGAAGCACCACCTGTACCGACCCCTGCTGTGCAAGGAACCCCATTGAGTGCTAGTGAAAGAAGTTTGGCACACGCTGGCAACCCTGTGGAGACTATACCAGAACCTCTGGCCCAGCCAAGTATGTATTTTTTTAAATCTTATAAGTTGTATGCTATAGGTATATTAAGTTTAATTAAATAACGCTGTCATTGATTGTTTCAGACCCAACAAACTCAGTTCTGTCTAATCCAAGAATTCAGAACGTTTTATCTACTACAAAACATAAAAAACGTTATTTAGTTATTCATCCCAATGGAACAGTTGAACACGTAGATAGCTTGGAAACTGTTTCTAAACAACACCCTAACTACGTTTTGGTCAACGCTGGCAATGTCGTTCCTAATGCTGGGAAAACTGGATCTGCAGTTACACCACCTACACAGCCAGCAGTTGAACAGACTACTGCTATCAATAAAAAACCAATTCCGACATTGAAATATGAGCCATCTGATTTTAAACTCGACGTCATAGTGTCAAAACCCACAACTCACAGCCCTAAAGCTATTCCAACTTCAAGTCCAGTCCCCGTAGCCCAAACTCATGTCAATGCGACACCAAAACCTGTGCCTAAAACATCAAAGGCGGCGCCTGAAATATCAAAAGCTGCGCCTAAAATACCAAAACCTGCACCTGAGACACCAAAACTACCGCCTGCAACACCAAAACCTGAGCCTGAAACACCACACCCGGTGCCTGTAACGTCGAAACCGGCACCTATAACACCAAAAACTAAACCAGAGATACCGAAACCTGCACCAGCCACACAAAAACCCGAATCTGTGACTCCAAAAACTGAGCCTATCACAGCAAAAACTGCGCCGGTGCCACCTACCCCAACTGCTGTTACTGAACCTATGACACCCGCTTCTCAAGCAACAGCTGTTTCTTCTGGTTCAAATACAACAGCAACTACATCTGATAATAACGGATCAAACACCACATCTTCTGAACAAGCAGAATCCTTAAGCCCCGACCCTGTAGAAGCACATACGCCGCATGCCACAACTAAACCAAATCCTCATACTCCTTCACATACAAGCAATACCACCCCAAAGTCATCGACACCTGAAAGCACACAGCCAGTGAAAGCAGAAGTATCACCTCCTCCAGTGCCAGAAGAAGAAGATGCTGTGAATCAACCTCATAATAAACAAGATACCACCACTTCTGCCGAAGTAGAAAATGGTGCACCAATTACTACAAAGCCTTCTGTAGAGTCAGCTTCAACTGATAAACTACCACAAGAATACGTTCAGGAGGTACCAACTGAAAGTTCTACTTCCCCGTCAGTCACCGAATCGACTTTAGCACCTGATCAAACAACTGTAACCGTTTTGGAGCTAGATGATCACTCACAAGAAGCAAATCCCAACTCTGCCACTACTAAAGCTCCTTTAGTTATATCTTATGAGTCTCCTGAAGAATCGACGAAGAATATTGATGAGTTCGTTGTAAATGAAGCGAGTAAAAAGGTGAAACCAAATCCTTCTGAGCAGGTGCCTGATTTGGGCAATTCGAGTGAGTTTAAACAAATAAGACAAAATAAACGGCCTATTTTTAGTGTAACTAGTATTCATTTTGGTTGTATATTTTCAGATGTCCTCGACCACGTTTCTCATAAGCCAGTTGTATGGTTCCGTACATCGGATCCAAACTTTTGGAAGAAATTGTCTGATAGCAACACGGACTTCGATGTAGTTTACTTCTTCCAAATCCACAACCAACCGAAGATTGTGCACGACACTAAAACTACAATGTTTCCTAACGGCACTATCTCGGAGGAGATCACTGAAACAACGTGGGATTTTGAAGGCGGTATGTTCATTTCGTACATTTTTATATGTTTACTAGCTCTTCGTTACATCAGGATTTTATATGGCTCAGTCTGTCGAATCCTAAAAGATAAATTGGTATTTTGTTTCATGGTATAAATACAAATAATAATGAATAACATATGTACATCATGATAGAAATATATTTTTTCTCTAGACTTGAACTCTGTTCCTTGAAACAGTTGACGTTGAAGGTGGTGTATAAAATAAGGAGAGAGATAATTGTTTGGCAATAAGATAAGATAAGATAAATCACCTTAAGGCATTGAGTCCGCCAATTGTACAACTTACAGTACAATGACGTTAAAAAATAATAATTAATAAACTCTTTAATGCTCATCATCGCGTAGGTCTATCTTTGCTCTTATAAATTGCACTTGTAAAAAGCAACTGTGACAGACGAGGACAGTTACTTTTTATAAGTGCAATTTATATCATATAGGTTTGTATAGTGACAAAACACTATATAAACAAATATCTTTCTAGGATTTTACTTGATTTAGGTACATTTTTTTTACAGATGAACCAAAAGTGAAGAAGACTATCAAAATCACCAACTCAGAAGACAAATGAAGCAATAAATCAATTTATTTACATTTGTTTTTTAATTTTAGCTTGATGTGTATAAAACTCTTTTTTTTATTTATAATTCTACGATTGTAACATAAGGACTCTAAACTTATTGCGCGTCAAAAACCGTTTATGATTCTCGAGTTGATGAAATTGAAATACGCGGCAAACAAAAGTTGAAAACGCATACAGATTGTTTGCATTTGAAAAATTTTTACCCCCAACTTTGTTGCAACAGGCATTTCATTCCTGAACAAAAGCGATAAAAAAAGGAACATTTTACATTACGTAACTGAAACAGTAGACGTTTCAGGAAAATTAAGTAAATATGTAGATTTGGTATTTGCAAATGCGAGCTCCCTGCCAATTAAAGCGATAAATTTCCCGGGGTGAAAAACCCCTTTTTTTGTTTAACCGTACTTCCAAATAGGGGTCGAATCGAATGTCAATTGTGTATGGTAAAGTCTGCATTGAGAACGAAATGAGCACAAGAGAAAATATTTAAATTCGAATTACCTCGAGTAAGGTAAGACAATTTTTTAACGACGGAAATTCAGTGTATGTCTTTTCCTTGACAAGTTCATAACTTAAATTGGTCAAGTTCAGAGCTAAGATTAAGAAGAAGAATGATATAAGTCAGAAAAAAGAAAAGTGGAGAGTTGCGTGAAGAGTTTTCACTCCGCGCTAAAGAGGACTCGTGAAGGCAGCAACCACCAAACCCAGTTCCCATTTCGCATGTGGAGACGTATAACAAGTCCAACCAATACCAATAATACATTTTGCGATTACTATTATTCGTAAGTAGATAATCTACTGGGGGCGTATTGCGATCCAACTTAATCCGTTCAATTCCGAGGCAGTTCAATTCTGACTCAGTGTAAACGAATATTATCAATATAATAATATTATAAAAATACTACAATGGTATAAATATTAATACTTATATTGTTCTATCATAGTAATATTATCAATATAATGCGAAATTGCAGTTAGAATTGCTAATTTGACAGTAAAGCAGAGCGTTTTAACTGTCAAAACTGCATCGCAATATTCGCAATACGCACCCTGGTATTACTATTATTGGTATTATTAAACAAACCAAAAAGGTGTCAATCGTACAAACAATTTATTACAGAACTGACAAGTGTTATCTTTCGCATATTGTCTCATTTCTTGGTATTGTTTTGTTCAGTGATGATTAAATCGGCTGTATCTTGTTTCACGTACAATAGGAAAGAAATTACTGCAAATATATCTAGGTAGGTAAATAGAGTTGTTTATTCACAGACAACGAAACGGATAAGTGCATTCACAATTTGCACTGGCTCAAAAGAACGTGTGTGTATTTCGTGTGACAGCTTTATTTTGAAATCCTTTGATGCAGTCCGAACACAGATGCATTTACGCTGCTTATCAAGTCACCATATTCGTAAAAAAGTTCGCACATATAAAGAACGAGTAGGTAGGATGTCTTACTGATATTTATTAATTGAATGAGTACAGTTGAATGTGCCTTCATCACACTAAGTAACTTTTTTAATGTTTCGTTTATGTTAATTGCTTGGTTTTTGCGTAATAAATAAGTTTTGTATAATATCGTCATTTCTTTAATGTTGGGTTGATGCAGAATCTGATTTGACGTTCAATAATTTAAACATACTACCGCCAAATAATGACTGCTGACGTATACAGTAATAATATTTTATTACTTATTTTTGTGTAAATAAGTGGATGTGAGAATGTGAAAATAAATGGACATCTGCTTGACGTCAATCAAATCACGCAATAGCCTGACCTCGTTGCGTATAAGTACTAAACTAACAAAAAATATTTGTTGTTGAAATTCCAAGTTTGTTGCGAAATTGTTTTGGCTGAAGATATCGGCTTTTGTTCTAACGTCATCGTTATTTGTATATTTTATATTTAATGTTAGTACGGGTCCTTGCCCGCTGTACCTGACATTGCGATTTAATTGTACCGTGTTGTTATACAGGGTGTGGCCTGTAATAAGAACAAAAAAATAATTATAGGCCCTTTAAGTAACCAGTTATCAATTCAATAGCTTTAATTTATTAAAATTAAAAATAAAAATATTGTTATTTTCTTACAAAATAAATCGAATCGCAATGTATTGCAAACAAATGTGTCCAGTCATAGAACTTGACATTGTCATTTACTACAACGAGTTAGCAATTTTAATATACATTGACTAGAGATTATAACTTTGGATTAAGTACTATATCTTTTAGTTAAAACATTTTGGAGCACTGTGACCAGGTCAAGGTAACTACGAATTTTTTGTAGAATCATTGATTAAATATTTTGCTTCTATTACAGGCCACACGCTGTAAACGTCGTAACGTATATAAAACAGTCAGCAATCGCTGAGAAAATGCCGCCATAATACTCTCTAAATCTATATGGTACGAAGTCGAACAACTTCTTACGATTTTAAAGACTTTTGCATTCATACGGCGTGGTCATAAGATCTTTAAATAATATTTTGTACCCGTCAAAAGATATGTTTCACTTCGGTTCACACACAGTCTTACAAATTCCAGTCAAATTTAGGTTTAGCCACAGGCCAAAGATGGATGAAAGCTCAACTCGAGCCCTCATTTTACTAGACAAAAGTTCTCTTTTAACCTAAAGGTCATGTCTCAAGCACTGCCCAACAAAAGTCAGGTTACCCGGGCAAATGGCTCGTTACTCAAATAAAACATTCAAATGGCCCTTGAAGGGTATTAACAAACTTTTATTGGTCCTTTTGCAAGTTTTGAAGAAATAAGAAATGCCTGTTGGCTGTAATTTGATGGTGATGTGAACTAACTTCTAAGTCATCTCTAAGTAGGTACGATTAAAATACTTATAGCTCTGAATGGCCCACATGGGCAAATGAGCTTACGTTAAGATAAGCTATGTCTAGCAAAAAATACCTTACCCATGGGGATTTTAATTTATGCCATTTCGAAAAGGTATTAGAAAGAAAGAAAGAAGAAAGAAAGAAAGTATTACTTGTTCAAAACACGCACAATCGTACATATTCAATGGTGGTTTATGTAACCATTAGACGTTAAGTTAACTGAGTATTGATTATGAAGCGGGGCCTGAGTAGTGGTTGCTATTCTGTCCAATAGTGTCGCAAAACCCATAATTTTTTATCATTTACGAGTATATTAGTCGTTCCATATAAATTCTACATACAAAAGTTGATTTCTTCCTATCAAATAAAAGAGGACGTCTACCCACAAAACTGAAAAAGATTTTCCAATTTATCTTTTAGTCCCCTAACTGTATTTATAAACTTTACAGGTCGTTTAGAGTACAAAGGTCAAGTAGAGGTTACCCACGACGTCTAATCTTATATCTTCGTTAAATCTTTTGACTAGTAATGATCGCTGTTTTTGTACCGATCAGACGATTTTTCTTTTGAGATAAAAATATCTTGGTCACGATTAAATTTGTCCTCAAGACGTAGACGTTTATAAGGAGTAAGATTAACGACTCCAATGTTTTGATTGAAAGCGAAATATTTACCACAGTTTGGGTAATCAAAGGATAGGAAAAGGTACTCCACTTCATAACCTAGTTTAAGTAAGTGCTCAACTATAAACACTAAACTTATCCCTAATTTACCCTAAATAAGTATTCAGACTAGATAAAGAAGCGCTAGGTAATGAAAAAAGTTACAAAAAATATATAACAGTAATCCTTGGTTTTTGTAAAAAATAATAATATATATTTTACCGCATAGAAAACAATTTCTTGTAAATTTTCTTTGCCCAGAAGCAAAATTTAACGAGTTGAACATATTTCGTATCGGAATAAAAGCATCTTTTGCGGCTTCAATAAATAAAAGACACGTAAAAGCCATTAACGAGTTCTTTTCAATTACAGTCATCGGGTACAGTCGGAGGCGAAAGTAAATACTGATTTGAATAAATCCCTCTGAAACAATTTGTAAAGAAACTTTATCCTTTCACACCTTTTGTTTTGAAAGTTTCTACTAACATTTTTATCTGCTTTACATTTAGCCTTATTGTATGAAACTTTTGATCGGACTTGGCACAATTAAAAAACATCTGTTTAATAGTTCATGTTAAACCAGCGGGCCCAGCGAACCCCCGGCCCCGTTCTGCGGACGGCTAACCAAATGTCGGGATGGCTATTTAATGATCATTGGTTAAGGATTTTTTTCGTGAAAACGCACACAATCGTAGATATTCAACAACGAAATTTGACCATTGGTTGAGTTAACTATAGATCACGCAAGTGGGCCTAAAATACACTTCGACATTATGACTTGTGTGTAAACATTCACATAAATGACATACAGGTTTATCTTTTTGAATTCCTACGAGCTATTTGCAAAGATGAAACAGTTTTCTTTTTGACTCTACAGTTGCTTTATTACAGCTAAAAAGAAACATGCGCTAGAAAGGCTTTACAATCGAGATGTTACCAAACTATTGTTCTTTTCTGTGTTGGCGCCATTACATTAACCTCAACCTCACACAAAATGGCGGACAGAATAAGGAGACGGACTCTTTGAATAGAATTTCATAAAGCTCCCAAAAGAGCTTTTAACGGGAGAGTCCTGAATGAAGCTTTAAAGTTCTGGTTAAAATGCAGCATTTTGTTTGAGCTATTACTTAGAACGTAGCGTTATTTTGTGTTGGCGAGTATTTCACGAAGTTTAAATAATGGGCTGTGCTGGATTCTAACTTCCATCTTTTGTAATACTTACGCATCTTTTGCTAGGATAATAATGTATGACTTTGCAGCTTTTTTGATTGCAAATAATAATATTAATGTAGCTTAGTACACTAATTAGCAGAATAATGAGCAAGATATATTATAAAACTGGTAAGTTATTTCCGATAATAGAAGAAAACGTGGACAAAAATTGGATGATAACTATTGACCTGACCATCAGTCATCAAAAATTCTGCATACCTCTTACTCAATCTCTATTAAATAATCAATGACGTCATATGAAGAATGGCCAAGATATTTTCTTGGTCGTACGGTTACTTGGTTATACGTATTATATGTATGTGTGTAGCAAGTGAAACGTTCACAATAATAAGACCCCTTGAATATGCTTGACGGACTCTCCGCCTTTATACTTAGTACAAGCATTTTAAGCCCTTACCCTAACTACATGGCTTACTTTCGCTCTTATAATCCCTTTAATGTTATATTAAATACGTCTGTTGGGCAAAACATCAACAGTTCCTGAAGCAATAAATAGTTTTCATCTCTCCTGTTCGGAAAATAGCACTTTCCTGTGAAGATAGCCGGGTGGAAAATAGCTCTTCCATCCCTAGGGTGGAAAGTAATTTAGTTTTAATTGGCATGGTATAGAGTCAAGGCATGCAGTCAAAGCTTGGGTCAAAGATAATTGAGTCACATTATATTATAAAAATAATAAACATTTTTGCTTAGCTATACACCGAAAAACATGTTTATTATGATCGTTGCTATAAAAATATACAATTGATTCAATCTATAATTAAAATAGACAATAATTAATTACTAATCTTTTAAGAATTTTAATAATCTGTGATTAAAATCTTCGGCTTCCCGCCATAATACCAAGATGACACTTTTTTTTATTTTTCATTGTCAATGTATTTTTTTTCTTTTTGAATTCTATGCCTTATTTTTAAAATTATGACAATTATTATCTGTGGGGAAAATTCGATCGATATTTTTTACAAGGATTTTAATTATTTCGTATCGTCTGCTTTTTCGTACTGTTTTCATGTATTCGTGTCGTTAATTCTTTCTTATTATGTTAGATGATTGGAGAACTGTAAATTAACTGTCTTTTTGTGCAAAAACTTGAGTTTTCCATTCTCGCTGTACTACATAATACCTCACCATGACATCTACAACCACTATTGTAAATTTAATGTTTTTCCTCACAGTCGAAATGAAAAATAGTATGTTTAACTCGGGTGACAGTACCATTTCACTCTCGAATTATTGGCGCTCTCACTTCGTTCGAGCGCCAGAAACATCTCGAGTGAAATGGATCGCTTTCTCCCCTTGTATAACAATCTACTATTTCTGTGCACATGCGTCAAGTGTTCACTTTCAGAGTTTGTCCCGAGTTTCAAGTGATCACTTTCCGAATTGTTTCGAGTTCGATCTCCGTTCGAGCAGTGGTTTTGTCTGTTAATAAGTTTGGGAGCGAAATAGTTTTGATATCATTTCAGTTGTGTTGCTAAAGTTTTTTTACGAACAGTTTTTTCATCACTTCTTCCGCTAAAGTTTTTCATGTTTCAGGTTGGATTGCATTATCTGTTTTGATTTATTACAAGCGTGAAATAGATGCCAAGCTCCATGCAGAAAAAAATATGGTTCACAGAAGTAGTAGCAGATCCAGTGGATTGATTAATTTTACGTTACAAATTCAAATGATCAATGTTGATTTAGTGTAAAAAGATCTGTTTTATTAAGACTAATCGTAAATGGGCTTTAGTAATTTTGAATAGATTTTGTACACTTCCCGTGGTTGAAAACAGCTGTACCTGGGGCTGGGGCAAAACCGAATTGATTTCCATGGAATAATAAAGCTGTTTTTCTTTATTACCCGAACAATTTTGTTTTCAACTTATTAAACTAGATAGGCCTTTTTCTACAAAGCTGAACGAAACTGACAAAACCTCAAAGCTTTTTTTATTAAAGCAATTTCAGGACCCACAAAGAAACACAAAGAGAATCTGATCGCCAAAGGTAGCGGTGACAATATATCTTGAAGCAGTAGGCTGTCATTCTATTATGAAACGAATTATTTATAGCAACTTTGAGTTAATTAAGTAGCTGTTTGTCATGGTAAGGTAACATCGTTTAGTTACGGATATAGTAATTTGGTGCAAGAGAGCATTAATTTATATTATACGTTACGTTACATTTAAAAATGTAAAATATACAAAAATCAATGATTTTAACCATTTTCTACTTCAGAAAAATTTTGAGGCTTGTTTATTTTTTAAATAGTTACACAGGAAAAAAGTTTTAGCCGTTGGCCATGCTTATTAAATTTCTATTGTAATACTGAGTGATACGATTCTACACGGCTCGTTTGTGGCAAGTTCCTTTGCGGACGAAATAAACTACTTCCTCAGAAAACAATATTTTATGGAAGCACCGAAACAATATTTTCGTTAGATAGAAAATGGGAGACTTTCTTTTGATGTTCGTTAAGAAGGAAAGGTTGATAAAGAAGGTAGGTATGCTAGATTTAAAGGGAAGGTCTAGCAGGCGTACTACTAAATACGAAATTCGTCAGTACGATTATCGTTTTGCGGATCCTAAGTATGCAATCCTTACAACGAAATGCTTCGTATCCGCAAAACGATAATGGAATTGACGGATTGCGTTTTTCATAGTAGGCCTCCAGTTATGTTGATTCCTACTTATTTTAAAAGGTTTTTTTAAGAATCAACTTTCGTTAAACTCAGGAATTGGGCAAGCCTTGCAACTGAGTTAGAAGACTGCCATAGTTTGAAGAAATGCAGGTGAACCTACACTCTACTTTTTTGTGCAAATTAACTTAGTTGACGATTTCAGCTTATTTCTCTAATGACTTTTAAAGTAGGTACACGCGAGCTACACAAAACAAGTACGTGTATAGGACTAAAACTGTACAAAATTTTTAACGTCATCATTTTTATAATTCTAACGTAAAAACATCTTACAACGATACAACACCCCTATAAGTACAACATCGAATCTTCCGTTACATTTTAGCCTTCGTAACGATATCGTTGGCTTTATACACCGTTGATGCAATAATAAAAGTTTGACAGGCACATATTCATTTACGAGGCCTACGTAAAGTGCAGGGTTTATGAGGGTCGGTTTATGAATTGGCCCAGCGAGTAGTGATGTCATTTGACTCAATACATCGATGGTCTCTTTTTACAGTGATAGGTAGTAATTATGTAGTCTGCAAATATTTAACGTTCAAAATATCATCTCTATCTCCTCTATTTCAACTATTATGTGGGCAAAACAAAAATGAAATTGATCTTCTTGAATTTAATAGATTTAAACATTGAAACTCAATGTATGTAATAGCACATCACAGATTGCAACACAGCATACATACAAGACATATAAAAAGTTGTCCTATTTGAATTGCATATATCATAAACTTAATACATTAAATAGCAAGTTCTAACTAATTAAACTAAAATTAGGAAATCAATACTTACATTAAACTACCCGTCGATACTGGTTTCTGTCTTCTATCTATTGATACATCACTATCGGCAACATTGCGCCGCCGGTACATAGAAAGGGAAGTTTATTAATCCGAAAGCATTTTACGCGATATTCCCGTCATTTAACGTTTTGCTTTTCCTTTCAAAATTGACTGTTATGCCCTATTTTCTTTAAATGTATTTCAAAGAAAGATACGTATATTATGACACAGCTATATGTAAAGGGCTTACTTCTGCCATTTATGTATGAAATTGACAGCAGCGCTGCTAAAGTCGCCAAAGTGTGAAAGCGCTCTAAGAGAGAGGAACTTTCTTACTTTAACCAACAGGTAACCCGCTTTATTGAGTCTTTGCCTGCGGGGTACAGGGGCGTGGGGGGAGGCGATAGCGGGTTACGCGCGGGGTGCGGGCGACGCGGAAACATTCGCCTGCGCCGCTCACTAACCGCGCTCTCGTCTCCCCCGCACCCCTTTGCTCCGCAGGCGAGGTCTCAATTTCGCGATGCTTTAACGTTCTGGTGTATAACTAACATTGCAAAACCAAGTGCGATTTGGACTCGCGCAAGAAGTGTTCCATACCATTGACTAGGTTAACAACATAGATGAATATTTCAAGTGCCTACCGGTTGCCATTATTGATATCGAGCAAAAAATCGCGTTTGCTGTAGGTGTGGAAGGCCTTTCATTATTTTTGTTTTTATGTATTGTTATAGCGGCAACAAAATTACATAATTTGTCAAAATTTCAACTATCTATTTAACGCTGTTTTTGGGATACAACTTGGTGACAGATATACGGACGGACAGACAGTGGAGTCGATAGTCGAAGTTAAAAATAGGATTCCGTTTTTATCCTTTGGGTACGGACCCCCAAAAATACATAAATGTGTAGATAATACATGAATAGAACACGTGTCCTATAAAATGAAACAATACCTTCTTACAATGGATATTGGATGTAACAAAAGGCTATTAATTTTGATAATAGGCAATTCATGTTTATTGGACAAACTAACCTTCATATATCAGTTGGAAAACTGATCAAATATTTGAAATCCGATTTACAATTTAATAATTTTGAACAATACAAAACCAAGAGCATGTTTGTATTTTATATACTCACTTGTTAGACGAATAATCGATTATGGCATTACTATGATATACAATACTAGCACGCATGGACAGCTAGACCTGGTACCTATAGATCGTTTGACATTAGATCGATATTGATTGTATTGTTTATTATTAGTAGATTTATCCCACACATATTTTACTGCATTGAATAATGTTTAATTATTACGGAATAAGACTATTTATCACACACCGAGTTTTTCCTTAAACTGACCAACGTTACGAGGTGCAAAGTAACATTCGCATCGAGTGTGTTACGCATCGAGCATGTTACGCTGTGTTCTAAAATCGGTGTAACATGCTCGTCAAAACTCTGTACAAAACCGCGTTACAGTCAAAGGATTCGCCAAAAAACCGAGGAGCAACGAGTCGCTTGTTGCTCGCTGGTTTCTTCTTAACGCGACGTACTGACTGCACGAATGCTCGCTGTGTAAAATGTTACATTACACCTCGTAACGTTGGTCAGTACCCACCTTAAAAGTACCTTTTTGTTAAAGCTATTTTCAATATTATACCTCTAAATGCTACACGAGTAAAGCGAATACCTTATGATTGATGCAGAATGAGTTAGTTTAATTAAATACAATATAAACGTAATAAGTTAAACGAATCCATTCAAATCATAATCCGCACATACTCCACTCGGCATATAAATAAAGTTCAACCACATTCCTTGATTTATGTCGAGTGAGCTCTTGAATACGGTATTGAGAAATTTAATCTAAATTTAAATTCATACGCATGCTGAAAAAAAATACTTAAGAACCTTTAAAATGGAGTAAAAATAATGTGTATAGTTTTGCGAAAAGCGTGTTAAACTCTGGATAGTTTAAAACGGCCTCGTTGGTGTAGCATTTAGTTCGCTGTTTACTACCAAAGAGGTCCCGGATTTGAAACCCGGGTCTCGGGTCGAAATTTGTTTCTGGGTTTTTAGGGTTCCGTAGCCGAATGGCAAAAAACGGAACCCTTATAGTTTCGTCAAGTCTGTCTGTCTGTCTGTCCGTCCGTATGTCACAGCCACTTTATTCTGAAACTATTAGCATCACACAGCTGAAACTTGGTAGGTAGGTGTATTTTATAATAAAAAATGACATTTGAGGGGGGGCTCCCATACATGAAACCTGTGCGTGTGGGGTGTCTATGGATAGGTCTTTTAAAATGACATAGAGGTTTCTAAAACCATTTTTTTCTAAAAGTCACTTTTTTTAAAAGTGCACTTGTAGGACCATGGCAGTAAACACCGCCATTAAATAAGTGTTCCTCTGGTGTTGGGGAGCAGCAACATCAGTGCAGGCAAAAGGCTGAAGATATAGTATATCCTGAAAGGCTTTTGACTGAATATTAGGAGCTGGGCAACCCCCGGTTATTAACCGCGTCGTGGAAGGTATAAGGGGAAACCATTACACTATCTTCCCTAATTTAACAAGAAACCTGATGATGATGATGTATATATAAGTTATACAGTATAACCATGTTTTAGGCAAATTTTTTTTTTATTTATTCATAGTCATAAGCGTTGAGTATTACCAATTTTGGAAATAACTTTACGGTCACGTCTCATCATCGTGTAAGTCTAAGAACACTCATCTTCAGAAACGTCTTAGAGTTTTTAAACTGTTATGGCGCCGAGGCGTGCACCAGCTCATTAATTTTCTCAATTAATCACAGATAGCGTCGCTCCGTAGAATCGCAAGTAAGGCGCGGGACATAAATCTTGGGATTAGGCTAGACTTGCTGGTCATCTTTTGCGATGAGCTCCTGTCGTTTATAAATTGCTGGTACGTTTTACAAGATAGTGACAAAAATTTAAAAAGAGGAACATCCGACTTGATTTAAACGTATTTAGATTGCTTAGTGTTACTTCTGATCACTAATAAATGTTATTGTATGCACATGCATTTTTACATAAGGTAAGGATTTGAGCCCCGATTCTCACGTCAGTAAAAGTTTTTCCGAGTGGTAATTGTATTACGGGTTTCACCGTTTAACTGCAAAATATCAAGTGACATATCCACATGTTAAAAAAAACTACGAGACATCATCATCACAGGTCGATTGCATGGAAATCGATACCCCGAGAAAGCAAAACTATTTTTTCTTAATAAATAGAAAATTCGATTGGTGACCTTTTTCGAATGTGAACTGCATGAGAATTGGGTCCCTGGGCTGGTAAAAAGGTACTGAAATTGGAATTGTTTTGATATTTTGTCGAAAATAATTCACATTGTGAACAGCCTGAGAATAATTCAGCCATAACAGCACTTTCACAAGAAAAATTAAAGGTGCATTCTATATTTTATGACCAACGAAAAGAGGAAGGCTGTTGTAAATCACGTCAACATGTCACGCACGTCTTGCTGCCTTGTTCACGTCACGAAAGACATACCCACCTTCACTCTGTTCACGTTTCTAAAACCGTGGCTACCCTTGGGATATCCCAAACCGGATCGTACTTGAGATGTCTATAACGACGAACTCAAGAATTCCGATTTTGAAAAAGATCGTTTATAGATATTACTATTTTTACTGATCATTTAACTGTCGAGTTTTTGTAGGTAATGTAGCTCTATGATGAGTGACGGTAGTTTAATTTAATTTTTCATAACTATGTCATTACATACACAGGCAGACTAAGATGTTATTTGTCATTACAAATAACATCTTAGTCTGCCTGTGACCACGGATGCTGTAAAGCATTCGAAATGTCAGGCATAAAAAATTAAAGAAAAAAAACCTTTTTAAAAACAAGCTTTTATTATTTGTTTATAAAATGAACTAAAAAGTTAACAATAAATTAACTCTAATCTCTAACTTGATTGTAACCTTCAACGACAAATAAGCGTCTTCGTCTAGGACAAAATAATTCCATATTGTACAAATTTATTTAATTTTAACACTAAAACTTTTCACCATACATAATTATTCAATCTCGTCCCCCCTCTTCATCATAGTCCCCATTTATAAATGAAAGCGTGTTACATTTAATACAACACAACATTTTCCTCAAGCTATCACAATGTTGTTTTTAAAAAGGTTTTTTTTTCGTTAATTTTATTTTTAACTTTTAAGTATGGGACGAAAGCAAGAGACTCGTCAAGACGAATCAAACGAGACCAAACTCGATGGGGTTGCGTCGTTTAATTACGGAGTTCCTATGGCCACCTTCCGGCTCCAACATCAGACCCTGGTTACCATATAGTATCAAAGTACTCGTCAAGACTAATCCAATGAGCCCAAACTCGATGGGGTTGCGTCGTTTAATGACGGAGTTCCTATGGCCACCTTCCAACTCCAACATCAGACCCTGGTTACCATATAGTATCAAAGTACTCGTCAAGACTAATCCAATGAGCTCAAACTCGATAGGGTTGCGTCGTTTAATTACGGAGTTCCTATGGCCACCTTCCAACTCCAACATCAGACCCTGGTTACCATATAGTATCAAAGTACTCGTCAAGACTAATCCAATGAGCTCAAACTCGATAGGGTTGCATCGTTTAATTACGGAGTTCCTATGGCCACCTTCCGGCTCCATCATCAGATCAGCTCTATGTCACTATAACATTGCATTGTCATCCGATTTATATATGCATTCTAAATTTCAGGAAGTGGATCAAATTTAAGTTGCAAGATTTGATTACAGAACGACAGACAACGGGACAGGTGAAACTAAATAAAAGCTTGTAAAAATAAAAATAAATGTTCGCGAAATCAATCCGTAAGTGTGTTTTAATTAATCTTCAGAACCAAATAAATGTAGCTCTAAATGCCTATTTTGATAGAGATTATAACTTATATTGTTGAACCGTTCAGTGTTACTAAGAATTTAGTTTTTCTGCTAGTTTATAGATATAAAGCACATAAAAAGTAGGCAATGAATTTAAAACATCAGTTGCTGAAAGATAACCACAATAGCCTTATTTAAATATTTTGAATAATTTCGTGGAAGTTATTTTTTCCAAGAGGACTTTCATTCAGTTAGTTTTGAGTAAGCTAACCTTTTACTAAGAGGTTTTTAAACATAATTTACTTTCTGAATTTTATATAAAAACTACTTAGACTTTTAACATTAAGCTCAGTTGAAATGGAGTACAATTGGATAGCACATGTGCGCTACGCAAATAAACTAATGTTGTGATTCGTTATTTGAAACATTTACAAATGATATATATTTTTTATGAATTTTAATCAAATTATATTGTTATTACTTTATTTTAACGTATTTGTTAATTTAATGCATGATTTTATGAAAAGTTTGTGATTTACCGGATGTTACCTCGCCGGATATCCAGTTTTATTTTATTTTGTAATTAATTTGTAACATAAATAATAGTATTTTGCTTGACCGGAAGTCAAAGATTTAAATGTTTAAAAATATTTGCCGGAAATGTCGTTTGCCGGAAATACAGTTTTATTTTATTTAATAATTATTCTGAATCAAAATTAATAAGTATTTTTCTACCGGAAGTTGTATTAAAATTAATTTAAAATATTAACGCAGGAAAAAGCTATTTAATTATTTCTACCGGATACTGATATTTTATTAATGTGTTGTGAGCAATGTTTCCTGTGCGATAGATTTTAAGTAACAGTCAGTTGAACTCGTGATTTGTAAGCGACAACATCTTCTAAACCCAGTGTGCGAAGTGAAGCAAATAAAAGTGTTTGTGCAGTGAAACCCTGACTTTCATTTCAAGTCAGAAGTGGTGCTGTCCCACGAGCTATGTCCGAGAGAAACTGTAAGTAGTGTTTTTTTTAATGTTCTTAAAAGTGATTATAACGCTTGTCAGATATTAATAAACGGATTAAATATACAAACCACACTACACACACTGATTTCACACCCATTGCTCTCCGGAGTCACAGGCACCCCTTGTGGGCACTTTACATTAAGAGACAATGATGATATTGAGTGGGCTAATGCTTGCGCTATTTTCGGTCGGGGCTACTCTCCGATAAAATAAGTGCAGCATTTGGTTCATCCATTACCATCAGATTACCGACTGTTTCATTTTGAAAAAAAAACAATACTTAAATTATTTTACATCAGATTAACAGACAATGATGGTATTTGGTGGGCTAGTGCACGCGCTGTTTTAGGTCGGGGCTACTCTCCAATAAAGTGCTGCATTTGGCTCATTAATTATCGTCAGAATACTGTCATTTCATTTTATTTAAAGTTTGTTTTAACATGACCTACAATAAAGTTATGTGGAGTGATATTCTATGTATAATATGTATGTATTTACAAAAAAAAAGTATTTAAGTATGTTTATAACCGTTGTCTGGTTACCATAGTACAAGCTTTGCTTAGTTTGGGACCAGATGGCGCTGTGTGAAATGTCTAAGGATGTTTATTTATTTATTTATATTAGTATTAGTTTGAAGTGAATTTATTTGAAGGCCATGTAGCCATGTATGTGTGCTGCGTACAAAAAGAATAGCCATGTAGGTGTGCTATTACAAGTAGCCATGTGAAGTGATCGTAGTATTTTATTGAAGTGAATCTGAAGGCCGTGCAGCCATGTAGGTGTGCCATGTGCAAAAGAAGTAGCCATGTAGGTGAGCCGTTAGAATATGGTCATGAATTGATTTCTAGATAGTTGTGCCCAATTAATGTATCCTATAGTCGTACAAGTGTGCTGTTAACATAAAATGTGATATTAGTTCTATGAGTGAACTCAGTTTTAGATTGATTGCTAGTAAAGTTTAAAATTATTAGTCATTAAGAGAGAATACATGAGGTCAAACCATATAATAACTTGTGAATGTTCTATAAAGATATGAAATTCGTGTAAAAATGAATTCCAGGTGACCGGGCGGAGTCCTCCTCTCCTGAGCATCCAAGTCGACGTCGCCGTAGAAGATCACCCTCTACTGAGCCAGGATCACCGGTGCTGCCTGCTAAAGTCAAGCGGTACTCCGAAGGCCTGACAGCTGGTGATATATTGAAGATTATTTCGGCGCTTCAGGATGGTACAAGTAAGATGAACACTACCAATGTTGTACCAGAATTCGACCCTAATAATAAGTCTCCAGACGTTGAGCGATGGTTGAGAAAAGTCAATGAATGTGCAGTTATTTATAATTGGGAGGAAAAACAAACCATTCATTACTCTTTACAAAAATTGACCGGCCTTGCAAAAAAATGGTACGAGTCTCTTCCAACGCTCAACTTCTCTTGGCAAGAATGGCAATGTAAACTAAAGAAGGCTTTTCCAAGTGGTGAAAATTTTGGGAAGTTATTAGAAGAAATGCTCAATCGAAAATCCCGTGTAGACGAGTCCTTCACAGATTATTTTTACGATAAGCTTTCCTTGTTGAGTAGGTGTGAAATAAATGGGCGTAAAACAGTTGATTGCATCATTTATGGTATTTCTGATAGTTCAGTGCGCAATGGAGCTCAGGCTCTCAAATGTATTGAACCAGAAGATTTGTTGAGTTACCTAGCTTCGCAACAGTCTAACCAATCGAAAGATAATACGCGGTTTCCCTCGAGTAATAATAGCAGTTTCAGACGACGTGATTTTCGGTCGAACGTTAATAGCCAGAATAGGAATTTTACGGTGACTAAAGGTACTAATGACATTTTGTGTTTTAATTGTGGAGAAAAAGGACATTTGTACACTAACTGTACAAAACCATTGATCAAATGTGTCAAATGTGGTAGAATAGGACATAATTTTGAGAACTGCTTTAGGAAACCCCTCCTCTCGCATAGCAATATTCCAAGCGAACAATCAACTGATAGGAAAGTTTTGAAAATAAACTCCTCTAACTTGGTAGAAATAGGTCCCGAATCCACGATTGACGAAGCTCACAGTGCGAAAGACTCCATAACTGAGAACCAACCAGTAAATTCAATCGATCCAAAGTTATCCGGAACGAATAGCAAATATTTCAAAAATATTTGCGCGAACGGCACATCGCTTACTGCATTTGTAGATTTCGGGAGTGACTGTAGCCTTATCAAAGACTCTGTAGCAAAACTATTAGGAACGTCAAAGAGTACTGAAAACCTTCCCGTAGTAAGGGGATTTGGAGATTCTGTCATTAAACCAAACTTTAGTACAGTGATCAACGTTAGAATTGATGAAATAGATACCGAATTAACCGTATTAGCCGTCGATGACACCTTCTTACCTGCTTCGTTATTGATAGGGCAAAATTTCACAGAACTTCCCACTGTTATGGTAAAGAAAGATAGTCAATCTCTTTTCTTTTATCATAAACCAGCAGATAAATCAAATGATTGCCCCACCGTTAACCTATACGTCAAAAAAGAAACAACTGTAATGAAAGGGGGGATAGTAGAAGTATACTGCAAGGAACCTTTTTCAGGGGATGTTTATTTTGATGGCAGTACTAGAATGAGCCCTAACCAAGAATATCATTTGCATCAGGGGTGTTACAAAGTTAGTGATCAAACGGCTATCATCTTTATTACGTCATTGACAACGGCGCCATTGATATTTAAGGCTGATACTTTGATAGCTCGAGTTAATCCAATAATAGAGACTCGTACGTTTGCAGTAAATACCGATACCCCAGCTAAAGACTTACCACCTCTAGATAAATCTGAAATCAAGGTAGGGCACGGTATTTCTCAAACTACGGTTGACAGGCTTCATGATCTTTTGAATAAATACCGATCCTGTTTTGCTCAAAATCTTTCAGAGTTAGGATGCGCTAAAAATTCTCAAATGAGTATAGAGCTCCACGATAAAAATCCCGTAGTCTACAGGCCTTACCGCTTATCCCACCATGAACGGAAAAACGTTAGGAATATAGTAGATGATCTTTTGACTAATGACATTGTTCAAGAATCTGAATCTAATTATGCTAGCCCCATACTGATAGTTAAAAAGAAAAATGGTGAATCCAGACTTTGTGTCGATTATCGCGCACTTAATAATAAGACTGTAAAAGATAAATACCCCTTGCCCTTAATTGATGACCAAATTTCAAACTTAAGTGGTAGTGAATTTTTTAGCACGCTTGATTTGGCCTCTGGTTCTGGGTTCTGGGTTTCTGGTCTGGTTTAGGGCGGGAGGATCGCCAAGCAACTTAATTTCCCGCTTGCTTGATTCTGCTTCTTTGCTTGGCGACTCTCCCACTCCAAGCATCTGTCCGGTGCTTGGTCTGGCGAATGGTTTAGGGAGTAGCGCAAGTCGCAAAGATCCCCTAAACAAGGCCAGTGGACTATCCTTCCCGAGGTTGCCGCCCGTTATTGGCCAAGTGCCCTAAGCAATTGGCATAACAAAAACCTCTGGCCGCCTTCCCCTTTAAATCCCCTCCTAATATCCATCCTACACCCTACCCAACCCCGCATAGCCGAACCAGTGGCGGCGCATATCCACTATCTAGGTTTACGCAGCCTTGGGGAATCAAATACCCCCTAAAAGTCCGTACCACACTCACCACGGGCAGGTAGTGTGTGTTATCCTCTTCGCCCAACAAAAAAACAGATGTCGGCACAAGAAAATAAGAAACTACCCCAGGAGGGTACCACGCATAGTGGAGAATCCCTCACCGAGCCCAACTCGGTCTGTCCCACGTATTCTGGGGGGGACAACTTGTGCTCAGAACCAGGCCCAAGCCTGGATCTGTCAGGCCTCGCAGAGGCCATACCCACACTAGAAGCCACCAACACCACAACGGTGTCAGAGTGGACAGTCATCGCCCATAGGCGTCGACCAAACCCCAACAATCAAGGACAGAGGGGACACCCACAACGCAGTCGCCCCACAGGGCGCGCGAGTGGGGAGGCCCAACAGTCCGAAACCCGATCAAGCAACCAAAGACCAAGAGGCCACCCTGTACGCAGTCGCCCTACGGGGCGCGCGAGTAGGGGGGCCCATTCATCTGATACGCCAACCACTACCAAAAGGCTCGCCAGCCGACCAGAACGTAGTCGCCCTGCAGGGTGCGCGAGAAGGGAGGCCCAACAACCCACAACATCACACACACACAACGAAGGACTGCCAAGCCAACCGGAACGCAGTCGCCCCTCGGGGCGCGCGGAAAGGGAGGCGCAACAGCCCGAATTAAGAACACCGGAAGTGACACCGGCCGCGGCAGCAGAAACGCAGCGCGAACCTGTGCCGTCCACCTCTACAGGGGTGACCTCAGTAGTGCACTAACTTGGCTTGAGAGGGAAACAAGTCGCATGACCTCACCCATAACCGGAACCGCACTGGCTGTCATCAGACAGTCAGACTTAAAAAAGAGGCTTAAAGCAGGCCTCTTGATTCACACCCGGATCACTGACTCCAAAACACTGCATAAAGTCCTTTGTGCCCAGAACCCCTGGTACAAAGTTGACTCATGGCAGTGTTATGATATGTCAGTGACCGACCAACCTGGTGCGGTAGACTCAAGGGAGAAGGTGGTTCACCTAATCCTAGGTATACCGGAGGACCAAAGGCAAACCATTATGGACAGAGACCGCCGTGTAGCCCACATGACAGGAAGTGGGTATATCCGCTTCTTTACAACAGAAGATGTGACCACGGCCGAACCCAACCCAGCGGCGGTGAGCGAGATGACGGCTACTCCAGGACCATCCACCTCAGCTCCCCAGCCGGGTCCGAGCAGGATGGAAGCCAGCTCGCCTCTGATGTGTGAGGAGGAGATAAGCGATGAGGATGGCGTGTTACGCAGTCCCGACGCTAGCTCCTAGCTCGCTAAACATAATTCAAACCAACCTCCAGCACAAGCAGATTGCGGCGGCCACTCTACGCAGAGTGCTGGAGGGAGACAACAAGACCGTCGCACTGATCCAGGAACCCTGGATCAGAAACAACAAAATCTGCGGTCTGAACAACATCAGTGGTAAGTTACTCATACAAATACCGGTAGAAAAGCCCAGAACCTGCATTGTTATGCCCAAAACTATTAATGCTAGCTTAATTAACCAATTCTGTTCTAGAGACCTTACAGCTGTTAAGATTAACTCGGCAGAAGACCAAACAACACTGGTGATGGCTTCAGTGTACATGCCAAGCGAGGACGACATTCCTGCAAAAGAACTAGTCGAACTGGTACAGCACTGTGAAGCCAATAAATGGGAAGTCATCATAGCTGCAGACTGTAACGCTCACCATCCGTTGTGGGGAAGTATGGACACCAACAAAAGAGGTGAGCAACTAACTGAATATCTACTCCAGACTAATCTGACCATTTTAAATCGAGGCACAGAACCTACGTTCGTAACTTCGAGATGCCAAACTACCATAGACATAACTCTAGCAACGCACAAGGCGGCAGAACTCGTTGGAGGATGGCATGTGTCAAACGAGCCATCCTTCGCGGATCACAGACGAATATGCTTCCAAATACATATAAAACCACCAGACCCTATTCCATATCGTAACCCCCGTAAGACAGACACAACTAAATATGAACATATATTAACTAAAAAGCTAAGTGAATTCGAACCAGCCGATGTCACTCTTAGCGTAGATAACATAGAAACAAATGTACAGTCCCTAACTGCTGCCTTAACAAGCAGTTATGGAAAAGCCTGTCCAACCGTCACATCCAAAAACTCAGACAAAAGTCACTGGTGGGGGCCAGAACTTGAACGGCTGAGGAAGGCACTTAGGACACTATTCAACCGAGCTAAAAACACCAGGACCGCTGAGGACTGGGACAAATATAAAACCGCACAGAAACACTACAAAAAACGCATCCGGTTCCGGAGAACGGAATCCTGGCACAAGTTTTGTAGCAGTATAGACTCAATGAACCAAGCCGCGAGAGTAAAGAAAATTCTATCTAAAGGGGACCTCAATCTTTTAGGATCTCTCAAAAAAGAAGACGGCACCTACACGAACACAGACCACGAAACCAGCAAAGTTCTGCTGGAAACCCACTTTCCTGGCTGTCAAATTGTGTCAGATTCCGAATGGCAAGACGAACATTACAAAGAACCAACAACACAAGATTGGGAAACCGCAAGTAGGATCGTAACGATGGATAGAATAGGCTGGGCTCTTAGAAGCTTCCACCCATTCAAATCCCCCGGGCTAGATGGAATTTTCCCAGCCCTCCTACAGTGGCAATCAAATCAAATCACTAATCATCTATTACACATCTACAGAGCCTGCATAGCGTTTAAATACATACCGAAGAAATGGAGAGAGGCAAAAATTGTCTTCCTGCCCAAACCAGGAAAGGGGGACTACACTCTAGCCAAATCCTTTAGACCAATAAGCCTAACTTCTTTTCTCCTCAAAACGCTAGAAAGACTAGTAGATAGACACCTTAGAGATGATGTGCTAAAAAGCAGATCACTCCACCCGCAACAACACGCCTACAGGAAAGGTAGATCAACAGAGTCGGCACTACACATGGTAGTGCATAGAATAGAATCGGCCATTAACAACAAAGCCTCAACACTTGCCGCTTTCATAGATATAGAAGGGGCATTTGATAAAACTATGCATAACAGCATCAACCACGCCTTACAAAAACTGAAAGTTGAACCAGTCATCAGGAAGTGGATAAATGAACTGGTCAGTAAAAGGTTGGTTCAAATAGTGGTGAACACAATTACCCGTGCGAGGGTCGTTAGAGGATGCCCCCAAGGAGGCATCCTGTCACCAATACTATGGAACATAGTAGTAGACAGCCTCCTGAGGACACTAAATGAAAGGGGATATACTACTGTTGGTTATGCAGATAACCTAGCAATTCTGATAAATGGAAACGCGGAGAATATCCTCTGCGGCATAATGCGCTCTGCTTTTCAGATTGTAGAAAAGTGGTGCAGCGAACACCAGCTGTCAGTTAATCCTAAGAAAACAGAACTCATCCTTTTCACCAACAAAAGGAAGTTACCGAAACTACAACTACCTAAACTCTTCAACACCGAGCTGACACTGTCAACACAAGTGAAATATCTGGGTATCACTTTAGACAGTAAGCTAAACTGGGGGATCCACATCGAGGACAAAATAAAGAAGACCTGTATAACTTTCTACCAGTGTAAAAGGCTCGTTGGTAAAAAATGGGGTCTCAATCCAAAGATTACACTTTGGTTATACACATCGGTTATCAGGCCTTCCCTTACCTACGGATCAGTTATATGGTGGCCAAGAACACAACTATCCACGATCAAATCAAAACTCCAAAGCCTGCAACGCCTAGCAAGCGTAGAAGCCACAGGATGTATGAGAACCACTCCATCAGCCGCCCTTGAGTTCCTACTTAACCTAAGGCCACTTGACCTGGTCATACAAGAAGAAGCCAAGGCAGCTGCCCTAAGATTAAGAGCAAACGGGCTATGGAAGCAAAACGCCGTAACTAAACACTCTAGAATCTTACAGGATACCCTGAAGGAAATACCTATTCTAGATGCACCCATGGACAGAATACCATGTCACCATGTCTTCGATAGAGATTATAGTATCCAGCTTACGGAAGAATCGAAAGACAGCTCTGGCGTAAACGAAGTTAGGATATACACCGACGGATCCAAGACCTCACAAGGTACAGGAGCCGGCGTGTTCTCGAATGACCTAAACATTAAAATATCAACCACTCTGGACAAACTTAACACGATCTTCCAAGCAGAATGCATTGGAATCAC
The DNA here is from genome assembly GCA_963584085.1 of Pyrausta aurata. NCBI lineage: Eukaryota > Metazoa > Arthropoda > Insecta > Lepidoptera > Crambidae > Pyrausta > Pyrausta aurata. Next base: position 11,221,380 of record OY757256.1, on the reverse strand, counting down.
CAAGGCAGCACAGGCGGTCGCAGCCAGAGATGTCAGAGACATAAATATTAAAATTGTTTCAGACAGTGCGTCCGTACTTCAAGCTCTACAAAACAACACTATAACCTCTGTCCTAATACTGGAATGCCACAATGCACTCCAATCCATAGCAAGGACAAACAATGTAACCCTACAATGGATCAAAGGACACAGCAACTCACTTGGCAACGACGCAGCTGATGAACTAGCCAAAAGGGGCTCCGCGACAAAAGTATATGGCCCGGAACCATTACTACCAATACCGCCGGCCCAAATAAAAACATGGCTACGAGCAAAGACGGAAAAAATCCACCTATCAGAATGGATAAGCAGTGAAAGATGCAGGCAAACAAAGAATGCAGTTCCGGTGGCATCAAAGAAGTTCGCCCGCAAGCTCACTAGACTGACGAGAGACAAACTACGTACGGTAATAGGAACTATAACTGGCCATTGCCTCCTAAACAAGCACCTGTTCACCATAGGTGTGACAGACAGCCCTCTGTGCAGAGGCTGCATGGAGGAAGAGGAAACACCACAGCATGTGCTCATAGAGTGTACAAGCGTGGCAGAACAACGGGCAGACATTCTTAAATCCCCAGCATCACTCCAAGAGGCCTGTGGCAGCTTTGGAAGGCTGCTAGCCTTCTGGGAGAGCCTGGGATGGTTGGAATAGATTAGGAGAGGAACGCACAATGGCCCAATTAAGCGGCTAAGTGCGGAAAACGCCCAGCAAAACTAAACTAAACTAAACTTGGCCTCTGGTTATTACCAAATACCAATGGCAGAAGAAAGCAGACACTTGACCGCGTTTGTCACTCCAGACGGTCATTATGAATTTAAGCGGATGCCGTTTGGATTGGCAAACGCGCCAGCGGTGTTTCAAAAGATGATTAATAGAATTTTAGGGCAGCGTAGATTCGACTCCGTACTAGCCTATATGGATGATCTACTAATTCCGTCAGCCTCCATCGATCTGGGATTTCAGAAATTAGAAGAAGTACTAAAGTTAATACAGGAAGCAGGCCTAACTTTGAAACTATCTAAGTGTCGGTTTTTTGACAGGGAGATAGAATATTTAGGCTACGAAGTTTCGGCCGAAGGAATTAAACCCAGTGAAAGAAAAATAGTCGCAGTAAAAGATTTCCCAGTTCCATCAAACGTGCACGAGCTTAGGCAATTTCTTGGCCTTGCCAGTTATTTTAGGAGATTTGTAAGAGGGTTCGGAGAGATCGCCAGACCACTTACCAAGTTACTCAAAAAGGATGTTCCATGGCAGTGGACGACAGACCAAGGTAACTCGTTTACATCCCTAAAGTCACGCTTAATCGAACGTCCCTTACTTGCCCTCTATGATCCAAACCTTGAGACAGAACTGCACACTGATGCCAGCTCTTTAGGTTTGGGTGGTATTCTCATGCAGTGGCAGTCCTGTCCTAGGGTACTTAAGCCAGTAGCATACTTTAGTAGGCAAACCACTGCAGAAGAAAAGTTCTTGCATTCATATGAGTTGGAAACTTTGGCAGTGGTGTGCTCACTAAAGAAGTTTCGCCCGTACCTTCTAGGGCTTACATTTTCTGTGTATACAGACTGTAATGCTCTTCGGACCACATTAACCAAAAGAGACTTGATCCCACGGATAGCCCGGTGGTGGCTTCAAATTACTGAATTCGATTTCAATATTGAATATCGCCCCGGCTGTCGCATGTCGCACGTCGATGCCCTTAGCAGAAACCCGCCACCTGCTAATAGCCAAGTAAATGACTCGGTACAAACTTTGAATATAACTACAGGTAACTGGTTACTTACCCTTCAAATGGCAGACCCTGAATTACAGCGTATCGTTAGGATTCTAAAACCTAACACTGATGAGGAGAGCACAGAAATTAGGAAAAATTTTGTATTCAAAAATCACACGTTGTATAGGAAAGTCGGTGAAGAACTGCGCCTAGTCATCCCCAAAAGTGCTAGGTGGCAGGTCTGCAAGTCCAACCACGACGACATTGGACATTTCGGAATTGCAAAGACATTAGAACGCATCCAAGGGAAATACTGGTTTCCTAAATTGAGGCGTTTCGTTAAAAAGTATGTAGCTGCCTGTATCGAATGCGCTTACAATAAAGATAGTGCCGGTAAAACGCGAAAAGGGTTTTTGTATCCTATTCCCAAAATTGAGAAACCATTTCATACTCTGCATCTGGACCATTTGGGTCCATTTGTAAAAAGTAAATCCGGAAACTGTTACATCCTGACAATTGTTGATGCATTTACGAAATATCTTTTTGCTCGACCTGTAAGAGATACCACAACCAAAAATGTAATTAAAGTTTTGATGCACTTATTTAACGATTTTGGAACTCCAACTAGGATTATTTCTGATCGCGTATCAGCTTTCACATCCCGACAATTCAAGGAATTTTGCTCTAGTAACGGCATTAAGCATATCCTTAACGCAGTTGCTTGTCCCAGAGCAAATGGTCAAGCAGAACGATTTAATCAAACCATCCTTACGTCATCATCTACTCAGAACTTTGGCAAAGACGAACGCATCTGGGACGAGCAATTGGGTAAGGTGCAGTGGGGTGTTAACAACACCATTAATGCCACTACTAAAAGAAGTGCCTCCGAATTGTTATTTGGAATGAAATTTAATGATTCCACTGACAATGTGCTTACCGATGCTGACAATGATAATGTAAGTAATGAAATTCCACCGCAAAATAATGATACCTCTGCGATAAATGATCACTGTCCTAGCCCTGGGGAACGTATTAGCCAGGATACCACAAAATTATCGACTACTGAAGGAGAAACTCTTTGTCCCACTACATCACCCATCATTTCAAATAAAACCCCTGTACCCACTTCTTTTGATCAAATTAGGCGTGAAGCAGCAGTTAATATTAACGAAAACCAAAAGCGTCAAAAAGAGTATCACGATTCTAAGCGTTATCCAGCCATATCATATTCGGTTGGGGATTTAGTCAAAGTCACGAAAACAAATTTTTACAATGATGGCAAGAGTAAAAAGTTAATGCCCAAGTTTATAGGTCCGTTTAAAATATCAAAATGTCTAGGAAACGATCGGTACGAGATCATAAATGTCCCAGGTTTTAATAATAAGCGTTATGTATCCGTTGTAGCAGCAGACAGAATGCGACCATGGATTCATATCCAATCCTTAGACCTAAACAAATCTTCTAGTTCGGAATCAAGCTCATTGTCAGACTCTGATAGTGACACTAGCACTTCTAATAAGGTGTAATGTATTTTTTTTTTATATAAACACAAATGTATTAAAAAATTATAACCATGTCCTTAATTTATAGTATAATTTTTATACAATGTATTATAGTTTTTTTTTTACTTATACACAGATGTATGAAAAGTTGATTAAAAAGACCATGTATTTGAATATAAGTTAGTTCTATCATTCTATATCATTGCTATTATATTATTATAGTTAGTTTCACAAAATAAACTTGTCATTCAAATAATGGATCATCACACAAAATAATATTAATCCTTGCTAATAAATCTAAGTGTTGTGATTATTACGTGCACCGGAGGTAGCACGTTTGTGGATGGCCGAGTGTTGTGATTCGTTATTTGAAACATTTACAAATGATATATATTTTTTATGAATTTTAATCAAATTATATTGTTATTACTTTATTTTAACGTATTTGTTAATTTAATGCATGATTTTATGAAAAGTTTGTGATTTACCGGATGTTACCTCGCCGGATATCCAGTTTTATTTTATTTTGTAATTAATTTGTAACATAAATAATAGTATTTTGCTTGACCGGAAGTCAAAGATTTAAATGTTTAAAAATATTTGCCGGAAATGTCGTTTGCCGGAAATACAGTTTTATTTTATTTAATAATTATTCTGAATCAAAATTAATAAGTATTTTTCTACCGGAAGTTGTATTAAAATTAATTTAAAATATTAACGCAGGAAAAAGCTATTTAATTATTTCTACCGGATACTGATATTTTATTAATGTGTTGTGATCAATGTTTCCTGTGCGATAGATTTTAAGTAACAGTCAGTTGAACTCGTGATTTGTAAGCGACAACATCTTCTAAACCCAGTGTGCGAAGTGGAGCAAATAAAAGTGTTTGTGCAGTGAAACCCTGACTTTCATTTCACTAATGGTCTCCATTTGTATGCGAAATGGTGTTCACTGAAATGATAACAGACCTAACAGACCCGAATTTCTGACAATATGTCATAAATAATACTTTTGTGTAAATGTTGTAAAGGACCATTAAAAAAAACCATTACAGTCAAAAGTTTTATGTTTTAAAGCGTCTTTCACTTAACCATTAAGAAATATTGGCATTCTTTTGACTAAGTAGAATTTTATAAAATTATTTTGCTTTATATTTCCGCTAAGCAATAATAAGCTTAGTGGAAATTTAAAGCAAAATAATTTTGTAAAATTCTACTTAATAATGGATTTCCGCAAAGTAACGCCTGATTATATTAATTATTCTTTTGACTTTTTGCTAGAGTAGTGATAGTTCACGTTAAATTTCATAAATATTGAAATATTGTTTTACTTTTAAATCTAGCCTGCTGCAACGTGGCAATAATACTCGTAGGTTGTATTTGATCTTTTAATGGCAACAAATTCTATAATTCTGTGCCCTTTCAAATAAATGAGACTTTTATGAGTTTATGTAAACTAAAACATTACTTACTTAACAAATAAATTCAAATGTCCATCATATCTTTGTTTCGAGACCCAATTCACTCAATGCTTCAATTTGATTCCCGTCGTATAAAAATAAGTACCGAGGACGTAGTGCGATCCAACTTAATTCGTTCAATTCCGAGGCAGTTCAATTCCCACTCAGTGTTAACGAATATTATCAATATAATAATATTATAATAATATCAATTGCTAATTTGACAGTAAAGCAGTGCTGCTTTACTGAATAAAACTAAGATTATGCGTAGATTGGATCATCAATAGGCATAATCTTGTTCTTCAAACCCTCCTAATAACAAACCTGATACGATGTATTCTAAAAAGTCCATTAAAAGTTAAACCTAATTCCATCTTATGTACAAATTTTAGTTCTGCAATAAAGTAATAAATAAATAAATTGTGTGTATTTTCAACCATCGGCTGAAATGCTGAATTTATTATCTCATAAATTAGACTTGTTGTGGAGCAATAAATAATGGGGTAGCTCAATCATCATGAAATGTCAGGAGTAACGGCTAAAATAACAATAAATTAACCTGACTCAGAAAACACATAAATAAACGTACCTCCCGAGCATAACCCAGATTAAAATCATAACCTTCATAATCAGTACCAAAATCTAGAATACATAATTATTTTATATATATGCCCCAAATGTCAGGTTTTTAGGTAAATTGGGTAGGTAGTTGATCAAATTCACTCAAAGGTATTTAAAAGATAATAAGTATAAAAACTTAATAAGTATAAAAACCGGCCAATAGCGAGTCGGACACGCGCACCGAGGCAATTTTACAAACCATTGAGATTAGGAAAAAATGGTTTTAAAAACCTCAATGTCAATTTAGAAGACCTATCTAAATGACATTATTTTTTTTATTTTATGAGTATCTTAACTCGTCAAGTATGTGTGAACGAGACACAATAGAGATTCCATTATTATGCGACTCCCGGCAGTCGTTTGATACCTGACTGATTAATGCGGGTAAAAGGATACACCAACCTAACATTAAAAACTATGTATGTAATCCTAATAGTGACATACGGGTGTAAAGGTAGACACACTCGACGAATCTCTAGAGTTCAGTTTTATGCAATTCAGCAACACATGTAAGACACAGTTTTGGTTCAAACAGCGAATAAGTACACAATACACAACTATCATTTTTCTCTACTCCGTGTTCACAAGCCAGTGTCGTCGTAGTAAGCTATCCAAAGAGTCACCTATACAGCTCCAGGGTTATCACTAGGTCGGCTGGATCCAGATAAATCGGTGTTCCTGGTGCAGGCTCCGGGTATTGTGCCCAGCTTTAGAATAAATCAAATTTCGAGCCACTCGCACGACTTTCTAGGGCAGAGTGCCCATCCACTGGTAAGACTGGCTAAAGGTTTTCAGTTAACTGTATGTGATTCGGTGGTCAAGTGCTAGCATTGTTGTGTCTAGTGTATTTTTCTCTGCTTTTCGAATATAGTTTACTATTGTAATCTTGGTATAATTTTAAAATAGTCAATAGTGAATTTTATAAATTTCAGATTTAAAACGAGCTAAGTGTAAAACGATGTATTACCTATGCAGGTTGTGTGAGTTTTAGTTTATTTTATTTCAAAATAAATATTTTTTTAAATAAGAAATGTAAAGATTGTTTACAATGTTCGACGAGCAAAGAAAAACGGACTTTACCTAATCATACCTTAACGCACCGCACTCTTAAATGCAAAATCCTGAATAATTCTGTAAATAATTAAATACTTACTTACATTTAAAAACCTTACATTAACGATTATTTAATATACTATACCTTTGTAAGTTCTTAAAAACATTGTGATTGGGTTTGCTGTAAATATAATACATTGAGATTTTGGAACTATAGAGGGTTCCAGAGAGAGAACAGAAGAAAAAAACACAAGTTTGCACTAAAATTGTTCGTAACCAAGGTATATTGCTTATCAATGTAGAAAAACTCTAAAATATTCTAAAAAGCTAGAAATAAATCCATAAGGATGGCAGACTATGTATTCAATATCGGCATCTGTCGAAGTGATCTCTTTCATATTCTATCGGGCGTCGACGAAACACTCCAGATTGAAGCTTGGAGCATGTAAACAGCTTTCATAAGGATTTATTTTACAAATTATACTTCACATTTGCTTCAGTGACATAAACATACTTCGCCTCGTAACAAAAATATGATTCGGAAAATTGGACTGGGCTTATAAGATAACAAACGCGACAAAAGATACGTAATGGCAGACGATTTATTTTGGAACATACGATTTATTTTCGATCGATGTGTCATTGGTAATATTATAAACAGCATAGAAGATATATCCACATGTTATTAAGCACTTGGAGCATTATTAATAGGTAACATGACTGTGATTTTTCCCTACACCATATGGTATTAACGGAGGAGTGAAAGGTACTCCTCCATAAATTAAATTTATGAGCTAGGCTATTGTCGGTCTTAGGTCTGGGGAAGGTAGTGTGATTGCTTCCCTCTTACCTTTCACACCGCAACACTTTTGCGGACAGTACTCCAGACATAAGATTTTCGTTCGAATATGAATTAAAAGTCAACAAAAATAATTCGTTTTCGAACAAAAATCACTCGTGATATTGACGCGAGTAATTAAAAATAGGGTCTCAGGTCTCAGGGGGTTTCCCGCCTCTTAATGCCCACTCAAAAGCCTAAGTGCTAATCATCGAATAATTCAAATATTTCTATGAAGTGTCTTTGTGATACAAGGCGTCCTTTCTAAACTCGTTTCTTTCAAACGACTTTTCTTTTTCGGCCACCAAATGACAGCGTCATGTGGCCAGCGTTCTGTATTATTGGCACATTCACGACAAGTGGTGCAGGTTTTCGTTTTGTGCCACTTACTTCGGGACTGGATACTTACTTCGAGACTCACCCTTAGTACGTGACGACGCGACGGCGCGTGATCTCGGGTTTACATTAGTCACAAACTGTAGGGCGAAGTGTGTGAGCTACTTCAGTTTTATAAATACTTACTCGTAGATCCAGTGTCGGACTATCACTGGTTCTGCTGCGATATTTAAGGGCCGTAATTAGAAAGAAAAAAGAAAGAAAGGAAGAAAATAAAATTATTCGACTCAAATTACAATCAACATCATCAAATGTATATACCCATACATACTAAAAGCAGGTTACTTAGGTTACTTGAGTCAAAAAGGCACTTGTAGTAATTAGGTACAATTAGGAACCTGTAGTATTGAATTATTTACAAGAATAGTTTTGAAGCCGTGTTAAGCTCTTGAGATTATAATTTTGACTAGAATAATATATCCAAGATTTGGAAAATCCAAGGATTACGTCTTACTAAAGTTGGTAGGTACTTGAAGATGAAAACTTCGTAAGATTATTGGAAATTAAAGTTGAAGAACTCTTGAACTTTGGATGATCGATCATAAGGAGTCGATCCCGAGCTCTTCGTATGAGTTGAAACGTTACTTCGTCATATAGATTTTAGAACTTTTTAAACGACGGCAAAAAAATCATTCCGCAGTTTCATGGAAAAGCGGTGACATTTAGCTTGTAAAATCAAGAAAAATATAACGAAACCCAGAAAAATGGACGGGAATGCTAGAAATATGTGAAAATTTGTGTTGGATATTGTTAAATTATTTCGCGTTTGCGTCAAAAAAACATTTCTGCCCTGATTTTAGTAAGTTTAGTTCAGTATCTCTTATTAAAATACATACTAGGAATATCTCTATTTGAAAAATCACTATAGTGTCGACATGCTAATCTTTCAAGATCAACAGGACTAAAATAATATCACTTTCTATAACGAATGAGAATATTTTGATTACGATTTTCATATCCCATGATAAAATCCATAAAGTTACCTACTCAAATATTACGATGACACACGCCTCTTTGATTTTAGTATTTTATTATCATTACCATCATTAGCTATAGAAATCACAGATTAATCGAGAACCCACACATTCTAACATCAAATAAAAGTTAAAATCTACGTTTATAACGTCATACGAGAAATGACAGGGGAATGACTATCATATCTGTCGAATCAAATAAGGGAGGGCCCGAACCATTATAATTTGCCAAAAACCTCCTCGCATTTCAATTTATTGATTGATTAGAAAACTTTTAGAATTTCCTGCAGATTGAAAATGATAAGATTGCGTGTACCCAATGCGTATACCCTTTTCTACTTCTAAAATACGTTATGTATTTATTATTTTTGTTAGAAATAAGAATAAAAAATAACATTTGTTACGATGATATGCCGCATGATACAGATGTGTAATACTTGTGAAAGTTGTTAGTAATTTGTCTACCTATGTATACATACTGGATAGATAATATACTTTTGTAAATATTTTGAGTTAGTGTGCAAAGTTTTTTTGGTTTAGTCCAACTCTATGCAGTTTGAGTCTTCATAAAGTGCACATATCGAAATAATTAATTGGGAAAATATGTAAAAAATAAATAAAGAGAAATCCCTTCTGTGACCCCTGTGTAAACAAAACCTCCTATTTTTAAACTTATTGATTTATAATAATGGAACAAGTTTAGTAATGATTGGAAATGAAAGGAATTAATGAATGAATAAATGACTATAACTCATATTGTTGAACCGTTCAGTGTTAACTGAGAATTTAGTTTTTCTGTTAGTTTATAGATACAAAGCACATAAAAAGTAGGCAATAAATTTTAAACATCAGTTGCTGAAAGATAACCAAAATAGCCTTATTTAAATATTTTGAATAAATTCGTGGAAGCTATTTTTTCCAAGAGGACTTTCATCCAGTTAGTTTTGAGTAAGCTAACCTTTTACTAAGAGGTTTTTAAACATAATTTACTTTCTGAATTTTATATAAAAACTACTTAGACTTTTAACATTAAGCTCAGTTGAAATGGAGAAGTTTAATTAATAGCACATGTGCGCTACGCAAATAAACTAATGGTCTCCATTTGTATGCGAAATGGTGTTCACTGAAATGATAGGAGTACCTAACAGACCCGAATTTCTGTGTCATAAATAATACTTTTGTGTAAATGTTGTAAAGGATCATTAAATAAATCCATTACAGTCAAGAGTTTTATGTTCTAAAGCGCCTTTCACCTAACCATTAAGAAATATTGGCATTCTTTTGACTAAGTAGAATTTTATAAAAATAATTTGCTTTAAATTTCCGCAAAGCAATAATAAGCTTAGTGGAAATTTAAAGCAAAATAATTTTGTAAAATTCTACTTAATAATGGACTTCCGCAAAGTAACGCCTGATTATATTAATTATTCTTTTGACTTCTTGCAAGAGTAGTGGTGGTCACGTTAAATTTCATAAATATTGAAAGTATTTTTTTACTTTTAAATCTAGCCTGCTGCAACGCGGCAATTATAGGTTGTATTTGATCTTTTAATGGCAACAAATTCTATAATTTAGTGCACTTTCAAATAAATCAGTGACTTTTATGAGTTTATGTAAACTAAAACATACTTACTTAACAAATAAATTCAAATGTCCATCATATCTTTGTTTCGAGACCCAATATTTGGTCAATTAATGATTCAATTGGAATCCCGTCGTATTTAAATAAGTACTGCTCAAAAAAGGTTCAATTCGCTGGAGTTTTCTCAATAAACGTGAATTGCAGACTTCATGGGTGGAATTGATTAAAAAGGATATATTATAGGTGCAGAGTGCCTTCATAATTTTTGAGATTTTTGTACACTCTCATATTCTCTCAGATTATCTTTCACAGTATTCCATCAATGAGATGGTTGATTTTAATGATTTTGGCTAAGATTTATAGGTAGTGCAGAAAACAATGATTATATGTTTATTGATCACAAAAAACGTATATATTCTGTTTATTTTACGTAAGTCCCTACGTAAGACCACGTAAGACTAGTTAATAAAATCGATCGACAGTTTTTACAAAGCTAAGATTTTGCGTGGAATTGATCATCACCGGGCATAATCTTGTTTTTTTAACCTACTAATAAAAAACATAATACGATGTATTCTAAAAAGTCCATTAATAGTTAAACCTAATTCCATCATAAGTACAATTTTTTGTTGTGCAATAAGGTAATAAATAAATTGTGTGTATTTTCAACCATCGGCTGAAATGCTGAATTTATTATCTCATAAATTAGACTTGTTGTGGAGCAATAAATAATGGGGTAGCTCAATCATCATGAAATGTCAGGAGTAACGGCTAAAATAACAATAAATAAACCTGACTCAGAAAACACATAAATAAACGTACCTCCCGAGCATAACCCAGATTAAAATCATAACCTTAATCAGTACCAAAATCTAGATCCAAAGTAATCTAGATGGGTAAAAAAATTAATGTAAATTGGGTAGGTAACTACCTACTGATCAACTGATCAAATTCACTTAAAGGTATTTAAAAGATAATAAGTATAAAAACTTAATAAGTATAAAAACCGGCCAATAGCGAGTCGGAATCGCGCACCGAGACAATTTTACAAACCATTGAGATTAGGAAAAAATGGTTTTAAAAACCTCAATGTCAATTTAGAAGACCTATCTAAATGACATTATTTATTTTATTTTATGAGTATCTTAACTCGTCAAGTATGTGTGAACGAGACACAATAGAGATTCCATTATTATGCGACTCCCGGCAGTCGTTTGATACCTGACTGATTAATGCGGGTAAAAGGATACACCAACCTAACATTAAAAACTATGTATGTAATCCTAATAGTGACATACGGGTGTAAAGGTAGACACACTCGACGAATCTCTAGAGTTCAGTTTTATGCAATTCAGCAACACATGTAAGACACAGTTTTGGTTCAAACAGCGAATAAGTACACAATACACAACTATCATTTTTCTCTACTCCGTGTTCACAAGCCAGTGTCGTCGTAGTAAGCTATCCAAAGAGTCACCTATACAGCTCCAGGGTTATCACTAGGTCGGCTGGATCCAGATAAATCGGTGTTCCTGGTGCAGGCTCCGGGTATTGTGCCCAGCTTTAGAATAAATCAAATTTCGAGCCACTCGCACGACTTTCTAGGGCAGAGTGCCCATCCACTGGTAAGACTGGCTAAAGGTTTTCAGTTAACTGTATGTGATTCGGTGGTCAAGTGCTAGCATTGTTGTGTCTAGTGTATTTTTCTCTGCTTTTCGAATATAGTTTACTATTGTAATCTTGGTATAATTTTAAAATAGTCAATAGTGAATTTTATAAATTTCAGATTTAAAACGAGCTAAGTGTAAAACGATGTATTACCTATGCAGGTTGTGTGAGTTTTAGTTTATTTTATTTCAAAATAAATATTTTTTTAAATAAGAAATGTAAAGATTGTTTACAATGTTCGACGAGCAAAGAAAAACGGACTTTACCTAATCATACCTTAACGCACCGCACTCTTAAATGCAAAATCCTGAATAATTCTGTAAATAATTAAATACTTACTTACATTTAAAAACCTTACATTAACGATTATTTAATATACTATACCTTTGTAAGTTCTTAAAAACATTGTGATTGGGTTTGCTGTAAATATAATACATTGAGATTTTGGAACTATAGAGGGTTCCAGAGAGAGAACAGAAGAAAAAAACACAAGTTTGCACTAAAATTGTTCGTAACCAAGGTATATTGCTTATCAATGTAGAAAAACTCTAAAATATTCTAAAAAGCTAGAAATAAATCCATAAGGATGGCAGACTATGTATTCAATATCGGCATCTGTCGAAGTGATCTCTTTCATATTCTATCGGGCGTCGACGAAACACTCCAGATTGAAGCTTGGAGCATGTAAACAGCTTTCATAAGGATTTATTTTACAAATTATACTTCACATTTGCTTCAGTGACATAAACATACTTCGCCTCGTAACAAAAATATGATTCGGAAAATTGGACTGGGCTTATAAGATAACAAACGCGACAAAAGATACGTAATGGCAGACGATTTATTTTGGAACATACGATTTATTTTCGATCGATGTGTCATTGGTAATATTATAAACAGCATAGAAGATATATCCACATGTTATTAAGCACTTGGAGCATTATTAATAGGTAACATGACTGTGATTTTTCCCTACACCATATGGTATTAACGGAGGAGTGAAAGGTACTCCTCCATAAATTAAATTTATGAGCTAGGCTATTGTCGGTCTTAGGTCTGGGGAAGGTAGTGTGATTGCTTCCCTCTTACCTTTCACACCGCAACACTTTTGCGGACAGTACTCCAGACATAAGATTTTCGTTCGAATATGAATTAAAAGTCAACAAAAATAATTCGTTTTCGAACAAAAATCACTCGTGATATTGACGCGAGTAATTAAAAATAGGGTCTCAGGTCTCAGGGGGTTTCCCGCCTCTTAATGCCCACTCAAAAGCCTAAGTGCTAATCATCGAATAATTCAAATATTTCTATGAAGTGTCTTTGTGATACAAGGCGTCCTTTCTAAACTCGTTTCTTTCAAACGACTTTTCTTTTTCGGCCACCAAATGACAGCGTCATGTGGCCAGCGTTCTGTATTATTGGCACATTCACGACAAGTGGTGCAGGTTTTCGTTTTGTGCCACTTACTTCGGGACTGGATACTTACTTCGAGACTCACCCTTAGTACGTGACGACGCGACGGCGCGTGATCTCGGGTTTACATTAGTCACAAACTGTAGGGCGAAGTGTGTGAGCTACTTCAGTTTTATAAATACTTACTCGTAGATCCAGTGTCGGACTATCACTGGTTCTGCTGCGATATTTAAGGGCCGTAATTAGAAAGAAAAAAGAAAGAAAGGAAGAAAATAAAATTATTCGACTCAAATTACAATCAACATCATCAAATGTATATACCCATACATACTAAAAGCAGGTTACTTAGGTTACTTGAGTCAAAAAGGCACTTGTAGTAATTAGGTACAATTAGGAACCTGTAGTATTGAATTATTTACAAGAATAGTTTTGAAGCCGTGTTAAGCTCTTGAGATTATAATTTTGACTAGAATAATATATCCAAGATTTGGAAAATCCAAGGATTACGTCTTACTAAAGTTGGTAGGTACTTGAAGATGAAAACTTCGTAAGATTATTGGAAATTAAAGTTGAAGAACTCTTGAACTTTGGATGATCGATCATAAGGAGTCGATCCCGAGCTCTTCGTATGAGTTGAAACGTTACTTCGTCATATAGATTTTAGAACTTTTTAAACGACGGCAAAAAAATCATTCCGCAGTTTCATGGAAAAGCGGTGACATTTAGCTTGTAAAATCAAGAAAAATATAACGAAACCCAGAAAAATGGACGGGAATGCTAGAAATATGTGAAAATTTGTGTTGGATATTGTTAAATTATTTCGCGTTTGCGTCAAAAAAACATTTCTGCCCTGATTTTAGTAAGTTTAGTTCAGTATCTCTTATTAAAATACATACTAGGAATATCTCTATTTGAAAAATCACTATAGTGTCGACATGCTAATCTTTCAAGATCAACAGGACTAAAATAATATCACTTTCTATAACGAATGAGAATATTTTGATTACGATTTTCATATCCCATGATAAAATCCATAAAGTTACCTACTCAAATATTACGATGACACACGCCTCTTTGATTTTAGTATTTTATTATCATTACCATCATTAGCTATAGAAATCACAGATTAATCGAGAACCCACACATTCTAACATCAAATAAAAGTTAAAATCTACGTTTATAACGTCATACGAGAAATGACAGGGGAATGACTATCATATCTGTCGAATCAAATAAGGGAGGGCCCGAACCATTATAATTTGCCAAAAACCTCCTCGCATTTCAATTTATTGATTGATTAGAAAACTTTTAGAATTTCCTGCAGATTGAAAATGATAAGATTGCGTGTACCCAATGCATATACCCTTTTCTACTTCTAAAATACGTTATGTATTTATTATTTTTGTTAGAAATAAGAATAAAAAATAACATTTGTTACGATGATATGCCGCATGATACAGATGTGTAATACTTGTGAAAGTTGTTAGTAATTTGTCTACCTATGTATACATACTGGATAGATAATATACTTTTCTAAATATTTTGAGTTAGTGTGCAAAGTTTTTTTGGTTTAGTCCAACTCTATGCAGTTTGAGTCTTCATAAAGTGCACATATCGAAATAATTAATTGGGAAAATATGTAAAAAATAAATAAAGAGAAATCCCTTCTGTGACCCCTGTGTAAACAAAACCTCCTATTTTTAAACTTATTGATTTATAATAATGGAACAAGTTTAGTAATGATTGGAAATGAAAGGAATTAATGAATGAATAAATGACTATAACTCATATTGTTGAACCGTTCAGTGTTAACTGAGAATTTAGTTTTTCTGTTAGTTTATAGATACAAAGCACATAAAAAGTAGGCAATAAATTTTAAACATCAGTTGCTGAAAGATAACCAAAATAGCCTTATTTAAATATTTTGAATAAATTCGTGGAAGCTATTTTTTCCAAGAGGACTTTCATCCAGTTAGTTTTGAGTAAGCTAACCTTTTACTAAGAGGTTTTTAAACATAATTTACTTTCTGAATTTTATATAAAAACTACTTAGACTTTTAACATTAAGCTCAGTTGAAATGGAGAAGTTTAATTAATAGCACATGTGCGCTACGCAAATAAACTAATGGTCTCCATTTGTATGCGAAATGGTGTTCACTGAAATGATAGGAGTACCTAACAGACCCGAATTTCTGTGTCATAAATAATACTTTTGTGTAAATGTTGTAAAGGATCATTAAATAAATCCATTACAGTCAAGAGTTTTATGTTCTAAAGCGCCTTTCACCTAACCATTAAGAAATATTGGCATTCTTTTGACTAAGTAGAATTTTATAAAAATAATTTGCTTTAAATTTCCGCAAAGCAATAATAAGCTTAGTGGAAATTTAAAGCAAAATAATTTTGTAAAATTCTACTTAATAATGGACTTCCGCAAAGTAACGCCTGATTATATTAATTATTCTTTTGACTTCTTGCAAGAGTAGTGGTGGTCACGTTAAATTTCATAAATATTGAAAGTATTTTTTTACTTTTAAATCTAGCCTGCTGCAACGCGGCAATTATAGGTTGTATTTGATCTTTTAATGGCAACAAATTCTATAATTTAGTGCACTTTCAAATAAATCAGTGACTTTTATGAGTTTATGTAAACTAAAACATACTTACTTAACAAATAAATTCAAATGTCCATCATATCTTTGTTTCGAGACCCAATATTTGGTCAATTAATGATTCAATTGGAATCCCGTCGTATTTAAATAAGTACTGCTCAAAAAAGGTTCAATTCGCTGGAGTTTTCTCAATAAACGTGAATTGCAGACTTCATGGGTGGAATTGATTAAAAAGGATATATTATAGGTGCAGAGTGCCTTCATAATTTTTGAGATTTTTGTACACTCTCATATTCTCTCAGATTATCTTTCACAGTATTCCATCAATGAGATGGTTGATTTTAATGATTTTGGCTAAGATTTATAGGTAGTGCAGAAAACAATGATTATATGTTTATTGATCACAAAAAACGTATATATTCTGTTTATTTTACGTAAGTCCCTACGTAAGACCACGTAAGACTAGTTAATAAAATCGATCGACAGTTTTTACAAAGCTAAGATTTTGCGTGGAATTGATCATCACCGGGCATAATCTTGTTTTTTTAACCTACTAATAAAAAACATAATACGATGTATTCTAAAAAGTCCATTAATAGTTAAACCTAATTCCATCATAAGTACAATTTTTTGTTGTGCAATAAGGTAATAAATAAATTGTGTGTATTTTCAACCATCGGCTGAAATGCTGAATTTATTATCTCATAAATTAGACTTGTTGTGGAGCAATAAATAATGGGGTAGCTCAATCATCATGAAATGTCAGGAGTAACGGCTAAAATAACAATAAATAAACCTGACTCAGAAAACACATAAATAAACGTACCTCCCGAGCATAACCCAGATTAAAATCATAACCTTAATCAGTACCAAAATCTAGATCCAAAGTAATCTAGATGGGTAAAAAAATTAATGTAAATTGGGTAGGTAACTACCTACTGATCAACTGATCAAATTCACTTAAAGGTATTTAAAAGATAATAAGTATAAAAACTTAATAAGTATAAAAACCGGCCAATAGCGAGTCGGAATCGCGCACCGAGACAATTTTACAAACCATTGAGATTAGGAAAAAATGGTTTTAAAAACCTCAATGTCAATTTAGAAGACCTATCTAAATGACATTATTTATTTTATTTTATGAGTATCTTAACTCGTCAAGTATGTGTGAACGAGACACAATAGAGATTCCATTATTATGCGACTCCCGGCAGTCGTTTGATACCTGACTGATTAATGCGGGTAAAAGGATACACCAACCTAACATTAAAAACTATGTATGTAATCCTAATAGTGACATACGGGTGTAAAGGTAGACACACTCGACGAATCTCTAGAGTTCAGTTTTATGCAATTCAGCAACACATGTAAGACACAGTTTTGGTTCAAACAGCGAATAAGTACACAATACACAACTATCATTTTTCTCTACTCCGTGTTCACAAGCCAGTGTCGTCGTAGTAAGCTATCCAAAGAGTCACCTATACAGCTCCAGGGTTATCACTAGGTCGGCTGGATCCAGATAAATCGGTGTTCCTGGTGCAGGCTCCGGGTATTGTGCCCAGCTTTAGAATAAATCAAATTTCGAGCCACTCGCACGACTTTCTAGGGCAGAGTGCCCATCCACTGGTAAGACTGGCTAAAGGTTTTCAGTTAACTGTATGTGATTCGGTGGTCAAGTGCTAGCATTGTTGTGTCTAGTGTATTTTTCTCTGCTTTTCGAATATAGTTTACTATTGTAATCTTGGTATAATTTTAAAATAGTCAATAGTGAATTTTATAAATTTCAGATTTAAAACGAGCTAAGTGTAAAACGATGTATTACCTATGCAGGTTGTGTGAGTTTTAGTTTATTTTATTTCAAAATAAATATTTTTTTAAATAAGAAATGTAAAGATTGTTTACAATGTTCGACGAGCAAAGAAAAACGGACTTTACCTAATCATACCTTAACGCACCGCACTCTTAAATGCAAAATCCTGAATAATTCTGTAAATAATTAAATACTTACTTACATTTAAAAACCTTACATTAACGATTATTTAATATACTATACCTTTGTAAGTTCTTAAAAACATTGTGATTGGGTTTGCTGTAAATATAATACATTGAGATTTTGGAACTATAGAGGGTTCCAGAGAGAGAACAGAAGAAAAAAACACAAGTTTGCACTAAAATTGTTCGTAACCAAGGTATATTGCTTATCAATGTAGAAAAACTCTAAAATATTCTAAAAAGCTAGAAATAAATCCATAAGGATGGCAGACTATGTATTCAATATCGGCATCTGTCGAAGTGATCTCTTTCATATTCTATCGGGCGTCGACGAAACACTCCAGATTGAAGCTTGGAGCATGTAAACAGCTTTCATAAGGATTTATTTTACAAATTATACTTCACATTTGCTTCAGTGACATAAACATACTTCGCCTCGTAACAAAAATATGATTCGGAAAATTGGACTGGGCTTATAAGATAACAAACGCGACAAAAGATACGTAATGGCAGACGATTTATTTTGGAACATACGATTTATTTTCGATCGATGTGTCATTGGTAATATTATAAACAGCATAGAAGATATATCCACATGTTATTAAGCACTTGGAGCATTATTAATAGGTAACATGACTGTGATTTTTCCCTACACCATATGGTATTAACGGAGGAGTGAAAGGTACTCCTCCATAAATTAAATTTATGAGCTAGGCTATTGTCGGTCTTAGGTCTGGGGAAGGTAGTGTGATTGCTTCCCTCTTACCTTTCACACCGCAACACTTTTGCGGACAGTACTCCAGACATAAGATTTTCGTTCGAATATGAATTAAAAGTCAACAAAAATAATTCGTTTTCGAACAAAAATCACTCGTGATATTGACGCGAGTAATTAAAAATAGGGTCTCAGGTCTCAGGGGGTTTCCCGCCTCTTAATGCCCACTCAAAAGCCTAAGTGCTAATCATCGAATAATTCAAATATTTCTATGAAGTGTCTTTGTGATACAAGGCGTCCTTTCTAAACTCGTTTCTTTCAAACGACTTTTCTTTTTCGGCCACCAAATGACAGCGTCATGTGGCCAGCGTTCTGTATTATTGGCACATTCACGACAAGTGGTGCAGGTTTTCGTTTTGTGCCACTTACTTCGGGACTGGATACTTACTTCGAGACTCACCCTTAGTACGTGACGACGCGACGGCGCGTGATCTCGGGTTTACATTAGTCACAAACTGTAGGGCGAAGTGTGTGAGCTACTTCAGTTTTATAAATACTTACTCGTAGATCCAGTGTCGGACTATCACTGGTTCTGCTGCGATATTTAAGGGCCGTAATTAGAAAGAAAAAAGAAAGAAAGGAAGAAAATAAAATTATTCGACTCAAATTACAATCAACATCATCAAATGTATATACCCATACATACTAAAAGCAGGTTACTTAGGTTACTTGAGTCAAAAAGGCACTTGTAGTAATTAGGTACAATTAGGAACCTGTAGTATTGAATTATTTACAAGAATAGTTTTGAAGCCGTGTTAAGCTCTTGAGATTATAATTTTGACTAGAATAATATATCCAAGATTTGGAAAATCCAAGGATTACGTCTTACTAAAGTTGGTAGGTACTTGAAGATGAAAACTTCGTAAGATTATTGGAAATTAAAGTTGAAGAACTCTTGAACTTTGGATGATCGATCATAAGGAGTCGATCCCGAGCTCTTCGTATGAGTTGAAACGTTACTTCGTCATATAGATTTTAGAACTTTTTAAACGACGGCAAAAAAATCATTCCGCAGTTTCATGGAAAAGCGGTGACATTTAGCTTGTAAAATCAAGAAAAATATAACGAA
This sequence comes from Pyrausta aurata, assembly GCA_963584085.1. NCBI lineage: Eukaryota > Metazoa > Arthropoda > Insecta > Lepidoptera > Crambidae > Pyrausta > Pyrausta aurata. The sequence goes on along the minus strand of OY757256.1, from coordinate 11,201,668 downwards.
ACCCAGAAAAATGGACGGGAATGCTAGAAATATGTGAAAATTTGTGTTGGATATTGTTAAATTATTTCGCGTTTGCGTCAAAAAAACATTTCTGCCCTGATTTTAGTAAGTTTAGTTCAGTATCTCTTATTAAAATACATACTAGGAATATCTCTATTTGAAAAATCACTATAGTGTCGACATGCTAATCTTTCAAGATCAACAGGACTAAAATAATATCACTTTCTATAACGAATGAGAATATTTTGATTACGATTTTCATATCCCATGATAAAATCCATAAAGTTACCTACTCAAATATTACGATGACACACGCCTCTTTGATTTTAGTATTTTATTATCATTACCATCATTAGCTATAGAAATCACAGATTAATCGAGAACCCACACATTCTAACATCAAATAAAAGTTAAAATCTACGTTTATAACGTCATACGAGAAATGACAGGGGAATGACTATCATATCTGTCGAATCAAATAAGGGAGGGCCCGAACCATTATAATTTGCCAAAAACCTCCTCGCATTTCAATTTATTGATTGATTAGAAAACTTTTAGAATTTCCTGCAGATTGAAAATGATAAGATTGCGTGTACCCAATGCGTATACCCTTTTCTACTTCTAAAATACGTTATGTATTTATTATTTTTGTTAGAAATAAGAATAAAAAATAACATTTGTTACGATGATATGCCGCATGATACAGATGTGTAATACTTGTGAAAGTTGTTAGTAATTTGTCTACCTATGTATACATACTGGATAGATAATATACTTTTCTAAATATTTTGAGTTAGTGTGCAAAGTTTTTTTGGTTTAGTCCAACTCTATGCAGTTTGAGTCTTCATAAAGTGCACATATCGAAATAATTAATTGGGAAAATATGTAAAAAATAAATAAAGAGAAATCCCTTCTGTGACCCCTGTGTAAACAAAACCTCCTATTTTTAAACTTATTGATTTATAATAATGGAACAAGTTTAGTAATGATTGGAAATGAAAGGAATTAATGAATGAATAAATGACTTTATTCGACAGAAATAAACAAAAAACACAGGAAAGAAAATATGTCTACTTTATGAAGACTCTCACTCTGACGAAAACTCTCAGTTGAATCGTATGTTTTTAAATTTCTACAAGTAATTAAAAACGTATCAAGAGCAAACGTTTTTTATATAATAAAAGTTGGTATGAACTGCTACCAACTTTTATTAGGAAAATTCGTTTAATCTACTCGAATAGGATTCATTTTGATTCGGGGTCCCATTAAAAAACTCCTAATCAATATTCCGAAAGTTTTCGAATCCCGTCGAAAGCCATTTGCATTCAATCCGATTCAGAATTTCCGATTCAAAATTTTGAGAAGATATATTATGACACACAATAATGATCGGATTCACTAGGTAACAAGCGACGTCGGGTGAAGTATCGCACGACATGTCTATAATCATCGCGCAACACTTGTATGTACGAAACTTCTGTGGTACGGTGACTTCAGACCCCCGATACGCGTATTTTCGGCATCTACTGTTGGACTGCAGTCGTCATTCAGTAGTGCTATTGTGACATACCGAGTGCTTAATTAAAGCTGTTTTATACATAGAAAGTTTGTATTCTGAGTGTTTTCAAAGTAGTATTACTGAAATGACATAATAATTTGATTACTTTTAATGATTCTGACTGACTCTAATGTGTAGTTCTTCTGACATTATATTTAATTTTGGTGACAAAGCTATTGTAATTCTGTTGTATCTTATTTTGATTTCTATTTGTTTGACCATTTTTACTGTGTACTAGCATATTGACGCTTTGGGCGACTGTAAGTCAGTATGTTTACTGTTAAATAAATGAAATGAAATAAATGAAAGTCAGCATTGAAAGTTGATACGCCGCTGACAGAATAGCGAGGTAGGTATCAATTGTTCTGTGCTAGTTAGTATAACTGGCACAATCCAGTGACCACTCAATTAGCGGATTTGAGGCCCAGGGGTCCTATTTTTGAATCATTCGTTTCAAGATGGCGAGTGATTTTCGTTCGACGTAGTGTCAAAAGTCATATAAAAAAATCGTTTTCGAACGAAAATCACTCGCCATATCCAAGCGAGTGATTCAAAAATAGGGGCCCAGACATGTCAGGCGACATCACCGACTTCACTTGATATGTCGGGTGGTGATGGGCGATGTGACGCTAGTGGGCAACGACTCACCATTTAGAACTATTAGAACAAAAAATATAGATATTCTGTGTGATTTGATGGAAGAGCGAGGTATTTTGTAGTGCCAGTTTGTAGCGTCTGTCTGGCGACGATTGGTCAACCACAAAAACATAACTATGGCACCATCTATTGATATGTTTGAGAACTAATTTAAACTTTAAGTAACGACTGATGTTAGAACTTGAAGCATCCAGTGTCGTTACCATTCTACGTAGATTTAAATCTACATTGTCTGTGTGGGTAACTTAAATGTTTATTGGGTCAAATGTGTGTCCTAGTTTGACTTAAGAATGAAAATATGGGGATGTTTGTTCACTTCGATAAGTGGATAACGCTGACTTTGGAAATATATGGCATGGAAAAGCAATTTCGCTGTCAAATCAACATACATGCTAATGTGCAGAAGTGTAAGGTATAGTGCTTGGACGAATAAACCACTGGACGCGCAATGACAGGAAATTTCGCTTGTTCCCCCTCGGCAACGAATTGGGCATTTTAGCCTCAATTTCATGTGACGTCTTGTCAGTACGGTGACAGAACTCGGTGAGAAACATTGCAGATAAAAATGGGTAAATGTGCCGTATTTTTGTGTAAAAATTATAGCGGCACGACAAAAAATATTTCTTTTCATTCGTAAGTAACTTTGTATCCCAATAAAGCTGTTAATTTTTCTTAAAATAGTGAAATGTGTTTTTCTAGAGAAAAGTCACATTGCTTATTAAGAAAGTTGTGGTCAGTTACTGCAAACTCAACAAGATGACGCATACTTCATTTGGTAGGATTATCGTACGTTCACCATTCGTTTCCTTGTCAATTTAGTTTTAATTGTGCTTGACAATTGTCGATAATCATATCGATAAACGTACTCATAAATTTATAATATAAAATAAAATAATACATCTGTAAAGTGATTAACTCTAAAGTAGATTAAAGTAATCCTAAAAATACAACAGTTTTCTTTAATATTTTAAACTTCATATTTTATTACAATACATCCTATTAATAATATTTCAGATTTCCTGTAGATCCAATAAGAAAAACAAAGTGGGTCAAAGCCGTCAGAAGAGAGGCAAAATGAATACCATTAATAATACAATTTTTACCTTTTATATAAGTGAAAGTTGCATAGAATCCCTTGAAATTGTGAAGTTTAGTTTGAAGTGTAAGCTCATTTTCTGCTAGATTATACCATTAGAGGATTTTATTATACCATTGGAGGACTTACGGCCTGTTTCACAATGTCTTAGAGGAAGTTCTAGTTAGTGTTACTTGCCAGACCGTTTATAAACATATTCTATGTTTCAATTATTCGTTTAATGGTTTGTGCTAATTTCAATATGCCCATAATTATTGTTTTGTTACTAAAAATAAAATAAAAATATTTTGCATAAGATTCGTTCATTCATTCGTTCAACACATATCGATAGAATAATATCGACACTTCCACGCACTAAATGTCAATTACTGACAAGACAAACTCCCCCCGCCCCGCAAAAATTGGTTGATGATGTTTTCATACATTCGCTCTTGTGTTTCATATCCAGTGGTTTATTCATCCAAGGTATAGTGTTATAGAGTGGAAAAGTTGCATATGTACTTTAACTCGTCAAGTATGTGTGAACGAGACACAATAGAAATTCCATTGTTATGCGACTCTCGGCAGTCGTTTGATACCTGACTGATTAAATAAACTTTAAAGTACAGTCATTTAATAAGTTGGAAATAGATAACAATACGTACAATTATGTTTTTAAATACTAAATAACCTTTCTAGGAAATACGAAAATGCAATAATTAGAATTAAATGATTAATTTAGTTCAATTTTTTAAAATCATGTCAGCAAATAACAACTATTAAACAAATATGATATTACATATTTAATATAATAACATTTTGAGCGCTATCGCACGCATCGGTAGTAATATTTTTTGTGCGTAATTTTCTAAATGGACACACCAAACACGAGTAAAGATAAATGCTCTTTGTTTTTGTGCGCACCTGTGTTTATCATTTCGTTACGCACAATAGATATTTATTGGATAATTCGATTTAAAACAGAAGCTGTTTGATCAAATTGTATTGTAGCAAGACAAAGGATTTTGGGTTAGAATATTAGGCAGGCACTTAACTAACCTTATTTTCTATTGTTTATCAATGTTTCAGAATTTAGTTCTACGAATATTTTTTCCCCCGTAAGCATGCTAAAAAAGTTTTATATTTTCCATAATTTAATTATCATAGATAGAGACAACTGAAGAACTCCTTATTAATCGATGAGCTCTTAAAATTTATAACAACAACATTTATTAAAAGAAGCCTATTCCACAATGTCCCCGTTAATTCCGGTTAGTGCTATAAGTATGCCAGATACCTACTTCATATGAAATGACATTATTTATTTTAAAAATATTCGTTGGTTAGTAATTGGACATTGTGAAACAGACCCTAAAACTTTTGACTTTACGTCTAAAAGCGTTAAATAGTATTAATTATTATTTCGTCACTTTATTCGAAGATATAGATGAAAATATATGTATTTTGATATACATATATCAGTCTAATAAGTAGTCCAATTATTGTTTACGCAATTATTCGCACACTTTTAAGATTTTAAAGGTAACTACCATAAACTACAAAAAAAAAAGGATTTTAAAACATGAACTGGTATCCCTGCGCCCGCTCCAGGGCTTCGCGCCATCTATGACCTCATTCTTTTATTGTGCGCGCACGGATCGCACGCGTTCCTACTTCGCAAAAATGCCCAAGCGCAGTGCAGAAGAAGACATTGCTTACTATTCTAAAAAGTTTAAAATGCTTAAAAGGAAAGAAAAGAAACGTCGTAAACGTGTTATTGTGTATTCGGACTCATCGGAAAGCGAAGATAACTGTGGTAAGCGAACCAAGTCTTTCATATCATAGCTACCCACTTCTTTTCAATATTTTTTTAAAAAGTGTTAATTGTTTGTTAAAATCTATCCAATCCTTACTGATAAGCTTTAGAGTTGACCGTGAGTTAACCGAAAAGTGAAATGACTTCGAGAGTTAACCGTGAGTTAACCGAGAAGTAAATTTAACCCGAGAGTTGACCGTGAGTCAACCGATGGGTAATTAAATATCTATGCGGGTTTATTAATCAAACAGTTTTTCGTTTTCTTTTGTTTTTCGTTTTTTGATTTCTTCCTATACGTATATATACAAGTATACCTTTGCTAATAACAAAATGTTTGATTTTAGATGTCGCTAGTAACGAGAATACCGCTGACAATAATAACGAAAATACGCAGGCTAATAATATTCCGAATGCAATAGACTTAGATCAAGTTTTGAACAGTAATGATTCGAGTAGCGATCAACCTAATCAGGATGGGAACACTGAAACTTCAGTACCTGAAAACAATTTGCCGTCATTGGACCCAGAAATACTCATAGCTTTGGGAGACCTCATCCCTGAAGAAGTAACATACGGAGAGGATATACATCCAGATTTGGCACAAAGATGGGCACCCATCCTTCGCAAAGGGCTGACAGATAAAGAACAGAGAGACAAACTATTCAAAGAATATGCCACTCCAAACAATTGTAAGTTGTTTAGAGCTCCTGTTTTAAACCCAGAAATCGCCGCTGCCGTTTCCGAGTTTGCCCGAGCTCGAGACAAGAAGATTGAGACCTCTCAGCAATAGCTAGGGGTAGGCCTTACGGCCATAAACAGGGCTATGACTATTCTCCTTTCAAATGATAATAAAGTACAGGCTGTTAGACATTTATCAGATGCCTGCAGGGTTTTATCAGACTTGCACGCTTCCGAGACCCAAACGCGAACGAAATCCTTAACACAGGGTTTAGATAAGTCTTTTCTGAATCTTATCCAAGACACTGAACGCGATGAGATGCTTTTTGGAAACGGTTTACCTGAAAAAATCAAAGCTTCAAAAGCTATTGAAAAGCAGGGTTCTCAAATCAAGAAACCAGATAATAAAGCCGCCCCAGGACCATCTGTTTCCCGTAGTTCTAGAACGCAGGGAAACTGGAGAGGCCCCTCTCGCTCGATGACGAACAGGGGAGGGGGGCGCGGGGGCTCCAGAAGGACTCCATACATGAATCAGAAGCATGTCTCGACAGTGCAGCAGAACAACTTTCATCCGTCGAGAGTTTGGAACAAACCTCCTCGTGCAGGCCCACGGACATAGAGGTACACGCAGGCAGATTAAAATACTTTTATAATTGTTGGTGTAACATTACGGACAATAAACTTGTACTGAATTGGATTCGAGATGGTTTTCACATACCATTTTGTAAAAAAGTAAACTATGTTACAGATAAACATCGTGAATGGCCTCATAAGGAAAGGGTTAAGATGTCTGAGGCTATTCAAAAATTACTTGATCTAGGGGCTATTTCTAAGTGCAAACCATCTCGAAACCAGTATTTGTCTGACATATTTTTAGCACCGAAACCCAATGGTGATAGTAGATTTATATTAAATTTAAAGTCATTTAATAAACATGTAGAAAAATCACACTTTAAAATGGAAGACTATAGAACGGTTGCCCTGTTAATGTCACGTGGCTGTTTCATGGCCACGATCGATCTTAAAGAATCATATCTTTTGGTACCATTGAGTCCCAAACACAAAAGGTATTTGAGGTTTCAGTTTGAAAATGATGATTTAGAGACAATTACTTATGAATTTAACGCCATGCCTTACGGTCTGTCTGCGGCGCCGAGAACCTTCACCAAAATAATGAAGGTAGTCGTAGGTTATCTAAGAAATTGTGGCTTCAAATCTGTTATTTACCTTGACGATATTCTGTGTCTAGGTTTGAGTTATTCTGAATGCCAGAATAATGTTGCAGCGACTCAAAGTCTTTTAGAATGCTTAGGGTTCGTCATTAACTATGAAAAGAGTCAGCTTAATCCCGTAACAAGGTGCAAATATTTAGGTTTTGTGTTTGACTCAATTGATATGACTATAAGCTTGCCCATCGGAAAACAAGAATACATTTTTACTCTAGTTCAAAAATTCATGACCCTGCCTAGATGCACCATTAAAGAGTTTGCTCATTTGATCGGAGTTTTGATAGCTGCCTGTCCAGCCGTCAGCTATAGCTGGATGTATACAAAGAGGCTTGAAAGAGAAAAGTATTTGGCATTGATTAAATGTCATAATGACTATAGTGCCAAATTCACGCCCTCCGCTAATATAGTACAAGACCTTCTTTGGTGGAAAAATAATATTTTCAATAACAGTAACCGGTTGGAGAAGGCTTCATTTGAGTTAGAACTTTTTTCTGATGCGTCTAGGCACGGTTGGGGAGCGTTTTGTAACAAAAAACGAACGGGAGGTAAATGGAAGGAGGATGAGCTTAGTTTTCACATAAATTATTTGGAAATCAAAGCAGCATTTCTTGCACTGAAGACGTTTGCCCGAAATATGCAAAATTGTGCTATTTTATTGCGTTGCGATAATGTCACCGCTATTAGCTACATAAATAGAATGGGGGGAATTCAATTCCCTCATTTAAATGAAATAACAAGAGATATTTGGCAGTGGTGCGAGAAGCGAAGCATTTGGCTATACGCATCATATATTAATACTAAAAACAATACTGAGGCAGATCAGGAATCTCGTAACAAAAATATCGACACTGAATTAGAAATATCTAGCAAAATGTTTCACAAAGTAACTAACATCTTAGGGAATCCAAACATCGATCTTTTCGCTTCCCGCGCTAACGCCAAATGTGTGAAATATGTGTCTTGGAAACAAGACCCGGACTCTTTTACAGTTGATGCTTTTACCATTAAATGGACACCATATTTCTTTTATGCCTTCCCTCCATTTACCTTAATACCCAAATGTCTCCAGAAAATAAAGGCAGATAAAGCAGAAGGTATTTTAGTTTTTCCCCACTGGCCTTCTCAGCCGTGGTTCCCATTTTTAAAGGAAATGTGCATCTCCGAAATTCTTTATTTTGATGCAAATGAGCACCTGGTAAATTTCTTTTACAGGAGAAGGCAACAGTTCAAACTTACCCTGGGTGTCGCGAAGCTCTCCGGGAATCTTTCCTAAGAAAAGAGACCCCGGAAGAAGCGTTAGAAATTATGTTAGCCTCTTTAGCTAAAAACACTGCCCAACAATATAGTTGCACATACAAACTATGGTGGTCACATTGTAATCATTTAAATTTAAACCCTTACAATGCAGGTTCGGAACCAGTGGTACTATTATTCCTCACAAACCTCTACAACCAGGGTGCAGCATACGGTACCCTCAATAGCCATAGATCTGCATTAAACTTACTACTAAATTGTGATTTTAACAATAGTAAATTGATTTCTCGAGTTTTCAAGGGTGTGTACAAACTGAGACCTTCAATTCCTAAATAATAGGTACATGGGATCCTCAAATTGTTCTCAATCGTATAGCACAATGGAAACCCCATAGCGACATAACGGTGGAAAAATTAACAAAGAAAGTCACCATTCTTTTGGCACTTTGTACTGCCCACAGGGCTCAGACTTTATCGTTGATTAAAATAAATAATATAAAAATCAGTCACAACGACATCAAAATAATGATTCCAGACATGATCAAAACATCTGGTATCGGGCGGGCACAACCTTTACTAACTCTTCCATTGTTTCAAGAAAATCCGGACGTATGTCCCGCAACTGTTATCAAAGATTATTTGTCAAGAACAGAACAATTAAGAACTGATAATGTAAGCAATCTTTTGTTGACTTTAAGCCGCCTCACAAACCAGCGTCGAGTCAGACGATTTCGCGGTGGGTGAAACAAGTTTTAGCCGAGAGTGGAGTGGATGTGTCAGCGTTTAGCGCACACAGTACGCGACACGCTGCCACATCTGCGGCCAAGAACGCAGGCGTCTCACTCGACGTGATTCGGAAAACGGCGGGTTGGACTTCCACGTCTAGTACATTTGCCAGGTTTTATGATCGACCTGTAGTAGATGATAGTATTTTTGCCAGATCTGTTTGTTACCAAAATCAGTAATTGTTCCGTTCCAATTTTCTTTTATTTTCATTCTTGAATAGACATGTCTATGAAAGATAATACATTGAAATCTAATTATATAACATTTAAATCTATTTATTAAATAAACATTGAATATTTATACTTATAATATTGGTTTCATTTGCTTAACATTTATCAAATGTATTTGACGATGCGGCAAAACGTATCTCTTAACATCTACTTATTAGACTGATATATGTATATCAAAATACATATATTTTCATCTATATCTTCGAATAAAGTGACGAAATAATAATACATGATCAAACGAACTTCTAAGTGAAGTTCGATCAGTATTATATGAGTCACTTTATTCGAAGATATAGAATAGGTCCCGCCCACCCTAGCCCAAAATGGTTTTGCCGACTATCAGTTACATTAAACTCTGAAGTATGAGGTCATAGATGGCGCGAAGCCCTGGAGCGGGCGCAGGGATACCAGTTCATGTTTTAAAATCCTTTTTTTTTTGTAGTTTATGGTAGTTACCTTTAAAATCTTAAAAGTGTGCGAATAATTGCGTAAACAATAATTGGACTACTTATTAGACTGATATATGTATATCAAAATACATATATTTTCATCTATATCTTCGAATAAAGTGACTCATATAATACTGATCGAACTTCACTTAGAAGTTCGTTTGATCATGTATTATATTATGCAAGAAGTATTTGCCACTATAGACAATTGACTGCGTAAAACTCCGTTTACCCACAGTCTATAAGCTCTTTTTCGGTCAATTTTTAATAAGCATGTACGTAAAAGGTGCTTTTTGCACATGTATCCAAGTTAAAGCAACTTCGGCGCTGACTTGCATACAAACATGTAAAAGTTGGGTATTGCCTTCAGTATTTTCAATAAGCCAAATATTTTCAAGGAAACTCAAATAACAATTACGTGGCTTGGTTTGAAAAGCTAGCAAAGAAAAAGTAGGTAAAATGTGTCCCAAGAATGCAGTAAACTTGTGACTGGACCGACGGGTCCAGGAGACGTCCCGGAACGGGCTTTTTTCAGGATCTTACAAGAATGAGGTTGTTTATGTCTAGAATTTCAAATTGCGATTATGTAAATACATAGTAAACATGTTCTATAAAAGTGGCACGCTCATTGAAATCACTGCCGGGAACTGACCTTAAGTCAAAATGTGTTCCCAATCTTAGCATGATTATATTCCCAGTTACTTAAGGTTCAACAGTTATAGTCAAAATTAATTTTACTGAGTGTAAAATAGCGATACATTTCATGCCACGGAAAATAAAGACACTACTTTAGTGATTCTACAAAGACAATTATAATATGAAGCATCCATTCACACACACACACACACACACACACACACACACACACACACACACACACACACACACAAATTTAAATGTAAACTTAATTAATATGATATATGTTGATTTGTTATATGTATTTCTTTATTTAATATTTATTTCAACTGTATAAATCGATAAGAAAGAGCGGGCTTCTCCTAATGCATTTTCAACTTAAAAGGAGATTCCCAACCCCCTGTAATATTATTTTGTCGAAATAAACTTTACTTTACTTTAGTTTACTTTACTTTAGTGACAGAACCAGAAGAGGAGGAAAACGTATAATATACTTCACCCCCTTTTCCATAGAATAGCTCCACGTCTCAGAGCTCCCCAAGGCGTTAATTGCTCCTGCAATTTATTATGTGTAATAGACACCGGCACATAAATTAGGTGACACGGTTCCTGTTAATTTTAGAACATAGGAATATAAGCTTTTGCACGAGGTCTCGCTTTCCGTGGTTAGTATAAGGGCTTTCTTACACCCTTCGTATCCAATGCGTTTGGGGTTCGTGAATTTTAGCGGTGAAAAACAAATCTTATTAAGTAGAGCAAAAGCTCCTACTGGGTACTTAGTAGCGTGCGGCCATAACGGATAAATTCGGACTAAAACCGAGTACGAAATGACCTTAAATACCCCCCTTATTCATAATAACTCAAACGCTCTTTTAAACCAATTTTAGCTATTACACTGTTTTGTCTCATTCTTTCTTGGCGCTGTCATTATTTGTCAAAAAGTGACAAAACAGTGTAAAAGCTAAAATAGGTTTAAAAGACAGTTTGAGTTATTACGAATAAGGGGGTACCTCTTCATTTGCTGTAGCGTTCTAGATTCAAATTGATTTCAACACGTTTTCTGGGTGAACATAATTGTATTTTTTTTTTATCTATACTAATATTATAAAGCTGAAGAGTTTGTTTGTTTGTTTGTTTGTTTGTTTGTTTGTTTGTTTGTTTGAACGCGCTAATCTCCGAAACTACTGGTTCGAATTGAATAATTATTTTTGTGTTGGATAGTCCAGTTATCGAGGAAGGCTATAGGCTATATAACATCACGCTACGACCAATAGGAGCAAAGATATAGTGGTAAATGTGTAAAAAACGGGAGAAAGAAGTCACTATTCCACGCGGACGAAGTCGCGGGAAAAAGCTAGTTAAAGATATAGCTACAAACGTTAAAATATGTTTGATGCAGCAGTAAATCAGAAAGTTGAGCTTATCGAGACGACATGTCAAAAATTCAGCTGCAAACTGTGGCTGAAGTACCTACCCGTCAGCTGTCTGTCAGCTCCTATTTCATAACTTTTTACCAGCCTGTAACAAGTGTTCGAGCCAAAATTTACCTTACCTTTTATCCAATTAAGGAAGGCTCGTTTAATTAATTAAAAATAAAGGAGGGTAATTCTTTCGACTAAGTGATTTTACAGGAATTTTAATTAGAATATTCTCTCATCAACGAAAAACGTCAAATGCATGAAAACGAGGATCACGGAAAAATCCTAATTGCCACCAATTTCGGGTTCTACCTGAATTTTTATTGATCACCTCCGTTTAAGCACGTTTGATGAGCGGGAAAAAATCTTGCTTGAACGCCAATAATTTAACTTCTTCGAGCTAAATCGATAAACAAAGTTCTAAATCGATATAAATTGAAATTCACTTTTCTCGAAAAAAATATAAAATATATAAAGTAAATAAATGCAAAAGGCGGGTTACGGTAGATAGGTGGTCGTGAGATAAAAATTTTATTATTGGATCAAAGATGTTTAAAAACCGTATTAAAGTAATCTGTTAACATGCTACAGAGATGTATACTTGATGTGATGGTTTCTCAAAAATATATAGATTTACAAAGGTAATTATGAGTTTTCATTCATCTACCCATTATTGCTTGACATTCTAATCAGAGTAGGACAAAGTTATAAGTTTACCATACTATAGATGATAGATCTAGAAAAGCCCGAATAAATATAGTACCTTTTAAAAATATGTATTGCGAAGTTCCTGGTAGTAAATCTAGGCTCTTTATTCATGGTACCTTATCAAGAAAGTCCATAATTCTTGCAGTAACATTTTAAAAGCATGTTTGCTACGTCATCAACATTGTAATCGTCTCGTTTCAGGGTAGATGCTTCCCGCATTCGGCCATAAATTCACAAACACCTTAAAGCTATCTTCCGGGCCTTAGCTAGTCTAAATTGTTGCAAGTCTGATACCATAGAAGTTTTATTGGGACGTACTTACTATTAGTTGGGACGTACGATGTATTGGCACTTTGCCTTCTTGGGAGTTTTTTTTTTCGTTTGTGCACCTACATTTTGAGGTTGTACCCAATCTCTTTAATGTTAGGTACTTACATCTTTGCTATTATTTATATTTTTATGTATAGATCAAGATGTATGAAATAAATTATTATACCAGTCTGGCGATGGGTAATTTTTTTTAAATTTGCTGGGCAAATTGAACTTTATGCCAACCATAGATTCATAATTTGTAAGAGTCTAAAATTATCATTTATTAAGTTTTAATCGAAAACTATCTGTATCTACATATTTATTCAAATACGGATCAGTGGATGTGTTGTAAAAAGTAATTCCAAGCAGGATCAAGAGACGGTTTGGACATTGTTAAACCTTTCGAGTTTATGCTAATCTTACGTAATTGCAAGTCTCGAATATCCTTCAACATCCCTGAAGCGTACTTAGTAATCCTCCGTCCTACAATCTGCGGTTTCGGTAAACCAAATTGCAGTTCAGACTGGCCGCTTAAGTTCCAGAAATTTCCAACGACTTTCTGAGCCATTGAGTTTTAAGTTGCGCTTTGCTGTGAAGTAGCTGCGTCTGAGGTAGTGTATGTATTAAAGTGGGAAATCCTACCTGTACTGTACTGTAGGTGTACCTAACAATAGAAATTCGTGATTAATATTTTAGGTCCATAAGACCATAATTTTTCTGCACCTGCACCTGGGCAACTATTTTCCATTTTGTAACTACATACGTCTACATTTAAAGTGTTTTTGTTGAATTTTAATTGATTTTCTCGAAATATTGACGCATGATTCAAAAGTAAGGCCCAAGTTATGCTTTATTTATTATGTTGAAGGGGTTTTTCGACATTTACTACGCTTCAATGGATCGTGTAACATCTAAATAGAGCGTGGTAATAGCGAAAAATAAGTGAAGCCTCTTTCACACCTGTCGTGGGTCTGTATTTACACCATTTTTTATTATGTTCCTCGAAACGGCAACGTTTAGTGATAAATTCGCGAGGCCCACAATATTACAAGTTGTGCGATTTCTTCGCCATATTTATATTCGAGCTGCAAACGCTTCGATAAGTTGAGAACTTCACCATTTCGGCCAGTAGGTAGACCATGATTCTTTGATAATTTAGGATATTTCAGGACTATACAAGGCATTTAAAATTTGAAAATGATTCTTGATTCTTAAATATTCCTTTTTGTTTCCAAACAATATTATTTTAAATAAGTTAAAATCATACCAAAGTTGAGAAAGTCTGTAACTTGAATTTTCGTACACGTCTCAATAGAAGTGTTTGTTATTATTAATTAAGTAGGTTTTATACCTACTTAAAGATATAATTGAATTGTAATAAACACTAACAGTGAAAAATACGAATGATATAAGTATTTTTACAATCCGATTTTCTCAAAGAATACTCTTCACAATTATTGGTTTAGACTAGACAGCTTGTACACGTATATTCCTAATTCCTTTAACCAACTAAGTAATATTTTATCTACAAATTGACAAGTTTTGTATTAAACATGTGACAAAGTTAGCTCTACATCCCTCATCTATAGGGCCAGTAGTTGCCAAAGTTTTATTTATTGGCGATGTTGTTTCTTTCCATCATATTCATTTGTACAATAAAATAAGGTTCAGAAGGTGTTTAGTACCTACCCGATAGCGAGTAATTAAATTATTTACATAGCTTAAACTGAGACAGCTTCCTTTATGTATGTTCTGTTTAGCTAGTCGGAAAGTAAATATGGTGTTTTAACAAGAAAGTAATCAACTGATTTAAAGTAATATCAATAAAGCCTTATCATGTGGACATAGTCAACCAATAGAAATTAAATCATTCTCCATTATTCTGTGTAAATAAAAAGTATTATCTCGAGTCTACTGCATTTTATTTATTTATTTTCATATAACTTCGACATTCGATAAGTTGGCAACGCCATTTGGCTTGGTAGCTGCCATATTCGTGTGAAAGGCAAAGGAAATATGATTTATTTATTGTTCGGTGGCACATTCTGGTAATTTCTTCACCTGTCGCCAAAGATTAATAACACAGAATGACGTGACGAGATTTTTGAAGCTTATACCTCTGCAGGCTTGCCGATCCATACATCAAAGATTGTGAGATAACAAAGCCATTTAAGAAATTTTGTTGAACTAGAACATTGTTTGGTTTGAAGGTTGTCTAAAAGAGATCGCTTATATCAATAAGACCGCCTAAATTGTACATTTCCTTTAAACCAATTAATTATCAATATATGTGATGTGCCATAAAGAGTTATCTTATCTCATGTGATATATTTATTACATTTTACATTTTACTTAATGCAAATACAAATTTGATGCTAAAGCACGCAAACATTCGAAAAAAATGAATTCGGGCTAGTGAAATACTGACATTTGAATATTATGGTATATATTCTTCAGGAAAATAATAGACAACTATACTAATGACTTAACCAAAATACTGAGTATGCCATTATAATTCAAAAAACATACTTTAAGCGTAAGTATGTGTATGTAAAAAACATACTTTAAGTTAAGCGGTTTCAAAGCAATCGATCACAATCGTACTATAGAAGACGCTTCATACTTTACTAGCCACGGCCTTATTTGCTTGAAGAACATTTGTCCAATGCTTACTCATGAATATTTCTACAAAGTGCACTTTAGTGAGGTATCAAAAACCTCAAAAATCCTCGCAATAAACGTATCGCGAGGATTTTTGAGTATCAATAAATGTATTGCGAAAAAATTTTGCATTCAAAATTTTTCAGCATTCAGCAATTTGTCCGAAAATTAATAAAGCGTGGTAACCCTACAGTTAGGGCTGTCGGTTGTCGGCTGCTTTGCATAAAGTTAGTACGTGCTCCCGCCAAGCGCGGATGGACCAATATAACACCTATATGTATGTACTCGGGTGTGCAACTTTCATCGCATAACAGATTTACCGCATACCATAGTGATTGGAGCCGATGGATTTGTTAGTTTGCTACATTTCGGTGGATATTTGGACTTTAAGCCATCAGCCTGGATTCTGGATAGGTATGGTGGTTTATGTTTTTAATTATTGCCGTTAATTAGCTCAATTTTCTATATTATGTATATATTTCTTACACACACCGGTAAAAATAGAATACTGGCTAAGCTTGGCTGACATGCATTAATGTACATGACGATATTTAAAAAAAAGCCTAGCCATTTTTATATTCCTAGCCATAATGTAAAAAGCAATTGCGATAAAACTGAATTACTTTTCGTTCGTACTATTCTAATTAAATACTAACGGAAATGTAGTAGTTTGCCGCAGTAAGTACTATTATGTTTTCCACAGTTTCAAGATTGAGGCTGAACCGATTGTACTGAATTTTCGGAGCCAGTCATAGTAGGTTCATACCAAAGACCATTCCCAATGGAATGGAAAGAAGAAAGGCAGGTTTGTCCGGAAAACTCAATGTTAGAACGGACAAAGTCGTGGAAATCGCTCTACGAAATGAATTCGTAGACCGTTCGCAAACGTTTAAACAAAGTGTTTACCAACTCGTTAATTGCTTTCTCTTTGCAACGAATCATTTATTCACTTTTCATAACAGCCTGAAGAGAAAGCGAAGCGATAAATCAAGATGCCGAGAAGCTTTGTCCAGAACTTTTCTTTATGAGCTTAATTTCATTATCAATGATACTTTTTGTCGAAGAAAAGCATTTCAGGTATAAACACACTATTATAAATATAATACTATGGTTAAAAATATATTCTTACTAATGAGATAACTGATTACAAAATGCTTAAGCATTTTCCCAATAAAAATAAATATTGTAGATCAAAACGACATGTATCGGAATTTAAAAGTGCAACGTTAAAACAGCTGTTCCGAGAATTTGTTATACGAATGGTACCCGTTTATTAATAAAGTAACACAGTATTTCGCTGAAATAATACTGCGGTTATTTAGTGGAATTCAAATATAAATAAATGTGGAATTCTTTGAATATGTGATTGATAACCTCAATAATTCATTCAGTCACGAATGGTAGTCCCAACACAGTTGTCTGTCGAACAACCGGTGTGTTAAATTTGTGTTTTCGTGTATTTATGATTAAGATATTTTGAATTTAGCTAAAAAAATGAGTTAACCCTTCGAGAATACGAATGCTTTGCTTTTTAACGCGCCGATTTCTCTCGGTGTCAGGGCAATTTTCCGCTGCTACCTAATGTTGTGTGCAATAAAGAGTTATCTATCTACCTACCTATACACATAACTTGCTATATCTCAGGGTAGAAATGAGCTATTTTCATTCTGTAAACAGTTTTATTTTGTTTGATATGTTGGCTTTCACATTAAATATAATATTGTAGGATTCTGCAGCAATTTTTAATTTTTGAGGTGATAAAATCCTTAGTATCAGAAAGGTTAAAAGGATATTTAATGCAGCAGAAAACCAGAAAATTGAGCTTATCGAGGTGAAATGTAAAAAAAATCATTTCTTGTGCTTCAGACAGTGGCCGCGTGTTTTTTACTTACGGTCGTAACAGATTTAAGCTTTTATTATTTTTTTTTTATATTGGCACTGAAGCTACATACATTTTCTATTTTGAAGCCACAGTTAAAACTTAGTTTAACTTTTTTATACGATGAGTATGTAAATGTACAGTACACCCAAACGCGCCGAACACGACAGAGGCTGGTCCCGAGAATCCGCTGCCTCGTAAAAGGTTTTAAATAATTTATCCGCTCCCTTCACTAACGGTTTGGTATTTTCCCAATCGCCATTTAATAAAGGGTTCTTGTCTTTTGTAACGATTTGATCGGTTTATCCTGTTAATGCTTGCGATTGGTAAGAGGTACTTACGTTGATTATAACATTTGAAGTAGTAACACTGTAAGAAATTTATAATATTTATAATGTTTTATAATTAACTTAAAACAAGTTACTTTATAAATATTATGTATGTGTTGTTGTTTATACAATATTTTACTCTTGCACCAATAGGTAATTTAATACTTTTTATTAAATTTAGCTTTTAACGTCGATTTTTCAAGTTCAATTTATAATGTTTAGATTGCATTTTATTTGAGTTTACTGACGTCAAAAAATCATGTGCCCGTGTATCGGAATGTCACAAAAAATTGATTTACAATTTACAGTCGAGGACTTTATCAAATAGACACGTAACACATGCAACAAATGAGTTTATATAGTTGCCAGTGCCAGCTGCATTTAACGGGGTATTGCATTCCAGTGGCCGGGAATAGGATGCGTTAAATTTGATGACCCAGTAAAAATCGAATTGTCCCATCTAACGTGCGTTAGGGGTTTAGACACCGCGAATGAATGTTAAGCAGGATTCAATTTCGTGGCCGAAAAATTATAATATGTAACGTAAACTAAATTGTATAACTGTCCTTTTCATCATTATTGACCTCTCTCCGTATTTAGAATGACTACTTTAAAAGCTACTGTACCTACTTGCAAAACACCTTCAGTTCTTGAATAAGAGAGAAAGCTAACGTCTAACGTCTCATGAAAAGTTAAAGTAATTTTGTTATTTACTTGGTTCAAGGCGCCAGACCAGAGTATATAGAATAGCAAGCGCCAAAGAGGTTAAATGGTAATAGCACACAATAATCAACATACCTAGTAATAGTAATTAAAAAAAATGTTATTAGTAAATATTATCACGTGCGAAATGTGTATATTAATACTACAATTATCTTTCTTTAAGATACTAACCTAAATAATGCCTTCAATGAGTAGGTACGCTCATGAATATCACGGGTAGTAAATACTGCTCTCTGTAATTTCTGTAGCAAGAGCACATAACCGCACGCTTAATATTCCTCGGCCTAATAACTCTGATGTATGTGAGATCAAAGCCTTGTAAGGCCAAAGACGGAATAATTTCATTAGGAATGGTCGTCAGTGTTACTTAGCTTTCACAGCCTAAAATAGTGCCATTTCATTACGATACTCGTCATCATCATCTTCTTGTCGGTAAGGGAAGATACTGTGGTGGTTTCCCGCCTCTTAATGCCCAGATAAAAAGGCTTTCCTAGTATACTTATCATCAGCAACCCTACGTATGATACTCGTATTTAAGACAAATCTGTCAAGATAACCTTCTTTGAATTCAGTGGAAATTAATACAACTTATATGGTTTAAGTAAGCGATTTACAGTCTTCTAAAATAAATCATAGTTATAAGTTGACTATACACTCCTAACATCCCTGGTTTCCCGAAGGTCGTTTCAGGGTAACTTACAAAACAATTGTTATTCTTGCATTGAGTCCCAAAAATAAGTTTGCAATACATTTCAAAGCAAATGATCTAAGTTATGGAATTCACAATACCTTTAAGATTCTCAAGAGACATACCCAGACAGTATTATGCATAATTTAGTACTAAGTCGATAGAGAAAGTTATGAAAATATCGGTTAAATGAATATGGGTCGCCAATGTGACGGATTATTATGAAAATGTTATGAGAATAATAGTTTATTTGTGGAGTCGTTCGGAACTTTCAGTTATTCAGTAAGGAATTAGGAAAGTAACACACGAAGATAATAGTTAAACACGGTAATAATCAAGTTCGTGTGATTATTTTATTTAACGGTTAGTACCTGCTATGTTACTTAAATGTCACTTTAACTCGCATATTGCAGGTCTTCTAGTTATATTTTAAAGGTGAAAGTAGCTAATTATTTTCCCTAAGGCATTTTTTTTCTTTGGTCTACAATTTCATGATTATTGGTATGGAGAGACAAGAACAAAACGCAATGGGACCTAACAGACTAAAAAGACTATCGGAATTTCTATTTTGTAGACTTGTCATGCGTAGCATGCACGGTTAAGGTCTCTGCCACCTAACCACTTTCAAAAGACTAATGAGCGTCACTTCAAATAAAAGACGACGGGAGGCCTTCGATTTCGAGTATAAATAACACCCTAAAAAACCAATAAGCCGTAGGTACAGCACGGTTTTGTAGACTAGCGGCCCATACCGGTTTTGCGAAAAAAAACTCTTTTTGAGTTTGTCATGAACAGACAGACAATGTTTAAATAAAATAAATAAATATGCGCCAGACAACACACCAATTGTCTGGTCTCGTGGTAGGGAATTATCTTCCTTGTGTTACGATGTACCAGACAACGATTATAACGGGGGCGTCTCCCATAAATACTTAAAAATACATATAACACCCATGACTTAGGTACAAATATATATAGGTTTATAGTGATATAGTAAATTTCTTTGTTTTAATAAGACGACAGCACTCATTATAATTAAATCGGTTCAGCAGTTCGTTCTCTTTTCTGCTCTGTGCCTAATGAAACTGATTCGTGTTAATTACTGCTGAAAGCTGCTATCGCCTTGTCTAATTATACTGTACAGATGAGAGGAAAAGCTATTCAAACTTTATGAACTTTATAAATAAATCAATTGACCAGCGAATTGAGCACGGAATGTGCCTTGTGAACAGTTTGTCTGATTTTTTAACATAATATCAGCATAGTTGATTTTTGTTTTATAGTGTTTTGTCACTATATAAACTTAACTAGCGGCCCGCCCGCGACTTCGTACGCGCGTTTTAGTTTAACTCCGTTCCCATAGATCCATAGCCTATACCCATTAAACTATAGCCTTCCCTGATAAATTAGCTATCTATCATATTTTATAACCTTAACAATAGTTCCTGTGAGTAGCGCGTTCAAACAAACAAACAAAAACATCCAGTTTTAAAATATATACAAAGAAATGCGTACAGATAAATGTTATATTTTATGTACACAGAACACGTAGCCCGGTATAATGGTCAATGGTAACTTACACAGAGATATTATCTTTTTATTTTACAACGAAAAGGAAATACTTCGTACGCCCTATCGTCAATCGTATATTTATTTCGGGTACTAAAATGACCAGGCTACTCTCTGCGCTTACACAGCATCATGTCACATACAGGCTGTGAGAGAAGCAAATTCCCTCAAGTCTTCTCCCGCTACCATAAGAGTTTGAATTTGAGCTTTGTTTATGGTTATTGGTTATAGCGAATACCTACTCTACTTTCTTGAATTCAAATTGTAAATTGAATGGGACAATTCTATGTAAAGATCTACGCCACCATCATCATCAACATACAACAGCCGTCCACTGCTAGACATAGGTCCCCCACGAAAAGTTTGCAGAATAGTTCCAGATTGAACACCTTTCGACCACAGGAGCAGCGTAGAATGTCCACCGACAATATGAACATACGATCTGCAATCTACACTGGACACAGAGCGATTGATACTTATGCTGTTTAAGCACAAAAAATATTTATTTACTATTCTAAGGAATAAAATCTCTTCTCGAGAGCAACATCAATAACAAACATATTGTGTCAAATATTATGTCTCAGATATGTCAAATGACTGTCAAAAATGAAATAAAAAATATTTTAATCGTAAGCACTAAAGAGTATTGATATCAAATTCGAAGCAAATCACCCCCATAATAACTTTGCACCCCTTTTTAATCCCCTTAGGAGATGAATTTCAATAAAGTACAAAATAAGTCTTGCGTCAATTTTGTAAAAGAATGTGTATGCAAAATTTGAAGTAGATTGGACCAAGGGATCTGGTTGTCCCATACAAACTTTGCACCCCTTTTTGACCCCCTTAGGGGTGGAATTTCTGAAAATCCTTTCTTATCGGATCCCTTCGTCATACAAAGAACACACCCTCCCAGTTTCAGGTCTCTACAATCAGCGGTTTAGGCTGTGCGTTGATCCATCAGTCAGTCAGTCAGTCAGTCAGTCAATCAATAAGTCAGTCGTTCAGGACAAAGCATTTTATTGGTATAGATGATATAAATTTCCTCGTCTGTCACAAAGTCACAGTTGTTTTTTACAAGTGAAATTTATATGATATCAGCATTTTTTTGAGACTTCAAAAAGGAGGTTTTTAGTTGATTTGGTTTGTCCCATGACACCTATCTAAGAATGAATATCAGCAAATTTTAGCATGTATAGTTAAGCTCCATCATTGTGAGCTTTGGAGCTGGTAATAGTTCGTTTTACGTAAAGCGATAGAATGATATATTAATAAAGGATTCCGGTGTTAATTCAATCTTTACAATGTTATGAATATGAACATCTCAAGTGTTTTTTTAAAATTATTAATTTATTGAATCGATAAGGCACTGTGAGATGTACGATTGGCGTATTTAATGCCTCAGGGCATTTTTTACCAGACAAGCGCTTGACCATGCACAGTGAAATATATTTACACCTTTTCGCTGTGACTGTACGTTCTTTGCCTTGGTTTCACGACTTTACTCGGTCTCGGAAGCGAGGCCCCAAAATGCATTTTCTATCTGTAACTTACTTCTTAATTTAATTGAAAAGAAATAAAACTACTGCACTAATACTAAAATAGTCAAACAGAACAAAAGATACTGGATAGTGGTAACGGAGAGTGGTGTTCTGTAATATGGTGCATTAGAGCTATTAGCTTTTTTGAAAACAAAAAAGCACTTTCCTGACGTTAGGTTATGGAAAGTAGCTTGGTGCAGCAGTATAGCTTAATATTCTGCTACTCTACTAATTGTGACGCCAAATTGTTTTTTTTATATTAAAATAAAATAAAAAAATCAGGATAATGAATCGATTACTTATGTGAAAACAAGTCCATACCGGCACAGAGTGCCTTGTTTGACGACTTGTTAGGCAAAGGGTTTACGGGCATGATAATAACCTTGTTGCTAGTTAATATCTCCATTATACAAGACACAACGTTTGACTAGAGGAGACAGATATATAAAGCTTTCTGAGAAATAGCTAATATAACCTTCGATTTGACTTCCTCAATTAGGAAAATTGAAGAACATAAGAACACGCGCGCGTAGTTCCTTCCGTGGCAATGAAGTGATTACGTATTTATATGAAATTAAGCTCCATTTGACACAGAACTTTGTTTGACAAGTGGATCGTCGAAGGGTGTACAGGCATATTTACCTTGCGGCACCTTGCGATTAATACTGTGACATATGATGGCCTACTACGAAAAACGAAACTCGTCAAAACGATAATAGTTTTGCGGATCCAAAGCATTTCGTAGTGAGGATTCCATACTAAAAATGTTTCGGATCCAAAAAAAATCGTAGTATACCTCATGACGCGGCTTACGTTGCAGCTTTTGTTTTGATGAGCCTGATTTCCTCATCGATAGTAATGACAAAATGTCGTTACCAGCGGTTGAATACTTATGATTGTGTGTGTTTTAAAGAAAAATACTTAAACCAATGGTCATTAAAATGGACATTCTAACATTTAATTGAGGTATTTTTCTTCAAAACACGCACAATCGTAATATTCAACCACTGGTAACGATATTTAACCATTACATTAGTTGCGTGATCGTTAGTAAACTCAATTAATGGTTACTGGTTAAGATAGGCCATCTTTCGAAAGTTGAAATGCAATCGGTAATCAAAGTTTTTGAACTTTTTTTAGTTACGGTCATTAAAATAGCCATTCTTAAATTAGGTTAAGGTGCTTTTTCTTCAAAACTGTGAATATTCAACCGCTAGTAACGATATTTAACCATAAGTTGAGTTACCTATCGATCATGCAACTGGGCCTAGGCTTCGTAACTAGAAAGTTTTTTTTTTATTACCGATTGTATTTCAACTTTCGAAAGATTCTTTATATCTTTTGATGGAATTCAATTTCTTAAACCCGAGTTCAGAGTTATTATTAGTAACCATGTAGAAAAAAAATAAATACTTAGGTATCATCACCCATGAAATTGCAATCACCGCGTTTTTACTGTGCCATTTTTCTAACTCATACTCATATTCTAGTTTTCACAGCACCGTGCTTCATTTCCCCTGTTTTATAGACCTTCGGAAAATAGCGTCCACTTTGATTTCCTCGATACTACGTCATTAAAATTTCAGAGCTTCTGCTATGACGGAAATAACAACGCTATCTATCATGTCGGTGTA
Organism: Pyrausta aurata; assembly: GCA_963584085.1. Taxonomy (NCBI): domain Eukaryota; kingdom Metazoa; phylum Arthropoda; class Insecta; order Lepidoptera; family Crambidae; genus Pyrausta; species Pyrausta aurata. Next base: position 11,177,842 of record OY757256.1, on the reverse strand, counting down.
GATTGTTTTGAAACCATAAAATATTTCAACGAAATGTAAAAAAACTTACATTTCACATCGAAAAGTTCAGTCGTCTGATTTTCATCAAATCAAACATACTTTTAACTTTTGTAGCTATGGACACAATAAATCGAGAAAAAGTGTCTTCTCCAAATATACACGAAAACGCAAATGTTGTCTTAATATTTTTCGAGCGCCTCCGACAGGAAAATTATGTTGAGACTTCCAACCCTAAAATATTCAACACGTCCAGTTTTTCGTAAAAGAGTGAATTTCAACAGGTCCCTAAAAATCTTCATTCCGTGGCTTTTTTTTATCTTTAGCTTTTTTAAAAAACAAAGTCGCGTTTATTAAAGTACTAGATAGTGTAAGTATTATTGCCCAATATCTAGCAAATAACTTAAAAAACTAACGAGATATACTATATTGAAAATTTGGTGCCACGGCGATGAAAACTGCGTGCACGGCGATGAAACAAGCGTCCACGGCAATGAAAGAACTGTGCCACGGGAATGAAGGAATCAATCCACGGCAATGAAAAACCTAATATCTTTACCTTATAAGTAATTTTGATACTTTCATATTATTTGCCAATTTTGGTAAATTTTGATGATGAATGATGTTTTACTTTACTTTGTAAAAAATATCAGTTGTAAATATATTGTATGGAAGGTTAAAATGGTTTTGTACCGTAAAAAACGTGTCTCTCCTCATTTCAAAAACTTAGAACCATGCTTAGAACCCAATTATGGTATTAACCGTTCAATTCATTTAAAAAAACCGCCTTCAAAAAACTGACTAAAAAGCTTTAAATAACGCATTCGTCTTCTTTTCAGAAGAAACAAATTCTTTTGGAGTCGGTGCATGATGTCAAGCTTACGTACACCGACAGTCTACACACATGCACCGACTCCAAAAGAATTTGTTTCTTCTAAATATGAGACGAATGCGTTATTTGAAGCTTTTTATCCAGCTTTTTAAGAACGGTTTCATTTTTAAATTATTTTTTATTTCATGATTTTAGTTATTTACCCATATCTCAAACACTACCGGACCGATTATTAACCTACTTCTTAATGGAAGTAAAACAAAATGCGTAAAGTTTACGATGCCTAATGTCCGACAGGCACCAACTCAGGTTAAGATCAAAGATAAATCCCTTGATACCATTGACTCCACAACATTCTTGGGTATCACTTTAGACTCCAAACTACAATGGGGTCCTCATATACAGACCTTGTCAAGGAAACTAAGCTCGGCTGCTTTTGCTGTAAGGAAGATTAGGTGTTTGACTGATGTAGAAACAGCTAGGTTAGTTTATTTTAGTTATTTCCATAGCTTGATGTCCTACGGAATTTTATTGTGGGGCTCAGCTGCTGATATAGAATCAATTTTTGTATTACAAAAAAGGGCCGTGCGTGCTATTTATAGTCTAAAACCTCAAGATTCCTTAAAAGAGGTGTTTCGAGAAATTAGAATATTAACTGTAGCCTCTCAGTATATTTATGAAAATTTAATGTATGTACGCAAAAATTTAGATTCATTTACGAAAAAAAGTGATATACACAAATATAATACTAGGAATAAGGATAAGCTTGCTATTCCACAATTCAGGCTTCGAAAGGTTGGTAATTCTTTCTTGGGGAAATGTATAAAATTTTTCAATAAACTACCTGAATACATTGTTGACTTACCGATTACTAAATTTAAAATTGTTATTAAAGAAACCCTAATGACGAAAGGGTATTAGGTGGTATAAAGTAGATGATTATTTAAAAGATAATAATGTATGGACTTGCATGATCACCACAAACATTGTAAAACTTTTGAAAAGAGGCATTGACAATAGTGACTGAGTTTCTTGCGCAGCTTCTTCTCAGCACTAGCCCAGAATTGTCCCGAAGCTGTGGTAGGGTCTATATTGGGACGTGTATAAGTGCCCCCAGTGGGTCTATATGCAAAAATAAACGACTTTTATGACTTTTTTTTATGATTTTGATAAAACTTACACTGTACCTTAAGCGAAAATATACTTGATTTAACTAAAATAGAATCATTGCGCTATGACTTCTCGTTTTCAAGAAATCCGTGGACAAACATACAAATATACAAACATACATACACTTACGAAGTTTTGCACACGTGTTTGGAAGCCTTAACAGATCAACATACTCAAATTTTATCCATATCTAACGATATCACATACATACAGGTTGAATTGAATGCGTCCTTTTTTAAGTCGGTAAAAAAGAATGTTATGATGACAGTATTCAAATAATAGAGGTATACTTTTTAATTGGTTGGGTAACCTTACTCTTGGCTTAAACCAGCGGCCACAGTCTGAAACAAACGAATCTTCATATTTTTGAGATTCAGCCTCAATTAGTTCGATTGTTTTATTTTCTGCTACATCAAACATCCTTTTAATTGAGTTACCTAGCAATTCTTTGAAGAAATAAAAAAAACAATCAAGTATTTATCAATAATTGTTTTCGATAAACAAATACATGAAAACACGAATATTATGTCAGCGTTTTTCGAGCGTCAACTGATGTTCGTCAGATAACTCTGTGTCAAGACTTCCAAGCCTAATGCTATCGTTTTTTTAGTAAGTGGGATCAAGTCCATCCTTAAGACCTTTATGCTTTTGCAGGTAGGAATGGTTGAATTAAATCATACGTCGTAATAGCATATGTCAGTGCGTGTAAAAACTGTATATTTTTTTAAACACGATATTGTGACAAATTAAAGTTATAAATAACACTTTGATAAATTGATTCATCGAAGAAATTACAGTTTAAGAGTTTCTATTATTGACTAAAAATTCTAAAGTATCAAAAATATTTTTCCGCCTAAACGCACCAGCCTGCCAGTATCCCTTTGACTCCCGCGCCACGCCACTCAGTTCCGCATTGGCTAAATAGGTGCGACGACGCATTCCCCTAGTGGGAACATTCATGCGCGATAGCCAGATTACTAAAAGTGTAATTTATAGGATTTGTATCTTTTAATGTCTCAGTGCACGTACAAGATCGTAGGTGGAGGCCGATTTGCCACATGTTTTTGTACCGCAAAATACTAACTCAAGTAATTTTCAAGGGGAGTAAAAGTGTTGTTTGTAATATTATGATAGTGCTTAGGCTTAGAATGAAATACACCAATCAACGTAAAACGTAAGTTAACTCAATTACCTACAATATTGAAAATAATAATATTCAGGGTGAAATATTCTTTTGCTACTTGATGAAAAAGTATAGTTTCGATTTAATATTGTGAAATCTGATACACATCGCTCTTGCAGAGGGCTAACTTGAAAAGCTATGTACTGTCAGTATTCGATACTACCTTTTTTATAGAACCTTATGCCTAATCATACCATGGCGATGAAAACATAAGGCACAGAAATGAAATACTTGGCCTCGGCAATGAAAGTAAATCGTTTTAAAAGGCAAGGCAATGAAATTTTTTTCATAGCCGTGTCTTTTTTTTCATTTCCATAGCAAATTTTTGCCACGGAAACCACGAAAATGAAAGCACGGCAATGAGAATCGAGGCAAAAACGTAAAATAACAAAAAAGCTTTTGTTTGTGCAAAGTAATAATAACTTCACAAATAAACATCATAGCAATAGCATTCTATCGAATGGCTAATCAAGAGGCAAAACTTATTCAAATAGAAGTTATACCTATGCACGGCGATGAAAGAAAAAATGTCCAGTAACGTGAAAATGGAATACTTAAATTTATGGCGCGAAATTGCAGGCACGTGCGGGCGTCCTTCCACGTCGAGCACTTAGGCGGCACTGCTAAGCAACGTTCAGCGGGTAGGGGGCGGGGCACAAGTCGTTAGAAAAAACAGTATTCTCTAACTTGTTAAGGACACGGAGATGAAAGGTCATTCTGGGACAGATGTTTTTTTATTGACAATTCTTTGTCTTAATAATATATTTGAATAAATCTATTCCGTAACAATGCTTTAACTATTCACGTATTTAAAAAAAATAGGTTTTAATATAAACAACCAATAGATTTTTATCAGTAAGGTATAATATGCATCAAGGTGTCGTGTGGACAAACATGGCAATGAAAGATTTCGAGGTTTCAAATTTTTTTCTGGAAAACCTATTTATCCAAATAATAAAATACTTAGTGCTTCACAAAGGCTACCATTTCAACTAACTGAAAAAAAATGATTGAACATGATTACTATGTTTTTTAGTACCGATTTCATCGATGCCACGCAGTTTTTGCTGTTGGGAAATCCACCCAAAATCAAATTTCATAAAATCAACCTCGATATCAATAAGCTTGTTTCAACAAAGGCTGATATGAAACGCTTTGATGGCAAAATATGTAAAGCAAACAATTTCATTTTCAGCTCCCGCGAGCTATTGACAAAAATCGTGCCGCTGTGAAAAAATCACGCAACTTTTTCGCGTTTTCGTTCCCGAAAACGTTTCATTCCTCGCCCAATACACACTAGTTGGTGGACACGCACGCCACTGTCGTACCAATTAGCAATAGGGGCGAGATTACAAAAAGTTCGTTTCCGCCAAACGGCGGTTTCATCACCATGAGACGATAAAGTCGAGGGCTCATCATAGGATTGACGAGCGTGTCCGCGTCACGCCTGCTTATTAATTAGGGTCCCGCAAAAAGGTGCCGGGTCCAGTGGCTGTGACGCAGGCTCCTGCGGCAGTCAGTACCCGCCCGAATGCCGAAGCGACCGCTCGCGAATTCTTCCCGCCATTTTCGCAAACCGCGCTCGACTCCAATTTCGAATTCTGACAGAATGCAAGTTTGATTTTTCTTTTGATCAGTGAAACATTTTGTGCCAGTTCGTTCTTTCATTTTTTATTTTTATTTTCAAAAGTTTGGATGACACTTGACACATGTTTGATCGGTACGTTAACATTGCATGGCGTGACATACGCGTTGTGATAGTACGAGGGTTGTAATTCATTGCTCTGGCCGGATCTTTAGTCTGTGATCCTAATTAACCCAACGGCAATTAATTAAGTGGGTCGACATTTTATCCGAAGATTCCCTGTATTTATCGCACACACAGGCAGTGAGAGAGAATAATCTATTAAGTCCTAAGGTTCGATTAGAAGAACTTTATTACGAGAAGAAAAGCAAAATACGATTTATTTTTTCCTATAAGTTTCTTTTTCCATAGTGAATGGAATAAATAACATATTTTTCTTCTTCAACGTCCAAAGGAAATGAATAGTATTTTGACGCAGGTGTTTTGATGACACGGATATTTTTGACAGTGATTTATATTAGACATCGGTCGACAGGTCCGGAACGTAAAATGAGAGGAGCGGATTTTGACAAAATATATCGTAATATTTTCTACGGAATCAATTATTTTGTTGTATGATATCTGCAGTTATTAAGTTTTGTACTTATGTAAATACTCGAGTAAATTATTCGTATAAAATTATGCAAACTTACATCTTAGGGTTTATATTTCCTATTTTATGTAACATGCCTTCGATGTGATGAATTACTTGTCCTTTATTACATTTTATTTGAAAAAGTAATCTAAAACACCGGCCAGTTGCGAGTCGGACTCTCGCATTGAGGGTTCCATGACAACTTAAACTGAATTAGGGATCCACTTACTTCTAAATAAATAAAATAAAATATCTTTTATTTCGGACAAAATGTATCCATATGTACTTCTGCTGAGCCATAAATTATCATAATATTTTGTGGACTGCAAAAAATTATTTGATTTTCATAGTGTTTGTATGACGTACAAAGTTATATTTGCGGTTTTTTAAAATGTGCTATATCTTAAAAACATTTTTCTTTGATAGTATTTGTTTAGATATAGATAGTGTAATTAATTCAAAATATTCACACTACTTTGGAAGAGTCTTATCTTTGGAAAAAAATGTTAGAGGGATCTCCATGTCATTTTAAAAGACCTATACATTACACCTCACACGCATAGGTTTGATAATCATTTGTTTTCTTTAGCTCCATCCCTCCTTAAATGTAATTTTTTAGTTTTTGTGAGAGTGAGAATCGTAAAATGGTTAATACAGGATACACCTACCAAGTTCCAACTATGTATGCTAAAATATACGAAACAAAGTGGCGGACGGACAGACAGACTGACAAACTTGGCGAAACCATAAGAGTTCCGTTATTTGTCCTTCGGCTACGGGACCCTAAAAACGTACAGAAGAAAGCGCACGTCATCATTTAATTCACGATTCAATAGCAGTTTTGGGGATTCGTATTGAATTGTACATTATCCACATGTCTCTCTTTTCTGATCATAAGGCTTTTTTTTTCTTTTATTGCACATAACATTAATGAATTCTATTATTAAAAGGATTTTTTACATAGTACTAAATTAATCACAGGCATGTGTACACGAAAGTTTATGTAATTAAGGGGACTTGTTAAATCTCTGCCGCACCATTTGAATATTTTGAAAAAAATATAATGATTTTCAGATTTATAACGATATTTAATAACTACAAAAAAACTTTGTTCGTACATTATTCCTTAAAAACTTTAAAAAAATAATAAACCTCCAAAGATGTGCATGATTTACATACTCACCCTACTTAAGAAATTAGAATTCTTAATCCTACCAAAAACATTTTAAAATGTTGCCAAAAGCCGAGATCGTATGGCTTTCAGTGTCAAAAAGCTATGGGATCTCATGTAGAGCTAAGCTTCCAACCCTACATGCCCTAACTTTACCCACAAACACATTTTAAGGTTAAAATCTTCAAAAAATGTACATTTTTGTCAAAATAATATTGCCATGCCCCTAGATTTCGTCGGCACTAATTCCATACAATATTTTAAATGGAATAGAAATCTTTTTTATTTTATCACTTTGAGCACAAGTAATTACATTTGCTATTCTATAAATACGGGGGTTAGTCATCCTCATCGATATCTCCAAAATTACAAGTTAATTTCAACTGTACACCAAGTATTGTTTCTGGTAGAGCCGGGACTATAAACCAAATTGCCTAGAGCTCACTGTTTTAATTACTACCCTCTGTTAGGGTAATACGTTTGATTACTCGGTAATTTATTCTGTGGAAACGTTGCTTGTCTGTGGAATACGTCTGTCTGTCTGTTTCTATGAATTGATATCTTACTTGATTACTTTGATCAAATATCGCCAATGTGCGTCTTTATCTTAATAAATAAGGGAGTAAGCAATAATTTAGAGTCTAATGTAACATGTATGTGTGACACATTAACGTTAACCCAAGAGTAATTAAGTAATTTAGTAGATTAGAAGAAATTAATTAATTAATTAATTAAGCCTCAGCAAAACTCACCAAGATCTAACAACCTCTGTACAAATAAATATTTGATATGCGCCAGACAACACACCAATTGTCTTGGTTTCGAACTAAGGAATTTTCTTCCTTGTGCTACGAAAACCAGACAACGATAAATAAATTGACAAACTTATAAGTTACTAGCACTTTTCCGAGGTTTCACCCGCGTTTATATCGTATCTTACAAAATATCATAGTAAAATAAGTCTTTGTGCTTTTCCAATACTGTTGTAAAATTTCATCAAAATCTATTCAGTAGTTTGACCGTAAAGGAGTATCAAACATACATTCATATATCCTTACGAAAATTCGCATTTCTAATATTAGTTAGATTAACTAAGTAAATAAATAAATGTCTCCACATCTATCTCGAAAGAGCTTTGTAAAAAAACTTCCAACTAGCTAACTCAAAACCTCAGGCCAACAATACGTTTAAATGACAATAGTTTAAATCAAACGGATATTTGGGTTTCGTAACATTCTTTCCGTCGATACTTTGAGGGTCGTGACCCAGATAGAGACGCGAAAATACGCATCCGTATCATAGTTAAACCACAATGGGAGTAAGTCAAGCAAGTCTTATCTTTAAAAAGTACGCTAATTGACTGCAGAGCGATCGAGCGCTCAAACTGAATGCAAAATAAATACAAGTTGTTTATTTTACTTACACTATAAAAATTACTCAGTTCCTAGAATAGCTTTAAATCACAGTGTGTTTATTATAAACAGACAGTTGATGACATGATACCATCTTTTTACAGTTACAATCTTCATCTCTTAAATAGGTAGATAGGTAGGTAATATTCAGAGCACATATTCACTGTACGAGTAGAAGTAAAAAAATAATTCTACTGACCCTTATTCCTAATTTATTAGCTGCTAAAGTGAGAATGATAGCCTAGTGGGACGTATTATGTCTTGGCAACGTTCAAGTCGTTAGTCTATAATATCCCAAATGTGTTAGTACCGCCCACTAAGTCGTTAATGACGTGTTAATCTACTTTTTTTTACTACTACAAGTACTTATTTATTGTCAATTTGAAATTATTCATTAACATTCACGATTAAACCAATATCAACTCGAGAACGGGTGGACTGGTTTTTATGATTTTTAACACGTTGGATTCGTCTTTGACCCGATCAGGGCATAGGGGGGCGGGTGATAGCCACAACTTCTAAAAATAAAAAGCTGTAACATACACGTATCCTTAAAAATTTGAAATCCGTAGTAGAAGTGAGCAGGTTTTAAGATATAAACGCGAACGTAAAATAAGCCTTTATTCTATTCGAATAAGACGGAAATGTCTCGGCCAAATCAAGCATCTTATCCCTTGCGAGTAGATGCTTAAGTCGTTAATCGATACGAAATCTCTCGATTAAGCAGCTAAACGAATTCCCTACTAAGCAAAACACATTATGCGGTTCAATGGGCTATGATACGTGTCTGAGGATACAAGATTATCTTCCTAAGATAGAAGAAGTCAAGTAAATTTTTAAGTTCACCTAAGTAAGTTTTTTAAATAGTCATTCACCGCGACTTATTTCACACAAATATGATATTTAATTGAATTTAAAAATTAAACGATAAGCAGGCTAAAGAGTTTTACTACATAGTGTACTTATACCTATATTTGTAGTGAATCAATCAACTTGTTCATAATCTCTACTTGTATAAGGCCGCATCCACATTTCCATATTATTATGAAAGCTACAAGAGCTTCTTATTATTTTGAATAGTATTTAAAGTGTGACCCGCTTGGCCCAGACGCAAAATTTAATAAAGTGGGTAGTCGCCTCACGTAAGATCGTAATGCCTATCCGCCCTAGCGTCGCCCGCCCTAACTATAATGTGGCAAGCTGTTTGTAAACATCTGTGGGCTTTAGTATTGCTTTTATTTTAATTACGAGTATGTTGTCGAGGTAAAGCAACCGCTTTTAGGTTTTTAGGAACAATATTTTACAGGTTTTTAGGGACACCTACTATTATTATTATTAATAAGCGCCAGTGATATTTCACTACAGGGTAAAACAGCATCATGGTAGATTTCTTGCCCTTTCTACTCTCCACGACTTTTACTACATCTGAATTTTATGGGTATTGATACTATTTACCTATAAATAATATAAAAAGTTTTGTGTTTAACCGAACATATATTTAACCTGTAATAACTTTGTTTACTAAACAAACGAATACTAATTGTTGCTGTTAGTTTATGCTAATGAACTCTTTAAACAGACCCAATACTAATTGTAGTTTACCAAAAACTATTGCAGAAGTTTCCACAATAAATCGAGCTGGTTTGTGTTTGAGAAATAAAATAATAAATAAATATGCGCCAGGCACTATACTAATTGATTAGTTTTGAAGAAAGGAATTACATATATAAATCTATTAAATCTTTTTACGACACTGAGTTCCAGTTATTACAAAAGCCTGAATATATGTGGTTTACATGATTTAAACTCTTTTTGAATAACACAATAAGTTGTAGGGTTTGGCTACGGAACCCTCGTATACCGTTTACGTTTAACGTAGTTACTACGTCTTTTCCACTTCAAAAAAATTTCATGCATGAAACACTTTGAGATCATATTTTGGTGTAAATAGCAAGAACGAAAAACAGTTCTATAGCAATAATTTTGCGAAGCAAGATTTTGAGGTTGAAAAAAAAGTGCATTTTATGATACCCATTAAAAGACTGGACCTCGTAAAATATAAGGGGGTAAGTTTCGTATGAAAGTAATAATTTTCACTTTCTTAGTCGGGAGATAAATTTTAATAGCTTGCTTTATCTCTACTTTTACTGTTCTCGGTAGTTTAGCATTGGACAACTCAACGATAAAAGTGAGATTTTTTAAAGGCTTACGTATAGCTTGCATTCGTTATAACACATTTTTTGGTACCTGCGTTTGGTAATTTTCTTTTCAGGGTCAGGGAAGGTGGTACTGACTGTTAAATTGGAAATTAACACTAATTGCTAGTTATTCGTTTTTGCCCTATGGGCCTGTATTGTTTTAGTCTGTAGCCTGATCTTACATAAATAAATACTGATACTTTTAAGACACAAAAAAATCATTTCCAGTCAGAGTGTTATTCACACAATCTTTGCTAGATGTTATCATCATCATAAATTTTAGGGGCTAGGCCCTTGTCGGTAGAGTATTTCCAAAACTCCAAATTAATGAAATAAATAATAATAAATTAATTTGCGCCAGACAACACACCAATTGTCTAGTTTCGAAGTATGGAATTTATTCCTTGTGTTACGAATTACCAGACAACGATAATGACGGGGGCGTCTCCCATAAATACTTAAATACACATAACATCCATGACTTAGGTACAAATGTTCGTGCTCATTACACAAACATTTGCCCCTTGCGGGATTCGAACCCGCGACCGCTGGTTCAGTAGTCAGTAGCTCTAACCACTGCACCAAACGTGTGATGAAAGTGTGGTGGTTTCCCTATTGCCTTCCACATCGCAGTTTTAGAACCGAGGGTCCCTACCTCTTAATGCCCAGTCGAAGCCTTTTCCGATATACTATATTGACCTAAACTATCCGCCACCAGTGATACCGCTGTAGCCTACAGCTCAGCCCGAACTTGCTAGATGTTCCGTTATTTATATGTCACAAACATACGTAACATATCTACCATTCTCAACACACTGTGCGGCTGATTGACTCTGATAAATAAGTTGGCTGCCATCCAGAGGAACCCGCATTGAGCTTGAGGTAGACAGGGACTGTTATACACCGTGCTTTTTTAACCGTCTTACACCCGAAGCCCACGTAATGTAACCATCTTAATAAACCTCTAGGACATGTTATTTTTTTTATTACACTCCACATAATTTTGGTGTAAAAAATATCTAATAGTAATGTTACGTAATGTATCATCCTGTTCATAATGTTTACGTTTTCAACAATGCATTCCTTGACCTTGCCGCCTCCACGCGTTCCGCAACGTAGCCAATCTAAGACAGTCCACGTGGATCTCTAACCAATCATGCGCTAGCGCAATTCTTTGTGACGCCCACCGCCTCGCCCCTTTCTATTCGTGCGTAAAACTATGTCAGTAGTGCTAGACAGCCGAGTGAATGACCCGCGCGTAGTGCTCGTTACAGGATGTTTCGTACTAAATTGTGCTGATATCTTCTTTAATGTCTTAGGCTTTGAAATCTTAATAATAACCAAGTTTTATTTAACGAATGACATGTAGTTATTGGATACTTTAAGTGGCCTTCGGCTGTAAGACGGTTAAAAAAGCACGGTGTATTCCCGCTTTGTTTATTTTCCACATAAATGGGCTTGTTACTAATCTCAGAACAAAGACTGGGGTGGAGAGACGTGTAGTTTTTTAATGAAAATATTGGTGTATTATACTTCTGTTAACTGGGTCATGTAAGTTATTTTAAATATAAATAAAAGTTAAAATTTTAGTTTTTTTTTTTCTAAAAGTAACTCCTCACATTATTTTACGTATGCAGCTAATAGGTATTTGGGAATCTTCAAACGATACACGCAGTTACTTTTACATTAAGCAAATTTCAAAAATCTAGTATTCTACTTCAGAGTTTTTAAGATTTTTAATGTTTACACAAATAATTTGATGCAGCGCATGCCCTAACTTTTTATAAAGGCATTTATTTCGAAACTTAGGCAGCGTGATCGCACTCGAGTCACGTAATACTTGTGTGGAATTCAGCTCTCGAGTGTTTTAGGATTAAAAGTTTAAACTCCATCGTGCCTGCTCAACTTCCACGTAACACAGGTCGTTGGGCTTTTACTACCTTCAAACTTATCTGGGCTTAGTTGTGAATAAAGAGCACGAACCTGTAGAATGTTCATCATTATCAGACAGATCACTGCTGAGCAAAGGCATCCCCAAAAGCTTTCGACAGCGAGCGTTAGCAATCGATCTTAATCTAAATAAAATAAAATACTAAATACTTAGTATAAATGATTTGCAAAATAAACAACATTAACTTTTTATTTCAGTAATAATCCCCAATCAAAATGGCCGAACGCCTACTCAATTCCAATGTAGAACAGTTTGAAAATACAAATCAATCATTGGATTGAGTGATTGCAATTTAATCTAATCGTACCAATTAATAATTCGTTATTCTGTTGGTTAACCGAACGTCGTGGTAATCAATCCTATCCCTCTGTCGGTATTTTCGATATTCAACTAGATAGTGTGAGTAATCGCTGCCACTAAATAAGCGTTCCCCTAGTTTTGAGTAGCAGCAACATCAGTACCGGCAGAAGGCTGAAGATATAGTACATATCAGGAGATGCTTTTGACTCGACATTGAGAGGTGGCAAAACTCCGGTTCTTATACTGCGGTGTGGAAGGCAAGAGGGAAACTATCAAACTATCTTCTTTAAATTTGAAGATTTGGAAAAACTTCAAGAGCCTAGCTCTTAAATTTGATGATGAGATAGTATTATGTTGATTTATTGTTCAAAGTGTGATTACGTTATGTGCGATAGAGATGCCATTGCAACCCGCGTGTTGTCGGAGTTACGTCGTCAAGTACACCAACGCATGCGGCAGCGATGCGACTGAACCACATTACCGTGACTAAACGATACCGAAAAAGATGCAACTGCATGCCGCATGCGAAAGCGTTGGTATGTTAGCGCTGTGAACGCCCTATGTTAGTTGAACCCAGCCGCCTTAACATAGATTGTTGGTAAAAAAATACACGAACAAATTATTTGTCATCACTGTTAAAATTAGTATGCGCTTACTTTGGAGCTTTTGAAATACTAATGATATCATGACGATTGTAATGCGACGGCAATTGAGTGAATTGCGAAACTGATTATCTACGCGATTTAATAAAACACGTGTAACTTTTTACTAGCACAATTTATACAATGAAATTGACGCTGTCATTATAAAACATCCAACCCTTAATTATTGAAATGTTCGACAACTAAAGGAAAAAGTCCTAAAAGGTCATAATAACTTTCGCTTATGAATTTTGTAATTAATCTCCATATTAATTAAGCTTTCCACAAACACAATGTGTAAATTGCAGAAAACTCGATCAGAACCACATTTAACGGTAAACCGCAAATATGGCCAGCGTTATTTAAGCTGAAAATGCCTCTACTTATCTGAAACTATGGTTTCCCCGCGACTTCAGCTAGCAAACATAAAGATTTTCCGATTTCCTTTTTTTATTTTCATGAGACAGTCCTACTACTATTATAAAGGCGAAAGTTTGTATGTATGGATGTATGGATGTTTGTTACTCTTTCACGTAAAAACTACTGAATGGATTTGAATGAAACTTTACCACAATATAGCTTATACATCAGAATAACATATAGGCTACAATTTTTGAGGTTTCTAATGTGAGGTCGTAAAAAAACTCATTTTTTGCGCTACTAGACGGGACGAACCTGAAGTCCACGCGAACGAAGTCGCGAGCAAAAGCTAGTATTCGATAAAGTTGTTTTTAATCACAATCATATTTTTTTGTAACCTGTATGCATCCCTCTGCGTGGCAACAGGCCTCACATCAAGTATGAGGTGGTATAAGCCATACTCCACCACGTGGACTCGGTGCGTATAAGTGAAAGGGTGTTTGCGAGGCGACCAACCTTGCTGTCAGATGTTATCAAGTCGCTCACAAAGCCTCATACTAGGCTTAACGATTAATACCAAACGATATTGAAATGTTTATGTGTATACAATGTTATAGTATTGACTTGTATAATGTGTTATGTTCTTTTATTGACTTCCCAAGTTTCCACTAATATTGCCACAAATATAGCAAAAAAATAGCTACCGTTAACAGATCTTGCCAATGAAATTAAACTTCATGCCAAAAGCATCCGCATATTTTAAAATATTCATATCATTATTTTCAGCGTTGAAAGCTATTGTTTGTCCGATAATTGAGTTTTGGTGTCGTGATCAAGCACACTTTTGTTCTTAATGAAAGGCCGTAGGACGCCCGCACCCAAAGAGTAAGCAATTATTATTATACACATGCCAATCAATTATCAATTTAAAGTCTGATATTTTTTATACAGAACTAGCTTTTGCCAGCGACTTCGTCCGCGTGGAAAAGTGACTTCTTTCTCCCATTTTTTACACATTTACCACTATATCTTTGCTCCTATTGGTCGTAGCGTGATGTTATATAGCCTATAGCCTTCCTCGATAACTGGACTATCCAACACAAAAAGAATTATTCAATTCGAACCAGGAGTTTCGGAGATTAGCGCGTTCAAACAAACAAACAAACAAACAAACAAACAAACAAACAAACAAACAAACAAACAAACAAACTCTTCAGCTTTATAATATTAGTATAGATTTTCTCTATCGATACAGAGCTGATTACATAGGAGCTTTAGAGAAAAAGAAGAAGAATGTGTTTTTAAATCACTTTCTAGTAATTTTAAAATTTGTATTCATAATATATCACATAATCAACTTATGTTTGTTTAAAACATTATTGAATAGGTATTTTTTGCTTTGACGAATGTGTTTAGTGTCCTTTTACAAAATTTATGTTTGCATGTCTGACATAGACAAAACATGCTGAACTAAAAGTGTACCTTGACCATGTTTTAGACAGATAAAGATTTACAAATAAAGTACCTACATTTCATTTCAAAAATAAAAAAGTTAAAATACGAAATTTAATTAAATATAAAAAGCACCCAATGTTCAAGCTTCTGAAACAAAAAAAAATATGAGAACTAAGCACAGCGCACAGCATAGGTACTTGCTAAAAAGGCAAATATCATCCGGGGAACACTTGCCGTTATGAAAACTTGAAAGTATCTTTACAGTTCCTTGAAAACTTGGGTTTCTGAAAATTTCCCTGTTAATAGCCTCTTACAGCTCAACTTCTGTGTAAAATACATGTGAGAAAATGTAGCTTGCATGCTGAAAAAGGTTTCAAGAAATAATGAACTAGTTCACATTTAACAAAACTGAAGTGGGTGATCCTAGTTACTTGATCCTCAATTAGTGAAAAGAAGAGCCTAGGAATGACAAAACAAGACCGACCGACAAGATCTTTACCAGTTCCAAAAAAGGAGGAAATTAGACACTGAGAGCTCTGATAAGCTACAACTAAGTAAAAGTTTAAATTTGCGAGAGGAGTGTGAATGTTTGCATTTCACAAACAGTGGGTAGGCAATTTCGGCACTGTCAAAAAATTGCAGTGTTCTATTAAATTATATGAACTGACTGTGCTCTTAACAGGTTCGCTAAAATTTTAATAAATCATATTACCACGCTTATTGGTTTTCTCACCAGAAATTGAACTTCTTGCTTTATTGCGGTTTTCGCAAGCCTATTAAAGAAGGGCGGAGCAAAATTATCTGAATAATAATTTTAGCGTAACCGCAAAGTTACGATACAGCTCTTTTCATTAATTAAAAGGGAAATAAGCATTACATTACATCCCCATAATCTAATTACTTTTGTTACAGTTATTCTCCTAATATTTATATTTTAATAGGCCTTTGAGCCCTTTGGCTCACTAAAGATATGGGTTTGAATCTTAAGCCTTTCATTTATTCTTATGTTAGTGTCAAGGGACTTTAAATATAATTAAATTGTATGCTGTAACGAAAACTACATATCCAAACAATAAAAAATCTATTTGATATTAGCTGCCATATGCACATTATGCATAACACCGTATTGCGTTGCGTGCAACGTCTATAAAACGCGAGATAAATCCAGCCGCTTCCATTATCAATGCAACAAAGAGGAAGGTGGAAGGAAAGCGCTAAGTCCGCTCAAAGACGCGAAAACAAAGCGACATTACAATTGCAAAGCGCCTGCGTGCGTCAAGTCACTGTTCCTGTTGTGCTTCACATTTTTCACGTCTCTTGATTTAGCAGTTTTAGGCTGGGGGATAAAATTCTGCGCAGTCACATCATAGTTAACTTTTGTCAGACAAGGATATAATCTGTTTAGATCTTAGTACACCAACGCATTCGCAAGCGGCAGCGACGCTGAACGATACCAACAAAGTTGCAACTATCACTTTAGCTAAATGCATGTGACATTGGTATGCTATGTATTCTTCTAACATACCGCGGACGGTAAAGGTAGACAAACGGCGTAAGAGTACGCAAAGGAAGGTACAATAAAAGTAGCTTTTATTAGTCAAAATGCAATTTTTGGCGCTGGCTCAAGTCAAGGTCTGGTCATTCGCGAAGTCTCCTTGTATAATCTATTTTGCGGTTTAATATTTCGAAGGCAAGATAATACATTGTACAAAGTATCAAAGTGTTTACTTTGGTGCAATATACTTACTACAAAAAAACTAAACTAATAAGTTTCCATTCCATCCCTTGGCCTACAATTTTGTTTTCCTTGCGATGAAATCAACCGCGTACTCCTATTTTCATATGAAATATTCTTTCCATGTTTGCTCTCTTCCTTTCATATTTCCCATGACCTTTGCTTTGAATATAAATAGCAGATGGCTTATTCGGTACATATTATATTGGTCCGTTTTATGGAAATGTAGTTTGTCGGTTAGTGAAGAAAGTAAATTATTGTTAGGAGTAGATTATCCTAGTTTGACTTTCTAAGTTTTTTTGGCTTTCATAAGTGGCTTTTCTTGTCCTGAATTGAATAAATGAATTTCGTGTTTTACTACTGACTGCCTGACTGACATTTTGACGCGCAACCTAAACCGCTGGGTCTAGAGACTCCAAATTTTTCCCATAGGTTCCTTAAAAGATCTAGTTGAACGATTACATTGCACATTACAACCTCAATTTATTTGTCTGACAGTAAATTTCTTTCCATATCCGCGATCATTCGTTAATTGAGAAACGCATGTCATGTACGAAACGATTTATCTAGTAGGACCTAAGATAAATTAAAATTGAACCGCCTTAAAAAATACTAAAAGGACTAAAATAACGCTAATAGGAGAAACAAACTGGTGGTGGTGTCAACATTAACAGACAGCAACATGTACGCACATCATGCATCGACTTTAAATGACTTGTTTTTGCTGTTACCGTTCTTTTAGTAATTTTAGTGTTATTTTAATGCGATTCAATTTTTATGAAACCATATTTTTTGTCATTTTTAGTTTTCGTTTAAGTTATAATCTACCTGATTGAACTAAAATAGTTACTTAAACCTTATCTTTAATATAAAAAATACATATCATAGAGATAACATAGAGATCAAACTGAGAAAAAATGAGAACCTTCTTTTTTTGAAGTCGGTTAATTACAAACGCCTCACTGTAATTTCTTAACTTTTATACTGTCACATTTAAATTATCTTTCTTAAGACCTTACAAGATCGCTTATCACTCGCATCTTGATTTACGCGAAAAACTTGGCCGCCATTTTGCAAATGATACCTACTATCTGTGCTAATAGTTAGGCAGAAGCGTCTCGGAAAAAGAAAGATATCATTATCAGATTGTACTAAATACATAGTATTCCTTGGGGATTTCAGTATCTTTTATGCTGGAAAACATATAAAGTCTGTTGTAATTCGTTATGCAAAGAAACCTTTGCTTAGATGGAATGCACTTTTGTGACTTAATTTCACCATTCTGTACCTATTTAGCAAATAAACTCAACTCATTAATTCATATACGTATTAAAATGTTAAATGAGCAACCAACATTTAAGTTACTACAATAGTTAGTTAGCACGTGTGATTTGTCAACTGCAAATTAATCGGATCCCAACTAACTTTACTAATTTGAATCTGGAATGAGCTAGAGCTCATTACTTATGCGTACTTAAATAAGGTCATTTTGTTACCATGTGTACGTTTACAGTAACCCAAACACGAACTATTAAAGTATTCGTTACGTAAGCGTAGCGAGTTTACTACACGATTAGGATAGCTAGCTATCGTCACTCACGATTTTATACGTTAAACAAAGGTGTGTGCTCGTAAAGCTAGTATAGACATCATAGGCTACGTTTGCCGTACGATAGCATTACGATTGTTGTACTGTTGATCGAAGATTACGATGCGTCAGGCATTCGTGCTGCCAAATTTTGTTTGTTTTACGTCCGATAGATGCGCTCTCACGATTCTCATACAAATTGGTTACGTTAACGATACGAATACTTTTACGCAAAATAATCGTGCCAAAACTACCAAAGTCCGAATCCATAAGAAAGACCAAATGATGTTAAAACTAAAGGTGATGAAAACTGCGGATGACAAATGCAGGGAGCCTCACGTGTTAACATACCTAATGGCAGTACTATTATAATTATATTATATTCTGTGCTAAAGTCTTAGAATTCATAAATGAAACCATAGGTAGTTAATTATTTTCATAAACAGTAGCGACCTTGCCACAAATAATTGAACTAGGTTTGGTCCAAACCTAGTCTAATGAAGAGTAAGACCATGTGTACTGTACCTATACTGTATGATCTATTCCGTCATGTTGTGGTACCTTCTTGTACCCAAGTAGGTAACATTATACAGCCGAGATGGCATCGAAGGTGTATTGCTCAGTGAGCGCATGATTTTAATGAGATTGTCTCGGGATAGGACGGTTTACCTGTTGCGAAAGATAGCTTCCAATGTATTTCGTGTGATCCGTCGAAGACATACAGGGTGAATAAAACAGAAAAACTCTATTTCTATTCCATGGTAAATCACTGAATTTGAAAATCTTGTCACAGCTCAGTGCTAAATGCTAGCATTTGACGCTGAGCTGTGACTTAGCTGTGACCTTAAATACGCTATTTTCAACCTTAAAAAGCCATAAAAGGTTTATCTAATCTGACTGATGTTTCAGGATTTATCAATCACCCCACAGTTTTATCGTTCCACCCCAAGCCGTGTTATCACCCCGCATGTTATCAGCCTTGGAGTAAGTTTCACTCGGTTTACGATGTAATTAATTTTATGACGTGGATCTGTCAAAGGAATAAACGTAGAATTCTTCATTGGGGTATCCTCAATTATAAATTTTCATAGCTAGGTTCAAAATACTTAACACATTTAGGGGCTGTTCCACAATGTCTTAACACGTTCCGGGGCAGTATTCGAGACACAATAGATTTTATATTGTTTTCACGTCTGTAGGCGTTCACTGTCCCGGAACGTGTTAATAAGTTCTGGTTAGCGTTATCTGCCAGATACTTCATCAGAAATTACTTACTAAATGATATTTGAATTATTTGTTGGTTAGTGTTTATTTGTCGATATTGAAACAAGCCCCTATTCAAAAATCCAGTTAAAACAAGTCATGTTAAACTGGTTAAAAATAGTTTAACACTTACAGCTATTTTTGGAGTCATACGAGTAAGATAAAATAAGAAACCAAAAATCTCGCTTAGCGGAACTTGAACCCGTAACCTCGGCAAACTTGGCAAAAGCTCTTCCAATCGAGTTATTGGCCCGGTTAGCCAGAGGTTGTGGGTTTGAGTCCCGCCGAGCGTAATTTTTGGTTTCTTATTTCATCTCATGTTATACTTTCAAATGACACTAATGTATCTATACCTTTATCTTTCACCAAATTAATGTGAAAATACTTCCCACATTGTCACTTAGCTCGTATATCAACAACGCAAGGTAGAATTTTACACGGCACTTTATGCATGTAACTATGAATCATACACCGCACTATTATATTATTAGGTCGTAGTACAAAGTGACTCCGTCGGATTGATGCCAAAACTTGATGTCTTTAATGTTGAGTGCTGATAGACGAAATTAACCAATAAACCAGAAACTTGTGTTGTGTTTGATGCCGAACTATGTACCTTTGGAGTTGAGCCCTTTGTGTTCACGACCACTTCGATCGTACTTGAAATACCTACTCAACTGGTTTGTCACATCTGCTATTGGAAACAATTAATTATTGTACCAAGATAAAAAATATTAAGACATGCATCATAAAAAATAAACTCAACTTAGCTATTCAAAAACAAAACCGTTTCCTTGTGGCGAGAAGGCTGTGATGCTGGCTGCGTTGCCGCGTTGGATAGCTATGTTAATCCTCTAAGCTAGGAAGTAGGAACCAGACAACTTTATTATTTTAGCAGCAGGTCCACACGGTCCAAACGTTTCAACGCCAAACGGCGCAAACCAATAATTACTTGCAAGTGGAACGTACTGAGGCTACTGATAGCTGATCTTCCCTACCTATTGCTGGAATACATAATATCGCAGAAATCGACATTTTAAAATAGCGAGACTGGTGATAATAAATAAATAAATATGCGCCAGACAACACACCAATTGTCTGGTTTCGTGGCAAGGAATTTTCTTCCCTGTATTACGAAGTACCAGACAACGATTATGACGGGGGCGTCTCCCATAAATACTTAAAATATATATAACATCCATGACTTACGTACAAATGTTCGTGCTCATCACACAAACGGGTTCGAATCCCGCAAGGGGCAAATCCCCTTGCGGAATTCGAACCCGCGACGTTTCACTTTGATGATGAAATCACAGCAAGATTTTTCATTTTGCTCAATCTAGTGAAAGGTTTCTCCAAACATTCCCTAAATTAGTAATATAAAAAATAATATAATATAACAAAGAGAACCTCACTGAAGATAGGACTAGCTCGACTGATTACTAGTTTCTCTAATCAATCACTTTCATTCTCAGTAAGTAATTAATGTTTCGAATCTCGGATAAAAGTAGGTACCAAGTCTCTTGAGCTCGGTACTCATTGAACCGGACAGATTTATCTCATCTTCCATTGATAAAGCAAGTATAAAAGGTGACCTTACTTGCAAGAACGTCACTGATCCCCCACGCTCTCGCCTCGTGTCACTCACCTAGAGTAAATGATTTAGATGCAGAGACAATGCAGTTGCAGAAAGGTCCTACTCAATGAGACTGCGTATTTATTAATTTTTGTTCACTTATCATAAAAGCTTATATCGGGATTTTTTTCAAGCCTACGCTTTTCTGCAATTCTTGATAACGACAGCTACATAATTACCACAATAATGGGAAGAAAAGAGAAAAACCAAGGATATGCTATATCATCATAAAATTTGTGTAAAAATAAAAAGCTCTAGATTACTATTGTATACTATAAAAATTGGATAAGTTTGTAAAATTTAACTCTTGACGGAGTTTATTCCATAATTAAAAACTCCAAATCAGCTCCCGGGTTCGATTCCCGGGTCGGGCCAAAAATATGTACCTGAGTTTTTTTGTTCAGAAATTCTCAGGGAAGCCCGGAGATTGGAAGTTGGCGGTGTTTCACCCCCGTGCCTCAAGCACGTCAACCCTTTCGTCCTGCGTCTGATGATCTCTCTGATCTCTCTCCGGTCGTGTCAGATTGCTTTCCTATCGGGCTATGAGAGTGAAAGGAATAGAGAGTGCACCTGTGTTTGCGCACACACTTGAGCACTATAATATATGTCCCGCGCATTCGGTTAGTCGTTGTGACTGGCCACCGTAGTCAAACTTGGCTATGGGGACTATTATATCATTATTAGTAGCCTACAGCTATGGACCCCGCTAGTCTTACAACTACAACCCTGCTAATAGCTTACAGCTTAAGGTGCCCTTTTAAGGAAGGCGGGTGTTTCGTTTATTTAAGAAAAACATGAATGCTGCTCACTCAAACCTGTTACTTAGTGAGAGCGACAAAGACGTTTATAGGTGAAAATAATAACAAATAATAACGGAGTAGCGTCCCAAGTTCGCGAATTTAGCGCGACGGTGTCGTGACATTTCGAATCGAGTTTGATAATGTAAGTTGTTGGAGTTGTGACGTCTTAGAACTTACCATCTCATAATAATAAATTGCTTATACCTTTTAGCTAGAGAGTAGTTATTAGTAGCTTGATTACTTTTTGGAGTATCAGACTGTAATAATCTTACTTTTCAAAGTCATAAAGTCGTTTATTTTCGCATATAGAGTCACTAAGTGCACTTTACACAGTACAAGTATTATTATACACGTTCCAATATAAGCCCTACCTCTGCTTCGGGACAGTTAGAGCTGAGAAGAAGAAGCGCAACAAACTCTATCACTATTTGTCAATGCCTTTTTTCAAAAGGTACAATGTTTGTGGTGGTTTAAGTAAGTATACTCATTGCAATACTAATATAGAACCGCTATTCTAATATTATGGAATTTCAAGAATTCAAGCATAAGTTATACGGAAACTTTCATATTTTTTGGCATGAGATAATGATGATGAGCACTGTAACTACTTCCTTCCTTCAGCATCACGACATCCGATCGTTATCTCAAAAGAACAGATTTGTTACAAAAAATAGACAGCCCACCAAACCAAACCATAATTGTTTTTTCGTATCGCTTTCATGTGTATTTCTTGCGGATAACAAATAAATATTATTGTTTTTGTAGCTGCCCCAAAAAAATATTAGCAATCGAAGTATAAACGAGAGAGTAATTGAAACATGAATTTATTTAAATTCAGTGGGTAAAGAAAATTTATTAAGAAAGTTAGACATGAAAATAATACCTATTAATATATTATATTTTTGCAAATTGATTCAAATGTTTTACTTAAATTACGTTTCGGATGATTTGAAAACGCTGTGAAAGCCTTCGAAGTCAGTGCAACCGATCCATAGAGGTTCAGATCGTAAAGTAACATATCCTATCGACGAATATGTTCACCAAAACCAATACTTGAGTAAAATGAAACCGAACAGTTATCCTGAAACCGAATGGATCATAAACAACAAATCCTGATGGGATCCGAGCATAGCGCATCAGCCGCGGCCGGATATTGTCTGAAAGATTTACAGTTATCGCGCCGACTCGATCGCAGAGTAAGTTGATCTACAGCCAGAATATAATAATACTGGATACGACTTATAAAAAAAAATTGGCAACATTTTACATGCAACTGTTTTTGGTGGGATCATACTTATCTGTACAAGGTGGTTCAAAATTACCCGTCGGGAATCAAGGAAGCATTCTCGAAAACTGTAACAATCAACTTTCTCCTAAAAACGAAGGTCAAAAAACGACAAAAATGCTTTGATTTCCCATACCAAATCGGCCACGTGACATGTCTGATTTCTATGGAGAGTAGTTTTTTTTTTGGCATATTTCGAACCATGTTTCTTGAAGAAAAATTTTAAGTTGGTGATTCTGAGTAGCTTAGTTCCTAAGTATAGTTCCTAGTTATATTTTTGACATCTTTTGTCCTTATTTCTCTTAAAGGCTTCTCTTTCTTTGCTTTTGATCTGTGGCAGGTATAATTGTAAATTCTCTAGTGTGGGCTTGCTATTAACTATCACACAACTAGGTAAACACGAACTTTCGCCTCCTAAATCATGTACAACTTTATCGGCAGTTACTTCCCTACATGCGGGAAGATCTTCGCGTGTAAGTTGGAATAAGTTATTGTAATGTACTCGATAAAGACTGTGACATTTTTGTAATCACTTTAAATGGATGAAATAATCCAACTTCTTTTTACTTGATAATGTATCTAGTCTGGCCAAAAATCTATACATATAAAAGGCTTTGTCCTGAATGACTGACTGACGGATCAACGCACAGCCTAAACCGCTGATCGTAGAGACCTGAAACTTGGAAGGTGTGTTCTTTGTATGACGAAGGGATCCGATAAGAACGGATTTTTAAAAATTTCACCCCTAAGGGGTTGAAAAAGGGGTGCAAAGTTTGTATGGGACAACGTGATTCCTTGGTCCGATCTAATTTAAATTTTGCATAATCATTCTATAAAAAAATCAAAGAAAATTGTGTATCAAATTTTATTTAAATTTATCTTGTAACGGGGTTAAAAAGGGGAAGAAAGTTATTTTGGGGATGATTTATATCAATACTTCTCGGTGCTTTTTATTTTACTTACTTTCATCTCACTCACATCCACTACTGTCCCTCTCACTCAGTTGTCAAATTCAAAGTCACAAAACGTCAGTGCGGTACACTTGGATATTATTTGTGTTTTCAATGGTGTTTTCCATTAAATTTTATGAAAAATAGTCTCACAATAATATTCTTGTAATTACTGTGCAAATCTGTATTTGTGTTTGATAATAATAAATAGCTTAAGACAATGTGAGATATGTGTGATGGATGAGGTCAAACGAAAAGATTTTACAAATCATTATTTAGTCACGGGTTTTCAACGATGAAATGAAGTTCGGTAAGTAGTTTATTTAAACTGAATTTATAGTACAGCGTTTCTTATACCAAATAGCATCAAGTTAAATGTTTAAAAACTTATTTATTTTATACTATAAAATAGTGCGGTGATGCGTAATGTTTTGTTTATCGATATCGATATCTTGATCTGAGGGTCATCTTACCCGAGGCTGAGGAGGAGGCTTAGATTTGAAGTATATCCCTATGTTTTAATGTTTTATTGAGATGAAATGAATAATAATGCATAATTTTTGTTTCAGATCATTTCAATTTAAAAAATGTAGCGGAATAGCTAGGATTTAACTAAATGCACTTACTTGATTAATGTTTACAACTTGCTGCTTTTTCGAGTATGAATAATTTTCTTTATAAAAAAGTTATTTAGCAAAAGGCAAATTTAATTATTTTATGTTTTAAGGTAATTTGTATGGTGAAGCGTGATATGTAAGAGCAACTTAAAACACAATTTAAGTAAATATATATATTTTTTAACTTGTCTAGCCGATTTTATTGATTACAAATAGAAGTTTACATTAGTTTTGTTTCAGTGGTGAATACTTTTACGACAATAGGTCAACACAAAGTCAAAACCAAGGAAAATTATCAACTAAAATGTTTTTGCAAAGCAGTCCGGATATAGATATCAAAAAATTTCGTGCAATAAGCAGGACATCACTATTTTGTTTATTTTTACAAAATTGACAATTTGTTTACGCGCCTGGTTTTGACATTTGAGTAGTCAATACTTCTCTATAGGTTTTC
This sequence comes from Pyrausta aurata, assembly GCA_963584085.1. NCBI lineage: Eukaryota > Metazoa > Arthropoda > Insecta > Lepidoptera > Crambidae > Pyrausta > Pyrausta aurata. The sequence goes on along the minus strand of OY757256.1, from coordinate 11,152,625 downwards.
CGTCACATTTATAAACTTTCTTTGTGACGATTACCATAGAGAAAAAAGGTTGTACATGGTGATTACTTACTAGAAATGATAAAGCTCGAGTGTAACTCATAAGATAGGTACCTACAGCGGGAGTAGACTGGCCTGTTTTATGGTTGTATAAGGAAACTGTGATTCAAAGTGGCCTGGTAAATCTGATGAATTCTTGCACCCGAAAGAAAAGTAATTGACGATAGGTGCAGTATTTCAATTTCGTTGTACAAAGATAAAACCTCTTTGTAACTTTCACCAGATTAAAGGCCGAGCTATGTGCTCATGAAATATTGCAACATTTTATCTTTACTTCTATTTTAATATTATAAAGTTAAAGAGATTTTTGTTAGTTTCAACTTTGCACGCACTAATCTAGGATATGCCTACTGGTCCGATTGGAATCATGAGTGTGTGTTAGATGGCTTTCATAATATTAATCGGGCAAGGTGTTAAAGGTAGTTCAATGACTGCAGGCTATAAAACAGTACGCTACGTACGACCTATGGGATCGAAGTAAACCAAAACGCGCAGACGAAGTCGCGGGCGGCCGCTAGTATTAAAATAAAGAAAAAAAAAATTTTATTGCAATTAACATTTATTACTTTTACAGTGCGCTAGTTTAATACATAAATGTAAAACAATTTAAAATATAAAAAGCTTATTCGAAGTGGTCTCCATTGGCTGCAATACTTGAGGCCAGTTATCAATAAAAGCACGCAATTTTTCCATGGGAATATTCTTCACTGCCAATCGTATGGATAGTTTTAGGGACTCCAAATTATCATGGCGTTTAGAACAAGTTGTCGCCTCTAAAACTGACCATAAATAATCCAGCGGATTAAGATCATGACTAGACGACGGCCAGTCTTTGGCTCTATGAAGTCCGAAACGTTCACTTCCAACCAAGACTTCGTGGACCGAGCTTTATGACCCGGCGCCGAGTCTTGCTGGAAGGACCTTACTTGGTTATTGAACATCGCATTGTCAAGGGGCTTAACTACCTCCCAGCAAAGCGCCCTTTTAGGGTTCCGTAGCCGAATGGCAAAAAACGGAACCCTTATATTTTACTTCGAAACATAACATCTTTCTTTTTCAACCCAAAATTGTGCTAAATATTATTTGGCCTAAAACGCATTCTGAGGTTACTGGGTCGTAGTGAGAGCTCTACAACCCGGCTTGCCTGCTTTTCACCTGATCCGGATTTGTATTTCACACTTTTTAATTAATTTCATTTCATGCGGCGTAAAGCCGAGCCATGTTAAATTATTCAGCATTTAGTTTGGCGGAACTGTGAAGATTTTTAGCGCAGATTTTGAATTCAGTTTGTATTTGGCGTATTTTTTTCGTACATGAATGTTCATATACACATAGCTGCGGGACATATTACTCTATGCGAGATTGAACGTAGTTTATTATTGTAAGCTTTGAATGCTACCATCAGGATGTTATATTTTGTCTTTGTTTTTCCAAATAGGACTTCAAAATAATGAAGTTCATTTAAAATATGTACCATAACATTTCTTATTATTTCCTATGTGTAAAAAGAGAGGGCTATGTTTTCCTTTTACAACATTTTCTATTTTTACCAATCTATCTTATTTATTTATTTTTTTGTAGTTCATGATTATTTATATGATATACAACCATTTTAAATTTGTGTAGGCCAATATGCCTAGAACCCTTGTCAAATAAATAATTTCGCAATGTTAGGGATATTTTTTATAGTGGCTAATAAGATTTGTACTTAATAGAACTACAGATTCGGCCAAGAGCAATGATATAACATACTATATTATTCTGGGTAAAAGTATATTCATAATTATAAAAAGAGAGTTTTAAATACTAGATAAGTCAACCTAATTTCTTCATTCTTTTTTTCAGATCCTGCCCAACGAACCAATCACAAAAATAAAAAGTGCATGGAACGGACGTAAAAAAGTGATACCATAATAACAATAAAGTGTAGTTGTTGTGAGTGATGTCATTGAATAATAACTTGATTGGTGCAAAAATGCAGTGGGCCGGCGGGGGGGAGGTAGGCGACTTGATTGGCTGTCGCTGTGATTTATTGGATTCGAGTGTCAGCATTCATTGAGGCCAGACGTCTGCGCGGTCAAAATGTCGGCAGGTAATCATTTATTATTACAACTGTTCAAAACATTTTCTGATTATTACCCAAATATATAAAATTCTGAAATGTGGCTAAAATCTTAAATATTCTTAAACAAAGGCTATAAGAACTGCGAATGGTAATGCTAATTAATACTAATAAGTAGTCAAAGAAAGACTACAAGAACCCTGAAAGTAAATAATACTCATTAGAAATTAATACTAATTAGTAGTCAAATCAGGTACAAAGCTATAGGTAATAAAGTTCGGTTCTTGGCAAAGACTACAATCGTACTCAGTTCAATTTGCCATAAGATTTCAGATATAGGTATTCTGGGTTTAAAATAATGCGAACTAATGCAGCCAATAAGGTTAAAAAGCAGAAACTTTGTAAAGAACCTAGCGTCATAAATAATGAATTTGCAAACTAAAACTAAAGACCGACAATATTACCGTATTTATTACACAAGGTAGCAACTATTCACAAATTTTCTGATACCTGCGTACGATATTTACCTTTGACTTGTGTCTTTGAATAAATGAAGCGAGTTTTCATGAAAGTTCGCATTCGCGAAAGTTTTGGGAACGTGTAATGCCATATATTATAAGCCAACCTATTTGTGCCTTTAGCAAAATTGTATATAATTTGTTACAAAAGCTGCGTTTAGTTCTAGGCGGCGTTTAGTTTCTATACACGCACAGGTTCTATCTATATGATAGTTAAGATTCTTTGAATTATTACGATGTGAACTCCTTACGCCGTTTTTCTTAGAGAGTCTCTATGTCTATGTCTCAACTCACAAATGAAATTATCTTTACAGGGTCCGCGGTCGCCATGATCGGCGCGAACCTCCGGTTCGGTTCAGCCGGCGCCACCAATTCCACCATCCTGAACAACACAAGGCATTGCCCGCCAGGAGGCGCTGCGAGCGCTGCAGCACTCTTGGCGCTGTCTGGCCTTGGCATGTCGGCCAACTTGGCGCTGATGACCGTCATACTAAGCAAGAAGCAGTTGAGAAGGTAAGCACATGTCTTCTTATACCTGCTTCTACTAGGGAGCTACTGATTTGTCAGCTACCAGCTCCACCATCCTGAGCAACACGAGGCAATGCAACGGGGCGCTACGAATGCTGCAGCACTACTGGTGTTTTCGGGCCTCAGCTTGTCGGCAAATTTTAGCACTGATGACCATTATCCAGAGCAAGAAGCAACTAAGAAGGTAAGTCAAGATATCACCTGTTTCTACTTTATTTTAAAATTGATAATAATGTTAAGGCGCCTCTGTAATAAACCGATGTCAAACGTATTTTTTTTTATGTTAGCCGCCTAGAAAAAGATGCTCACATAAAAAAATCTTCCTCTTTTCTGTTTTGTAATGGTTTGAATGTGAAAATTGCAAATTTAAAATTTGTGACTCTTTAAATCCGCTTTTCAATGTAATCAAACTGTTGCTAATAAAATATAATGGTAAGCGTGTCCATTCATAAAACCGGGTAAATATTTTTGCTACGGGCGGGAATAAACAATGTACGTTTTTATTTGCAAAAAAATACTATTTAACATTTATGAATACATCGTTTCATCTACGAAATACTTTCATTCGATAAAGTGTTTGTAATACTTCTCCATTGAAAATGGCACTTGGCTCACTACAATATAGGAGAAATCAATAAAACGGATAATCCTTTACAATATTGCGGCAAATGTTCATAGTTATGACGTCATCGTTATTTATGAGCGACAAGATGTCGTGGTGTCGTTCTAGGATAACGACAGTCGTAACATAACTCGTCATTTGACACGTATCTATTCCGCGTCACGAGTGTGCGATTATGCGATTTTAGTATTATTCGGGTGCAGCGTTTCCCAAACATTTTATCCAGCACTGATTATTGCTTACTTGTGGACTGAGGTAATGTAAGCATTACTTTATAAACATACACACTATACATTATTTAGATGAGTAAAATAAAGTTACACCGTAAAATTTTCCCCACGGGGTAATTCCTTCCACAAGCTTTTAATCACACACAAAAAAAATGCAAGTAACAACTACTCGTACCTATTAATATTGTACAAGTGTTTCTTTTTATTCCGATTAAACTTTTTATTATTATATTACAAGCGTAAATGAGTATTTTGTAAGTAAAATAACACCATTTCACTTTTCTTGTGCTACTTTCCGTGGAGACATTCAACGTTAATTTGAAGGTTGCATTGCCACAACTTGATGAGCATAACTGCATAATTAAGTTTTCGTACATTTTTGTCCAAGGTGGGTCAAAAGCTGGGATGAGTTAAAAAAGGGGGTTTTGGTTTGAGAAGCAGTGCCATAGATTATGAGACCTTGATACATTACCGAGATAAGGTTAAGTGACTGGAAGTTAGTAGTATTGATGGTTTGTAACTGAATTTGCTGTTACCAATAAGCTTTATATTCAGTTCAACTCAAATGTCTAGAAATAAATAAGTCTCGTGTTATTTTATTTTAAGAAAGTTCTCCAATGAATTAATAAGAAAATAACTTGGGTATAGAGATCAAGTTTTATAGCGCAACTTTCGGGTATTCCAAAGTTTTAACAAACATCATCATTGTATTAGAAATAAAATTAATACAATTGGTAAGGCACGTCTCTATTATAGCGTTCCAAAATAGTTTTATTTCACAGAGACCATGGCTTGGATACTCTCAAAAAGATTTAATATTACTCACTTATGCATTTAATGTTAAACCTAGATCGAGAAAGAATAGCATATAAATTGCACTTGTAAAAAGACAACTGTGAACCTGTGACAGACGAGGAATTGAACCCCGTGTCTTACGCAATCCGGGCGTATGCCTATACCACTCGGCCACCGTCATATTAACAGGCCTGTTGAATTTTGCAAGTGCTTTTTAACGCGTAGGCCGCGTGACATTATGTTGTGAGATTGCTCTCACAATATCCGAAGGAAAATATTTTTACAAATATTTTAACAATGATTTAACGTGATGATGTCACGCAGCCTACGCGTTAAAAAGCACTTGCAAAATTCAACAGGCCTGTTAATGTGACGGTGGCCGAGTGGTATAGGCATACGCCCGGATTGCGTAAGACACGGGGTTCAATTCCTCGTCTGTCACAGGTTCACAGTTGTCTTTTTACAAGTGCAATTTATATTATTAAGTTTGTATGGTGACAAAACACTATAAAAACAAAAATAAACTAAGAATAGCATACTTTTTCAGTTGAAACTTCTTTTTCTTTTAAAGGTTTACACTTAATCTTTATTTCTTCTAATATTCTTATTTGTTCATTATGTCCCTAACAACTGAAAATCCCTAAAGTAAGTAGGAGTAACATGCAAAAGACGCTCTTTATAACATAATAAAGGAGGGTCCTGATTTCTAAAGGACAACAATTCCCCATTCCCAACATGAAATGGGGTGTAATCAAGGAAAACTCCCGAAAACACATAATATTACCAGAAGGTTGGATCTTATTTTGGGCGATTTGTGTATTACAATCTAAGGGTACAAGAAATATTACGTTTATTTATTTAAAAAAGGTCTCCCTTTATATGGGTAGGTATGATTGATGACATAATATTTCTCTCCGGGCTCCTCAATATTTACAAATAAAACGATTGCTCTTTTTATTCATATTTTGACTGGAATGTCTTTTAAGTAAAAGGTAAAAGAGCAGGAATACATTGAATTTATATCAATCATTGTTATTATTTTGTTTCACTAAGTTTAATTTCAAAGGAACTTATGTAAATACGTTGCGAAAACTGGTATTTCATAGAATCGAGGAGGCTGAACTGGATTGTTTTTTTAAAATAATAGTTTCATGTGTCATTGGAAGATTTTTCGTCATACAAATAATTTCAAATCCGTAAATATTTTTTATACTCTCACTTTTCTGACATTTAAGCTAGAGATGTACTAACAAGATTATTTCAGAAACTAGAGGAATGCTTGACTCAGTCAATCATATCACTTTGGAGCTAACTTGATAACGAATGATCTCAACTGAATAACCGAACGTCTATCAATAAAAACAACTTCAGTTCCACGACACATGATTCAAATGTACTTAAAATAAGTTTAAATTTACTTTAAAGTACAGAAAAAGGATAGATCGAGTTACTAATGTCATGTAGGTAAATAACTTTGGTCGTATGTAAGTTACTTTTTTTTCCATTAATTGTCAATATCAAATAAGGTAATTTGATATTGACAAATCGTATGAAAAAATTACAACTCACTAGTTGTAGTTGCTCTATCAAATAACTATGATAAAGGTAATAAATGAGCAGTAAGTTGAAAAAAAAACACGTTTCTGTATTAAATTACCAAAATGTTATTCAATCTCATCATTGTGAAATATTTTAGAAGTTTGATTATGCTGCAGTGTAAAAATATTTTTCTTACAAAACTTCTAAATGATAAAAAAAAAATATTGTAAAAATAAAAGTTATACTCCATTATACCTGACGGTACGCTTGTTCGAGATCAAAAAGAGATTGGTATTAAAATACAAAAGGCGATCATTGTTTACAACTTCAGACATATTAATTTTCTTTGCAAACGACACCCTTAAAGGGGCTATTATTATTTCTTTCTTCCTATTCTCCGGCTACAAAGGAAGTAAGCTACCTTTTTCGCAAAATAATTCCGAAACAGATAATCTTACGCGGGATGTTCCAAGATAATGATGAAGCTGTAAAGAATATTTCAGTTTTATTTTTCGTTTACAATTTTAGGACTTTCAATAAGTAGCTGTTTTTGTGACAGAATTAAATGTTTATATCCAGTGAGTTGTTACTACTACGTATAGAGAAGCTATGCCAAGCAAAAAATTTGTCACAAAAACGACGACAAAATTTTGACGTTTTCTTTGAAAATTTTAATTTCGAATCATGATTTGTACTACGAGTTGATGGCCGGGTCATCAATTTAGGGAGCACAAAGTTTGTTCGTGATGTCAGTTCCATATGCTAGTAATAGTAGTTCAATGTTTATATCAAAAGCTAAACCCAAATTATCACGAAACGATGTTGTTGTTGTTTGTAGTAAATACACAATTCAAGTCGTAAATTGTGAAGTGTGTAAGTTTCTATTTATTGTTTTAAAAATGTGAAGTATTCAGGCAGATAAGCGAAACAAGTAGGCTTTCCCTCTTATTCATAAAAACGCAAACAGTCTCATAAACCTGTTTTAACTATTACACTGTTTTGTCTCATTTTCTCTTGGCGCTGTCATAATTTATCAGAAAGTGACAGTGTAATAGCCAAAATAGGTTTATTAGACTGTTTGAATTAAATATGAATAAGGGGGTTAGGTAACTCATCCATATTTTGTTAGTCAAAAATAAAATGATCGACTTTCCTAATCGTTTTAAACTGCTCGAAAAGCAAATAAACGAAATCTTTAATTACCAATCTGTTGCTGAAGTTTGTTTAACTAGAGCTTTGAAGATTGACAAGTTGGAACTAGTGGAAAATATTTCTAAAGGCCTATTTCTGTGCTGTAAGGCCGAGAGAATCAGTTATGTATAGACCTGAAAATGGAAGGCGGAGAATAGCTTGACCTCCAGTTTAGTTACAACAATGTAACTGCCGGTGGTGGAACATATATAGTCCTAATATATAATGGAACCTATATATATATAGTCTTGTACCGATCCCAAGGATTCATTCCGTATCCGTAGGGCGTGCAGGCACCTGTAGTATGTAATTATTATTAAGAAAGATAATATGCAATCCTTAAATTTGAGAGCCACTAAGATAAGATACTAAGGAATAATTCAAACTGTAATCACTGAACTTGCAAAGTTATAATAACCTTTAACAGTTTCATTCATTTTTTGAATTGTGGTACATAATGATAGTGATGGTACATAAACAAAGTCAGATGTGTTTAAATATAGATATCTATTGTGATAGCCGGTGGTCTCGCCTGGGGCTAATCCTAAATGGTCTTCGCAGAATACCAGTAGTCGTGACGTGCTTTTCGCGTCACTGACACATACTGAGCGAAGGCCATTTCAGTGCCAAAAATTGTTATCATTAAAGTAAGAGCAAAATGTTTAGTTTAGTTTTAAGTGTAACTTAAAGGAAAATTTTTGTAAAAATATTTTGGTGCTGAATAAACGTTTTTTCTTTCATGAGTCAAACACCATCACAATTTTATGAAGTTCTTTATTCGATCACCACACTTATCTTTTATACAAATCATTATTTCTAACCATAATAATTATATCGGCACTTCAACATAGATTTATTTCCACAACCTTTCGCTTCGGCGGTTAGCACTAGACTGCCTCGCTTTTCGAGTGCGCCTCGCAAGTAAGAAAGTAGGAGGAGAAGGGGCAGCCTGTGTTGCCACTTTATAAACAACGATAACGGTATTTGGTAAAGTAACAATACTCATTTTTATACAAATATTAATAACGTTAACTGTTATTGCATTGAGTTAATATTACTACAGGTCTAACTGATTGAATCTAAATACAAAAATCATCACATTCGGCCATCCTACCTAGTGCACCTCCTGGTGCATTTGTCTCTGCATATATTCGTATATCAATACTACTACAGTATACTACGTTTTACAAATTATGAGCAATAAAGATTACGTTAAAATTTTACTGTTGAGCTCACCACATCAAAAATATTACAAATTGTACTTATTAAAACAATCATCACATTCGGTATTTATATTAGCACTACAAAATTAATACGACTTTCGAGAAATAAAGATTATGCTACAATAATACTGTTGAGCTCACTTTGTAATACACAGCTTATATAAATCAATCACAAAAATACATATAAATAACAATAACCATGTTGCTTGCTAGTACTTTTTATAATTATACTATTTTTGGTTTACTTTGAGTTGCCGCAGCTCTGGCAAATATAGATAGATCTATTGAATATAAAGGTTTACTGAAATTTTGACTAACTAGCCAAGGCTAAAGTATTAATTCAGTGCCCTTATACGACTTGCAGCGACAAAAGTTTAAAACATCTTAGCTATAATCTTTGATGAAATCCGAGTACATCACGTCTAAGTATCGGTAGTTTAAATGTAATTTTATTGTAGGGGCTAATAAGTTACTTCGGTTACAATTACAATTGTAATAATAATGAGTAATCTACAGCGGATGCTTAGAGGCATTTTTCGAGATTGTAAGAAAACATAATGTACCTCTTTAACTAAATTGACTATAAAATCTTGAGTAACATTTTTTGTAGTTTTAAGAATGTGGCATATAAACGATCATAGCTTTAAAGAAACCTTACTTAACTACAGGAACAACAGCTCGTTTTAAACGTAATAAAACATCAGTGGAAGACAAATTAATGCCTCATTACTATAAATAACATCATTATATAATACTCCATTACAACATTTTGTTGAGTATTTAAATTTTTATTAACAACAGCATCCATTAAAATTTTTGAATGACTCAAAAGTACGATGGGGAGTTAATATTTCCAACAACAAGTCACCATTTGTATACTGTCATTTGTGCAATAATGCTTCTAAAAAAATAGATGAATAAAAAAATGCACCGCATGTTTTTTTTTGTGTAATGTTTAGGATAAACAAAGTGTCTAAAAGAAATAAAATTTATCTAACATAAGGGTGAATTTCCCAGCAGCAAATTTTACGCGGCATGAGTGAAATCGGCAGTGCAGAGTGATACAATGAGGCTTATTTATTTTTTTATTTATAGAAGGCGTTATCCCGTATACGAGACCATAAATATTTTTTGATTAGGACTACGTTAAATACGGAATAAAAAATGATAAAGCACCATATTTTTCATTTCGGTTGCGCGGTCAAATCCATTTTTCTGTTTAATTTTCCTTATATTGTAAAAACTTTTGGTTATTTAGTATTTTTGCTTATTTCATTTAAATCGTGAATAGTTATAGTACTATCACATAATAATTTTATAATTTAATCTATTTAATTAAATGACTTATAAGTAAAAATGCATGTGGTCAAATAAGACTTTTCATATCGGTGAATTTTAGTTTGTCGAGAATATTTTTGCGTGGGACAACTCTAGCTCCTTGCCCCCGCGCTAAAACGCTACATACCAGTGCCGCCTCAATGCTTAAAGTAAATAGACGTGCGCCGCTTGCTCCGTGTTCCCGCCAAAAAAGTAAGTAGTTGGTTTCGGTGACATGGGACATTTTATTTTTCATTTCCGCAGGTTGGAATATATTGTCATCCAATTCTCCATAAAATGTATGAAATATTTATTGGTATCCTTCCCAAACTACGTTTATTAGTGTGGTATTAATAACGTTGTGACTTTAAAACTTTTATTGTTATGTTAAATTATGTCGTTGATTTTAATATCGGTGTTTTCATTTCGGTTGATTCGGTGGCCTAGATTGACCACCGAAATGAAACAAAATTCACCGAAATGATAAAAAATATCATTTCGGTGAATTTTATTAATTCCGGTGCGTAAATTGTTCATATCGGTGATTGTTTTTCTCATTTCGATGGCTTCATTATATCATACTTATTTCTGAAGTTTACGCGAATATTACACATTTAATGAAACACAATTTACGGATAATTTCGCGATAATTTATTCGATTTTTCATCCCGACGTTTCGAACACTTTACAGCGTTCGTGGTCACGGGGTAGACTAAGATGTTATTTGTCATTTACATAGTTTTGAAAAATATTAAACTACCATCATACTCATAATTAATTTACGTTCCTATCCACGCAGAAAGAGCTAACCGTGTCTTGAGATCTTGCAGTGAGTGGTCTGGCTTGGGTCTTCGATAGAACCGGATCCCATGCTGGCGGAATTTTCCAACCATCTTCTCTATTGAAATTTGGATGTTTTCTAATTTCTATGGCTTCACGTAACATACGAGGAACGAACCGACGTTCTTTTGAAAGTATTTTGGGTTGGTCAAAACGTATGAAGTGGTTGGGTTTATCTAAAGCATGTTCACACACTGCAGATTTCATGTTCCGTCTATGTTTTACGTCAGCTATATGTTCTTTTATCCGTACGCCTATACTTCGTTTGGTTTGCCCGATGTAGGAAAGGCCACAGTCACATTCCAGTCTATACACCCCTGCATCTTGAAGAGGTATGGTGCACTTGACAGGTGGTAAAAATTGGTTTATCTTCTTTGGCGGCTTGAAATAAGTCTTGATGGAAGCTCGCTTCAAGATATTTCCAATCTTGTCAGTGACCCCCTTAATGTAAGGTAGTACGGCA